>JAXQQM020089060.1:0-348011 GCA_034641835.2 Pinus albicaulis | reverse complement strand
CCCCCATTTTTATTTTTTAACTAGTTATTTAGACCTTTGATAAATAAAAATATGGACCCTTTTTGAAATTATTTTTGTCTCTTTATTAAAATCAAACTCCAAAAAACATCAAAGTTCCTTAAATAAAAACATCTCTATCGCAAATCGCAATATCGCACAAATCTTTTCTTAAGTTAAAACAATAGATCAACGAAATCCTAATTATGTGATTTCCAATGTGAAATTTTGCAAGCGACATAATAAATCGCATATCACACATTTACACTGCCAAACCTTAAGCAATGCTTAACGATATTGCGATATTGCGATTTAGGGAAATCACATATCGCATAAACAGAAGGCAATACATATCACTAAGATAGGTTCAAAGCATGAGATGTGATTGATTTGACAGGTTTTAATATAATTTTTTATGCAAAATAAATCATGTCAGAAAGTATTAATTATGTTTTTCATCCCGATGTAAAAAGTTATGGATGCAGCATGATTAATTAATGATATTGCTGTTTTACATATTTTTCCTTTCAAAACAGATCATTTCAATAGATCTTCCATCATTTGATCATTTACTTTGTCTTTAATAGGGATTTCCTTTCAAAGAAATGTCCATTCGCAAAGTTATTCAGAAGCACGACAAACAGGTTATTGCAGAATTCGAACAAAAATGAATGGCACCTATAGTCTCTGATACGGTTTGCATTGTTGACGGGGGAGCTACTAAATGGAAATTTATTTACACTATACTTGAAGACGAAGAGCCAGAAGTAGTGGAAGTCGCGATGACTGCCGATGATGCAGCACCTTCAGACTTACAATTCAAAGATATTGCATGTTATTTCCTCCATAGGATAGCAATGAGAGCTACTCTTATCCCATATACTGACATGATTAGATGGGTGCGTGATAAATCAGTAATCAAAGACAGACAGTTAAGGACCTGCAAGGATGAGATTCTAGGTTCTTTTAGGCCTGAAGATCTAAAGATCATTTATAAGCTTCCCAACCCGCAAGATACCTGCAACAGTCAGCTTGTTGCAAAGTTTACTGAGAATAACCAAGACCCGTTCAAAGTAATTCAAGGTTGGAGGAAATTAGACAACAAATTCAAATATGAGAAAATTGGTATGTATCCTATCGCGTCATTAGAAAAACCTTACAACTTTGCAGCAATAATGTTATCCAGATTATATGGTTTACCTGATAATACCAAGTCCTCCATAAATTGGATTCCCCTAATTGACTCCTCTGTTAACTCCCTCATAATGAACTGGGTGACTATCCTTTCAGATAATCTAGTCAAGGCAATAAAGGAATATCACCAAACTAGAATTTATTCCTCCAAATCTATTCCCCAATTCTATATGAGTGCATACATTTTTGATGCTATCTATTTTTCTACCAACTTTCTAGTTATGGGATTGAAATGGACCTCTGAAGACCCTACCCCAATACATTTGAGTCATAAAGGGATATGGGAACATAATTATGCATCACATTTTCATATGGTTGTGCTATGGTGTTGTAATACCATTACATCAATATATGTATGACACAGTGAGCCCTAGGTTCACTAAGGAAGCCCTTACGGACCTTCAAATGATAGGCAGGAGTTTTATTGAAAAACCATTTTCCTATATTAGAGTTTTTGGAAGCTTTGCTCCCCCACATATTCTTCCATTATATGTTTCAGACAAATTGATGGCAAGAGAAATTTATTATCAAACAATTGGTAATGGACTCACTAAAGCTTTGAAAGACAGTAAAAAGTCTTTATGTCCAAGTTTTCCAATTGCATGTGGTCCATTTACACTCAGCAATTTCAATCACACATTGAAAGAATGTTAGAAGATTGAGTTGTTAAAGCTCCCCGTTTTACCCCCTAGACAGTTCGACCAAGAAAAGGTCGCTAACAAATTCACTTTGTTAGTAAAACTCAAACCTATTGTGCACACTAATGACAAATTTGAAAATATTTTGCAATCTGCCGGGACTTTTGAAGAAATCCTAAGTTTTGTCAAAATGAACCTGAATCCAGAAGAAATACAAAGATTCAATGAATTCAGAGAACAGAGACTCAGACAGATTCCACAGGATGTTTTGATTGCCATTCATATGATTAAAGATATTCAAGAAATCAGAGCAGAACAATTAAATTCACAACTTCAAAGTGAATTAGACAAAAATTGTACTTCATTCAACAATACGCTCACAAATACTCCAGAAGGATAGAAAATTCCAGACTCCTCAGCAACAAATAGTTTCAATAAAGCAAATCATTGAAACTCCTAAGATAATCTCCCAAGAAACGGAAATCATTCCTACAGATCTAACTAATGAGATTATCCTCAAGGTGACTGATATTCCCCCATTAGATGTGTTCTATAGACCTCTTCATAATGTTGTAGTGAGAAAATAGAGGAAAATAAGGAAAATTGAAACACCACCGGGGAATGAAGTTATGGAAGTAGTATGGAAAGATACTCCATCAAATCCAATTGAAAATTTAACTCGGCTGTCTCAATTCGCTAGTGCATACACCACTGCAATGATTGATAAAGCAGTAGGAGTATCTATTTTGATCCAAGACAAGGATGTCCAAATCATGGAACTACAACAACAGCTAGATGAAGAAAGAAAGAGTTCAAATCAAAAAGTGGAACAACAACTTCTCAAAGTACAACAAGAGATAGAGATGCTTAAAATAAGTCATGAAAATGACTTATCTAGAAAAATTTCATTGATTTAACAGTTGAGAGAAGATCTTACCAAATATGAAGGAATTCCTACTGCAGAGGAATTCATAAAAGAAGCATCGACATTAAGTGCCTTACTCTCAAAACAACAAAATCTGTTTGATGTACAAATCTCAAACATAATTCCACATCTAGAACTCAGTAACAATTAACAAACACCGTCATTGATCAAAGGATTGAGTTCAATGAACTCAATATCAAAATCTCTAATTATATTGAATGGTAGGATACAGAATAAGGGAAGAAGTCAGATCTCCCAAAGATCAAGGAAACTTTCAAAGATATTCTTTTTACAGACTAGGATGCACGAGTCAAACAAGTAGAATTAGCCATAGCCAGAGCAGCAGGTATATCAAAGAATATGGTTAAAATGATTAACCATATATTACATACTTTCGGGCTTATTAGAGAAGGAAATCTCAAATTTCTTCCTAATATGAAAGATTTAGAACAAAGTTGGAAAGAAGCTGGTCAACTCAGGGAAGAATCCCTTCTACAACTAAAGAAAACTGATTGGGATGCATACTGACAGCTATTGGTCAAACCACACAGTCAGATGATGACACTGAACTACTTTTTGAACTCCATACAGAGAATACAACTGCTCTTACTGGACGTTATATTTGCTGCACAAATGAATATAGAATCTGAAAAACCTCCACAAGTGCAACCGATGTCCAACATTTGTGAGAAGAAAAGCGCAACTGGTAGTAACTTATCATCCAACATGATTATTAGTTAGTTTGTTTTAAATTTTTAGAGAATAGATACTAAAGATGAGGAAGGTTGTTTGAAACCACCTCATAAAGATATTTTGTATAAAATTTTTGTAGATAATTAGCATAGTATTTAAACCCTTCTCATGAATTTAGAGAAGGGTCTAGAATTTAATTGAGAACATTTGCAAAGAATGCTTAATTGTAAGTAAGTTTGTGGATGTCCTAATGAAATAATGGAACACGACAATTTTAGTTACATATCATTTTGTTGATCATTGTTGATGCTCTTCTGTATTCTTTGAAAGACTTATTGATGTATGAGTTGAATGTGGCCTACTATCATTGTTCAGATGAGTAAAACAATACACATAAGGTACTATTATCATGTATGATAGTTCTGTTTTGAATATTAGTGATGAATCCAACTTTCATGAATGATATATGAAATCAATTGTTTTTGTCTGAAATATCAGTGCACTACTGTATGATATAAAGATAAGAATTGATTTGTTTTTGTATATGATCATCAAATATATGCGATATGTTTCTAATTTTCTTTTGATTAAATTGTTTTTCAAAAGAATTATTTTACAAAGTAATAATTCTATTGATGATCTTAATCATCACAGATTGAATAGATATTATTTTAGATCACATCGAAATAGTATTATCCTGAGTTAGATTAAATTAGTTTTAATTTCAAGTTTTTGCATGTTAGAATAAATTTGTTTTATATATTTAAGAATTCTTCATGTTAATCCCTTGAGAGAAACCCAACAATCAAACAAAAACCCAACTCTGGGAAACTGGTCCCATTATATCTAGTCAGAGCCACTATCCCAAATGGAAAAGGAACTGTCTTAAGGGCTGGACTAGGTGGTTATCACCCTTGTTGTTGCCACAGATTTCTGAGGCCTCAATATTTTTGGCGCTAGAAGGAGGGCCAACTATGAATGACACATAAATCCAAACCCCAAAATAGAAGCCCTCATAAGAGTCGATCTCCCCAAAATCATGCTACAACTTCCCAATCAGATTCTAAATCACCAACTCAAAATCAGAAATTGTGGAAACTTCCCCCTCATCTCGTCAAATATTTTGTCAACCATCTACTTCAAAATCCATCAATGAGTCTCTAGAAGTTCAGTCCTTAATTCAGAAATTAGAAGGAATATCTATTTCTGCTGAAAATCCTGTTAACCCAGAGGAAAGTGTTACTTCTCTATTTAGAGAAACTGGTATATTAATTAGATCTAGAAGTGAGAAACTTGGAATTCCACCTTTTGAATTTCCAATTGAATCATTTTGCAAAAAGGTTCCTATATCCAGATCTAAGTCAGATACAAGTGAAGTCACACCATATTTCCCTTCAGTTATTTCTTCACATTCTCTGATTCAATATCCATCTTCTCAGTCTTCCATTTCCTCTACTCAAACAATCAATGATGTTCCAGTTGTAAGTTCTTCAGTTAATCCCCTTCCTTCTGGATCTACTTCGATATATTCACAAACTTCTAATCCAAATATCGCGATTTAACCTTGGAAGAATCCTAGTGTTGTATTAATAGCAAATCCAAATCCTCTTCCAGATCATCTAGAAAAATGGCTACCTAAATATAATCTTGATGATGGTCTTCCTGGTGAAGAACATGTTAGACTCCGTCCTGTCAGTCCCTTGTCAGAATCAAATTCACCAAAGTTCATTTCTCATCATTTATGGTCATGGATGGAAAAGAGTCTTTAAGAGTTTTAGGTCTAGGGTTTTGTTGACTTAGCTGCATGAAAGGTTTAGTTTCCATTGCTAAGTTTCATAGTCAATAAGGCTTGAGAGTATTTCTTCTTCAAAACCCTGTTTTGAAGAAGAAATCATCAAATGTGTTTTTTCAGAATATGTAATTTGTCAAAAGTGTTCCAAAGCTCTAAAGCTCCTCAATGGCAGCCTTGTTTCAGCTTCAACAGCCCTATACCCTGTGAGACAAACAGAATTCTATCAGTCAGTTGATCAGAAACACAATACCCAAAGCAAAGTTGGGAGAATAAGCCACAAAATCTGGATTACAGAGTTTCCTTCTTTTGAGAAAACTGGGAAGAAGATATCACCTTGGTATGATATTTTATTGCAGATGGGGTTATTAATTTTGTGGTTAAAATACCAGAGGAAACAAGGGCAGAAATAGAACTTGCAAGTGAAGAGGAAAACTTCCAATCAAGCAAACACTAAAAAGGGCAAATTTTGATATTACCCATATAACATGAATTGGAACTATGGCTCGCTTTCACGAAAATGGGCGGATTCATCTTTTGCGAATGCAAAAGTCAAAGGTGGCATTTGATGAGCACAAAGAGTTTGAAAGACTGTTGGAACAGCTTGAAGGAGTTCAACAGCAAATAGATTGGCTTGTGGAGAAATACCAAAAGGAAATAACGTTGTGGTTCAGCAGGGCTTTGTTTGCATTCAATGTTTTAGTATTATCATTTGCAGTTTGCATTCAAAATTATGGTGATACAAACCGAGGATAAGCATTGGTATATTGTTTGAATCTTTTGTGGACAGGCACTGGAGGTGTGCGCTACCCATACAGGAGGCGCGCTACCCATATGAGGTGCGCTACCCACTTAACCTCCCCCAGCCCTTTGCAGAGAACACGGGCGCTACCCATATAAGGTGCGCTACCCGTTGGGTAGGCGCGCTACCCATACAGTGACAGAGCCAAACAATTTTTGCTCATGCATCCGATTTGATGTCACAACGCCTCAATTGGCTTACATGTTTAATTTCTGAATTGGATTAGAATCTCTTGCAGAAATTTCGATTAATGTATGGTGGGAGTAAGGCCGCCCTGTGGGCATCTGTTGCAGCCAATACGCTTAGACCTGTGGGTGATGCAGTCGTGTCTAGGGTTCTTGTTTTTCATGAACTCTCGCTAACATTTTGAAGGCTCAGTATTACAGATACCGAAGATTGAGGTGAAGTCAGAAGTTATAATAAGAGATCCCATGGAGAAAAGGGCGGCGAGGAGCAGGCCCAATCAGAGAAATGGCCACATGAGCAGCTCTGTAACAGCTCGAAGACCAGTACCTTGAAATTCCAATGTCGAAAATGAAAAAAGCTTCTGTAGGTCCCCCACCTACCATGGACGCTCTTCACAAACCCAATTGAAGAGTTGGGTGGCATCATCTTCATTTTCATCATCGAAATTGAAGAAAAATACGAGTGTGACAAGCAAATTCTTCCTCTGTTCGAAGGAGGCAGCGAATAAGAGCGCCCATGGTGGAGAATCCGCTGTTGTTACAGCGCTTTCATCGTTATCTTCATGTGGAAGCGAGATTCAGAGCATCTCGAGAATAGGGGAGCCGTGGTACAACAAGCTTATGGGCTGTCTTCTGTCATCGCTTCAGTGATAATGACATGAAGTGCGATCGATCTTCAAGGCATGGAGAAGCAAATGAAATGGGACATCTTAAACAAAATTTAATGACTCAGTCCGTCGACCAAAATATTAGGATCTTATCACCAAAGAATTGTCAGATAGTAGAGATGCATTCCAATGCTGAGAAAACAGCAAAGGCAATGGGTAGGTTGGCAGGAAAAATTCCAGAAGTATGCAGTCAAGTGGGTGGTTTATTGGTAAGAAAAGGGTTCCGTTATACAGCAGTTCTCTATTCCATACAAGGGGGAAAATTTTTGAAACATACCATATTCCACAGCGCAACACGAACTCCTTGGTCGTCTTGTGCTTGCATATTATTTTTGACAACAAATTTTTTAACAAAACTTTCGCATCTTGTCCAGACTTCATCGAACGTTTCCAAACTGGTCATTTGCAAGAAAAATGATTATCAAATGCTGGGGGAGTCGATGGCAAAATTACAGCTGTCTCAAAAGGTTCAGGGAGTGTTAGTTGTTATTATTATGAGGCGACATACGTTTACTGTTTGTATTATATCCGGATCATCTCTCACCTTACGTCCAGGGCAGTATACACCTGTTATAATTTTTGTTTTTTTTTGGATGGTGCATCAAACAGAATTCTGTTTTTCTTGATCAAAGGGCGTAATTTTTGTTCAAAACTATTTTTTATTAAAAAAAAATTTTCAGAAGGTAAATGTGATGTGGCAGTCAAAGTCAAAGCCAGAATTTAAACAAAGAATATCCACCGTGGCAGAAAGATAGGTTCGATTGCCCATTTTGGTCTTCAATTACGATTTCAAAGGCTCTGCCTTACAGTTACCGCATTCTAATTGGTCATCAACAGATTTCACATGTAGCGCTGCCCCTTTTCAGAACAGATGGACAGCTCCTTTGCTATCTTCATGATTTTAGTTTGAAATAGCTCCCTCATTTTGGATCGATCTGTTTTTTTCTAGCATAGTTTATTTAATGTATTGAAAAACATTTGAAATGAGGGGAAAAAAAGTTCTGAAAGCTGGTGGAGGAAAAAGACAGAGCTACATTGTACAGTTTTGACAGAGAAACTAATTGAATGGTACAGCTCTGTTACATAAGATTCTTGTGGTACGAATTTAGCAAATGTTTCTTCTTTGTTTTCATATGTGTCTTGTTATGTTTACAGTTCACCCATAATCATTTCCTAATGAATGCTTTTAAGTAGAAGGGAAGAATTCAGCTTGCTGCTCTGCCCTGGAGAAGCTTTCATGTTTTGTACAATTTCTTCTGTTTGATAAGGATTCATCACACATGCCCTTGTCAAATTCTTAGCAGTCTTGCCATTCCGTTTAATTTCAATTTAATTGTTAAACTTCATGCCTATCTCGCCTTATGGAATAATCTGTGCCTTTGATTACATCTTTGCTCATGCTGTTCTTGATCCCATACAGTCCAGAAAACCCCGTCATTTATTAAAAACCTCATTTCATATCTATTTACTAGCCTAAAATCAGTTCCCATTCTAGAGTCATCTCGCACCCTATTGCTCATTTTATCGAGATTGACTGGAGAGAGCCCTCTCCTGTCCTTGTAGGGCTAGCTACGAGGCTGAGCTTGGTTTGATGTTGCCTCGAGTTTTTCCTTCCTCAGCCTGAGGCAGATTCGAGCGCTAACATAGTGGCGACCATACTGGGGAAGTCTTCCCCGGTAAAGGATGACAAAGTTCAGATCCGATTGCTGATGGTGGACAGCAGTCAGACACCGCAAGGCTAAAATCATTCACCAGCGACTTCATTCACTGAACAATCTAGAAATCAGTGCTTCATGGTGACTTCGTTGCAGGGAGATCAGTAGCTGTGAGATTTTCAAGATGGATCGAATCACGAGAAGATATGCTCCCATGAGCCTAGATCACATTCCAGGTTTTCCGAATAAGATGCCCAAGGTAGATTGGTCAAGGAATCTGCCTACGTTTAACGATGATGGTAAGAAGGATGCTGCTTTGCATCTAGTTAGATTTCACATGCATATTCGCAAGTTGAAGGTGGATTTTCCTGAAGATTGCTTGATGAAGGTATTCCTGGCCACTCTGGAAGGTGAAGCCCAAGCTTGGTATGAAAATTTGCTGCCATCCTGTATTTACTGTTTGAAGGATTTTCATTCCCTGTTCATTGAAAGATATCAAGCATCTTATCCATTATTAAATTTAGTTCATGACTGTTGCAAACATGCTTCTACTTTTATTGAAAGTCTTGAGAAATATTATGAAGATGATAATTTCATGGATGATGAGATCATGGAGGCTCTGTACGAGAATCCATTTCAGCAAAATGATGAGAACCTAGAGGATACCCATCAAGATGCTCAGGAAATTTTGCAGCAGAATCAAGATCAACAGGTTGAAGAGTGCCATATGGCTGAAAATGAGGAAAGGGAGAATGACATTTCAGATCTGCCCACAGAAAAGGACAACATGCAGATTGCAGATTGTGACAATGACCAGCCAGCTACTTCAGTTTCAGATTCAGATTGTGATGACCAAGCATATCTTGTGCTGAAGCCCATCAAAGAGAACTCTGCTGTTGAAATCATATGGAATGCAGAAGACACAGTAATGGATCCAAATGTTCTCAGTCATACTGTCAGTCCATCATTAGAATACAACCTTCATGAAGAAGCAATCCAGTCAGTTCATGAAAAACAGAATGAGATTTTTGTGCAAGTAAGTGATAAATCTCCTTTCAATAACTCAGTAATAAATGATAGTTTGAATGCCCTGTCATATGAAGATAATTACTGTTTAAGCAGAAGAAAACAAAAAGCATTGTCTCCTTTGTCTGAAGATGAGATAGATCTACTTTTGAAAGGTCTTGTTATAGCCCAAGCTACAACAGATTTGCAGTGCACACATAGTCAGGAAAGTGTTGGTGAAACTTCTTCCTCTTTTGAAAAAGATGATTGTCTTGTAATCAGTTTTGTAGATAAGCAAACATATAATTTTTTCTTTCACAAAGATGAGAAGGATGTCATGTTTGATAATCTTGAAGATTGTTTTTTGTTTAAGAATGACCTAGATCATGAAGTTGAGGAATATATGCAATAATTTCTCATGGTCAAGGAACTTACAGCTAACACTCAGATGGTAGATACCTCTCTGTGCATTTCTATCCCTCAGAAATCGATTGTCCTTTCAGATCAGAATGAAGTGAATACTAGTATTTTTGCAGCTGGATCTCTAGATAAGCCAGTGCTTCAGGATTTTCAAGACCCCTTCAGCATTCTTTTGCAAGCATTAGAAAGGATAAATGTTGCCTGGTTCATTATCATAAGCTTTGGTCTCAGTGGTTATTTTGAGTTGCCTACAGGTTCATTATTCCGCTTGCTCAAGGAGAGTAAGAGCAGGAATTTGGGGTGTAGCCATCTACTGAATTGGTTACATTGGAAGACACACTACACATGATTGTACATATCACATCAGTATGCAGGTGGTTGCCATCATGATTTTAAAGCTTGATGGACTGCTGCCCTTTTTCAAAAAGATTTTGTTTTAATTCAGTCATTTCAGTTTGCATTGAAGTTAGTTTGAGTCAATTTTCCAGTTAATAAGTTGAGTCATTAGTCTTTAGTCTGTTTGTCAGAATAATGATTCCATAGCCCAATGGATGGAGGCACTGTCTGCTCTCCCAAAGATCTGTAGATTCTTGGCACCTCCAAGAAGCGACAGCTGCCATCCCCATTGGAGTCAATGTTAGACTCCGTCCTGTCAGTCCCTTGTCAGAATCAAATTCACCAAAGTTCATTTCTCGTCATTTATGGTCATGGATGGAAAAGAGTCTTTAAGAGTTTTAAGTCTAGGGTTTTGTTGACTTAGCTGCATGAAAGGTTCAGTTTCCATTGCTAAGTTTCATAGTCAATAAGGCTTGAGAGTATTTCTTCTTCAAAACCCTGTTTTGAAGAAGAAATCATCAAATGTGTTTTTTCATAATATGTAATTTGTCAAAAGTGTTCCAAATCTCTACAGCTCCTCAATGGCAGCCTTGTTTCAGCTTCAGCAGCCCTATACCCTGTGAGACAAATAGAAATCCATCAGTCAGTTGATCAGAAACACAATACCCAAAGCAAAGTTGGGAGAATAAGCCACAAACTCTGGATTACAGAGTTTCCTTCTTTTGAGAAAACTGGGAAGAAGATATCACCTTGGTATGATATTTTATTGCAGATGGGGTTATTAATTTTGTGGTTAAAATACCAGAGGAAACAAGGGCAAAAATAGAACTTGCAAGTGAAGAGGCAAACTTCCAATCAAGCAAAACACTAAAAAGGGAAAATTTTGATATTACCCATATAACATGAATTAGAACTATGGCTCGCTTTCAAGAAAATGGGTGGATTCATCTTTTGTGAATGCAAAAGTCAAAGGTGGCATTTGATGAGCACAAAGAGTTTGAAAGACTGTTGGAATAGCTTGAAGGAGTTGAACAGCAAATAGATTGGCTTGTGGAGAAATACCAAAAGGAAATAACGTTGTGGTTCAGCAGGGCTTTGTTTGCATTCAATGTTTTAGTATTATCATTTGCAGTTTGCATTCAAAATTATGGTGATACAAACCGAGGATAAGCATTGGTATATTGTTTGAATCTTTTGTGGACAGGCACTGGAGGTGCGCGCTACCCATACAGGAGGCGCGCTACCCATATGAGGCGCGCTACCCACTTAACCTCCCCCATCCCTTTGCAGAGAACACGGGCGCTACCCATATAAGGCGCGCTACCCATACAGTGACAGAGCCAAACAATTTTTGCTCATGCGTCCGATTTGATGTCACAACGCCTCAATTGGCTTGCAAGTTTAATTTCTGAATTGGATTAGAATCTCTTGCAGAAATTTCGATTGATGTATGGTGGGAGTAAGGCCGCCCTGTGGGCATCTGTTGTAGCCAATACGCTTAGACCTGTGGGTGATGCAGTCGTGTCTAGGGTTCTTGTTTTTCATGAACTCCCGCTAACATTTTGAAGGCTCAGTATTACAGATACTGGAGATTGAGGTGAAGTCAGAAGTTATAATAAGAGATCCCATGGAGAAAAGGGCGGCGAGGAGCAGGCCCAATCAGAGAAATGGCCACATGAGCAGCTCTGTAACAGCTCGAAGACCAGTACCTCGAAATTCCAATGTCGAAAATGAAAAAAGTTTCCGTAGGTCCCCCACCTACCATGGACGCTCTTCACAAACCCAATTGAAGAGTTGGGAGGCATCATCTTCATTTTCATCATCGAAATTCAAGAACAATACGAGTGTGACAAGCACATTATTCCTCTGTTTGAAGGAGGCAGTGAATAAGAGCGTCCATGGCGGAGAATCCGCTGTTGTTACAGCGCTTTCATCGTTATATTCATGTGGAAGCGAGATTCAGAGCATCTCGAGAATAGGGGAGCCGTGGTACAACAAGCTTATGGGCTGTCTTCTGTCATCGCTTCAGTGATAATGACATGAAGTGCGATCGATCTTCAAGGCACGGAGAAGCAAATGAAATGGGATGTCTTAAACAAAAGTTAATGACTCAGTCTGTCGACCAAAATATTAGGATCTTATCAGCAAATAATTGTCAGACAGTAGAGATGCATTCCAATGCTGAGAAGACAGCAAAGGAAATGGGTAGGTTGGCAGGAAAAACTCCAGAAGTATGCAGTCAAGTGGGTGGTTTATTGGTAAGAAAAGGGTTCCGTTATACAGCAGTTCTCTATTCCATACAAGGGGGAAAATTTTTGAAACATACCATCTTCCACAGCGCAACACGAACTCCTTGGTCGTCTTGTGCTTGCATATTATTTTTGACAACAAAGTTTTTAACAAAACTTTCGCATCTTGTCCAGACTTCATCGAACGTTTCCAAACTGGTCATTTGCAAGAAAAATTATTATCAAATGCTGGGGAAGTCGATGGCAAAATTACAGCTGTCTCAAAAGGTTCAGGGAGTGTTAGTTGTTATTATTATGAGGCGACATACATTTACTGTTTGTCTTATATCCGGATCATCTCTCACCTTACGTCCAGGGCAGTATACACCTGTTATAATTTTTTTTTTTTTTTTGGGTGGTGCATCAAACAGAATTCTGTTTTTCTTGATCAAAGGACGTAATTTTTGTTCAAAACTATTTTTTATTAAAAATGTTTTTTCAGAAGGTAAATATGATGTGGCAGTCAAAGTCAAAGCCAGAATTTAAACAAAGGATATCCACCGTGGCAGAAAGATAGGTTCGATTGCCCATTTTGGTCTTCAGTTACGATTTCAAAGGCTCTGCCTTACAGTTGCCGCATTCTAATTGGTCATCAACAGATTTCACATGTAGCGCTGCCCCTTTTCAGAACAGATGGACAACTCCTTTGCTATCTTCATGATTTTAGTTTGAAATAGCTCCCTCATTTTGGATCGATCTGTTTTTTTCTAGCATAGTTTATTTAATGTATTGAAAAACATTTGAAATGAGGAGAAAAAAAGTTCTGAAAGCTGGTGGAGGAAAAAGACAGAGCTACATTGTACAGTTTTGACAGAGAAACTAATTGAATGGTACAGCTCTGTTTCATAAGATTCTTGTGGTACGAATTTAGCAAATGTTTCTTCTTTGTTTTCATATGTGTCTTGTTATGTTTACAGTTCACCCATAATCATTTCCTAATGAATTCTTTTAAGTAGAAGGGCAGAATTCAGCTTGCTGCTCTGCCCTGGAGAAGCTTTCATGTTTTGTGCAATTTCTTCTGTTTGATAAGGATTCATCACACATGCCCTTGTCAACTTCTTAGCAGTCTTGCCATTCCGTTTAATTTCAATTTAATTGTTAAACTTCATGCCTATCTCGCCTTATGGAATAATCTGTGCCTTTGATTAGATCTTTGCTCATGCTGTTCTTGATCCCATACAGTCCAGAAAACCCCGTCATTTATTAAAAAACTCATTTCATATCTATTTACTAGCCTAAAATTAGTTCCCATTCTAGAGTCATCTCGCACCCTATTGCTCATTTTATCGAGATTGACTGGAGAGAGCCCTCTCCTATCCTCGTAGGGCTAGCTACGAGGTTGAGCTTGGTTTGATGTTGCCTCGAGTTTTGCCTTCCTTAGCCTGTTGCCTCGAGTTATAGCACAAGATTCTAAAGATACAGGGAAACCTCCATCATCTGCAAACAAGGTAAACCCCAATGATTTACTTTTAATTGGTGATAGATCTATTTCACACACTCCTCCTTTACTTTTGACTTATGAGATTTTTAACAAAAAATTTCATAATTGCCTTATTGATTCATGAGCTTCTTCAAACATTATGCCAAGAACAATATGTGCAAAGCTGAACATCACTCCTCAAAATTATACTGTACATATAGTTCAATTAGATAGAACAAAATTAGAAATCATTAGAGAAATGCCGTCAGTATCCATTAGATTATCATCTAATCCAAAGGTATTAAAAGTAACTAATATTTTGGTTGCAGACATCCCTAAATTTTAGGGTCTTATTCTAAGAAGAGATTGGTCTGAAAAGTTACATGGATATTTTGCTACTAATTGGTCACACATGTGGTTACCATATAATGGTAAACCAAATCAAATCAGAATTGAACGTGAGAAATTTATGAAACATAGAGTTACTGAATTAGAAGGAATAAATGAGCCTATAGCTTTCACTAATAACATTATAGGAAATTATTCAGCTGAATCATTTCTTGGATCATTCAATGCTCAGGTTTCACCTTTTCCAATAAACACTGCTATTTCTCAATTGAAAACTTTTCTCAAATAGATACTTCTAGGATGTGTTAATCTTAGCAATCAGATTCTAGAACAATATTTATTTTGGACTCTATACTTTGATGGTTCAAAAGCAGAAGATGGTGCACGAGCAAGTTGTATTTTAATCGATCCATAAGGAGAGAAAACAATGCTATCTTGTAGACTTGAATTTCAATGCACTAACAATACCGCTGAATATGAAGCATTGATACAAGGCCTATATAAAGCTATTGGATTGAATGCTAAATATTTGCAAGTATATGGAGTTTCTGAAATAATTGTTAGACAAGTCAGAAATACAATTCATTGTATTTTTAGACATTTAAAACATTATCAAAATTTAGCTCAGAATCTTACTTCTCATTTTACTGCATCTAATATCTCCACAATTCCTAGATTACAAAATGCAAGTGCTGATTTACTTGCTAATGTGGCATCTATACTTATACCATCCAAAGAATTTAGCCTAGATAGATTTTCAATTCAGTTAATTTTTAGGCCCTCCATTCCTGACAATATAACAAGTTGCAGATATACTAGACATTCTTACATCAGACAGAGCTTATGAAGGTCAAATTATAGATGAACATCAACATGATTCACAGATTGAAGATAAACAAAATTCAAATCCAATTCCTAAATCTGTAGTCAAAATTGAAGATCTCTATGATTTGAAAGATAGGTTTAAGAAGACTACCAATTCAAAAACACAGAGTTCTAGTTTAAAATTTGAATTTCTTAATCTTGGTACATTATAAAAACCTTAAAATATCAACTTAAGTCTTGGATTAGAACCGGAAGAAAGGATGTCATTCATTAGGTTATTGAAAACATATAAAGATATCTTTGCATGGGACTATTTAGATCTTAAAAAATATAATACTTCCATAATTCAGCACACCATACCTATGACCTCAGATGATAAGTCCATGAAACAAAAACTTAAAAAAATTCACCCAAATTTAGAAAGTCAAATTAAATCTGAATTAAATAAAATGCTCAAAGCCAAAGTCATTTTTCATGCTAGGCATTCGAGTGTCAAACATGGTTCTAGTTAGGAAAAATAATGGAGACATTAGGATTTGCATAGACTTTAGAAATTTAAATAACGCTTGCCAAAAATATAATTTCCCCTTACCTACTATGGAACGAATATTACAGGTAGTTGCAGGATCTGAATTAATGTCTTTCCTTGATGGATTTTTAGGATATAATCAGATTATGGTACATCCATATGATAGATTAAAGACAACATTCAAGACAAAATGGGGAACATACACATGCCAAAAAATTCCCTTTGGGTTGATTAATGTTGGTGCTACATTTCAACGTGCTATGAATATAAATTTCAGAGGACTAAGCAATAGATTAGTTGTTATATACTTAGATGACATCACTATTTACTCTAAGCATAGAAACAATCATGTTAATCACCCAAAACACATTTTTGAAAGATGTAGAAAATTTTGTATTTCCTTGAATCCAAAAAAATGTTATTTTGCCTTATCAGAAGGTAAATTATTAGGATTCATCGTTTCCAAAAATGGAATCCACATTGACACTGATATAATTCAAGAAACCGAAAAAATCCCTTTACCACATAATATAAAAATAATGCAATCATTTTTAGGACAAATTAATTTTGTAAAAAGATTTTTTCCTGATTTTCCCAAATCATTTTACCCCTGCAATCAATGATCAAGAAAAATTCAATCTTCAAATGGGGAAAAGAAGAGAGAAATTATTTTGAGTTGATTAAGGAAGCCATTATAGAAGAACCCTCCTTAACAACTCTTGATTTTCTTTTAAATCATTTATATTATACACATTTTCTTCCGACACATCATATGCAGCAGTTCTAACACAGTTAAATAATCAAAACATTGAAACACCAATTACGTTTTTTAGTTATAATCTAAAAGGTGCTGAGTTGAATTATTTAGCTGTGGAAAAACAAGATTATGTTGTATTCAAAGCTTTGAAACATTTTATACCCTTTCTCCTAAAGACACATACTAAAATAATAGTACCTTACTCAGCAGTAAGGCAATTATTAATCCAATGAGAAGTAGGAGAGAAGAGAGAAAATTGTGTTACCGCACTTTAAGAATATGATGTAGAGATACATCTTGCTAAAATTGTTAAAGGACAAGGTCTTTGCAGAATGTTAACTGGAGCTTCTCATACATCAATAGAAGGAGATCAATCAAATGAAATACAATTGTCCAAGGTAAGCCTAAACGATTCTAAGTCACAATATGCTGATCTAAAATTACATAGCAAAGCATGCTCTGAGAATTAAAAAAATTCAATATCAACTCATAGACGATGTGTTATTTAGAAGTAATTATGATTTTGTATTATTAAGATGTTTAGAAAAAACTGAAGCTGAAAATGTAATGCAGGAATTACATGATGGACCAGCTGGAGGTCATTTTGGAGGAGACACCTTAGCTCATAAAATATTGCATGCTAGCTATTATTGGTCAAATCTATTTAGATATGCACGTGAATACGCAGGAAAATGCAAAGTATGTCAAACTGCAGCAGGAAGAGAGAGAAAAGCAGCATTCCCATTACAACCAGTAAATATCCAACAACCATTTGAATAATGGGGGTTAGATATTATAGGTGAAATAACTCCTAACTCTTCAAAATAGCATAGGTATATTCTAACTGCGACAAATTATTTCACAAAATGGGTAGAAGCTATCCCATTAAAGGTGGTTAATATGCAAAGTATTACAGATTTTATTGACCAATTCATAATCACCAGGTTCGGTCTCCCATCAGCTTTGATATTTGATAATGCATCTTACTTTTCTGAAAATGCCATGATAGAATTTTCTTTTAAAAGAGGTTTTAAATTAAAATAATCATCTAATTATTATCTACAAGGTAATGGATTAGCTGAATCAACAAATAAAAACCTCACAAGGATCATCAAACAAATTGTAGAAAAAAATCATAAAAATTGGCACAAAGCACTATTATTTTCTCTTTGGGAGATAGAATCACTCATAAAGCATCAATAGGTACTTCTCCATTTATGTTAGTTTATGGGAAAGAAGCAGTTCTACCCACAAACGTAAGAATACTTTCATTGGCTTTAGTACAGTTTATTGATGAAAATCCTTCATCTTCCCTTCAACTTAGACAAGATCAAATTCTTAAAATGGAAGAACAAAGAGAAAAAGCTAAGGCTACACATTCTCATCATAAAAAAATAGTAAAAACTTCATTTGACACATCATCCACCAGTTCAAAAATTTTTAAAATAGGAGATCTTGTTTTAAAATGGGATAAGGCACATGAGGAAAAAGGTAAGCATACCAAATTCCAAATATTATGGCTTGTTCCATTCCAAATCATCAAAAAAATAGGCTTATCTACCTTTTTTCTGCAAGACTTATCAGGTAGAAAAGATTCCTTGCCTATAAATGGTCAAATTCTCAAAAACTATTTCTCTTTAAAAAAAAAAAAAAAAACAACTAAAATTTTTAACTTTTATTTTTGCTTTAGGAAAATAAAAGTTGAAAATAGCATCATCATTGGTTCATTCAAATTTAAAAAATTTCTGATAAATTATTTTGATTGTTTGCTTCTATAAATAAGTAAAGAAAAAGATGACTATAATTATGAGAAATGAATAAACTTTATTTATTTTTAGATAAATTGAAATTACTGAAGGCATTTTCTTTCCAAAAAAGACTCTAGATATCATAAAATATAGTTATTATGTATCAGTTAGAAAAATAAATTTTTAACTTAGCAAGGATATTCTACAAAAATGTATCTACCAACTCTACAATTATAATCCATAACTCTTAAACGAGCTAATGATTCATCCCATTTGGTAAAATTTCTTCTTTAGAAATATTAATATATATACAATGAACAGATTCAAAAGAAAATAAGTCTCATCACGAGCTTTTTTATCATGATCATAGATAAATAATGTAGACTGGTATTACCAGAACTGCATACCATAACAGGGTAATATCTATATGATTATAAAAAATCAATAGAAAAAGGGTCTCATCACAAGCCAGCTTGTTCAGTCTAAATTACTATCAGTGAATGACATTGTTATTATCAAGCGACCAAACCTAGACAATGATTTTGAAAATGTATCAAGAAAAAAGGAAGTTAATGAAATATCATAAATATATTTTTAAAAATAAGAAATCAAATTCAGATGGGACCATGAATCATTATTGGTTAAAAGATAACCCTGTCCAGGCTATAAATGCCTGCTGGCAACAATGGTTCTATCTATGATAAATGAGTAAAAATATATATGAAACCAATTTCTAGAGAAAACCTACTTTATCTTTTTGAATCTAAATACTGACTGATATAGGTACCTATATGTTATTACTGAAGGAGTCAATTTAGAAGAAATGAGATAGGTAAATAGATTATATTATGAAAAAATACTGTTTAATTCATGAATCATATTATTTTTATTCTTATATCTTTTCTTTATTTTGAATTTTAAGAAATGTAAAAATAAATCAATCACAGATATCTGGTTCTCCCAAGTGAATCGCCAATTTTTGTGCTACGCAACAACCCCCCCATTTTTATTTTTTAACTAGTTATTTAGACATTTGATAAATAAAAATAGGGACCCTTTTTGAAAGTATTTTTGTCTCTTTATTAAAATCAAACTCCAAAAAACAACAAAGCTCCTTAAATAAAAACATCTCTATTGCAAATCGCAATATCGCACAAATATTTTTGTAAGTTAAAACAATAGATCAGCGAAATCCCGATTTTGTGATTGCCGATGTGAAATTTTGCAAGTGACATAATAAATCACATATCGCACATTTACACTCCCAAAACTTAAGCAATCCTTAATGATATTGCGATTTCGCGAAATCGCATATCACATAAATAGAAGGCAATACATATCACTAAAACATGTTCAAAGGATGCCATGTGATTGATTTGACAGGTTTTAATAGAAGTTTTTATGCAAAATAAATCATGTCAGAAAGTATTATTTATGTTTTTCATCCCGATGTAAACAATTATGGATGCGAGATGATTAATTAATGATATAACTGTTTTACAAATTTTTCCTTTCAAAATAGATCATTTCAATAGATCTTCCATCATTTAATAATTTACTCTGTCTTTAATAGGGATTTCATTTCAAAGATATGTCCATCCACAAATTTATTCAAAAGCATGAAAAATAGGTTATTGCAGAATTCGAAAAAACAGGAATGACACCTATAGTCTCTGATAATGTCTGCACTGCTGATGGGGGAGTTACTAAATGGCATGTTATTTACACTATAATTGAAGACGAAGAGCCAAAAGTAGTGGAAGTCGCGGTTGTTGGGTGCTAAAAGGTGTCTTTAAAAACTCCTAATTACCTTACATTAATTATCAACCAGGGTAAGTCCTTTTATTTCAAGTGTGTACACAGTATGTGCAAGCTTATTCATACAATGAGTAATACTAAATCCAATCGTTGAATACAGATGAAATCATAAATCTGAAGCTTAAAGAAAAGGATTAATATATGCATTATAATCCAAAACTGTGATTCATTCTTTCATTCAAATGATTTAAGCAACCGCGAGCACAGAAACAATAACCAAGCTCTTTCAGTTGGATCTAAACAATCAAACAATAGGAAAGTAAATGGAAATAACAGGTTGTGCTTTAAATAATAAAAATTAGTTCATTTAACAAATAACTTTAATAAATTCGAAATGTGCACACAGAGGAATAAATATAGAGATATAAATTATCAAAGGCAATTCACTGTAAGCAGAAAAGGATACGATACTTGTATTAAAGGGAAAGGTATAGCACAAAGAACATGAGCGAGATTCACCAAAGATCGGGCCCTTAGCCGCCAGCTAACACTGCTTAGTTACTCCAGAATAATCGAATGGAACGCAACGCAACTATGTATTAATCATTAGAATCATTATAATACAAATTTGTCTTTCAGAACTATGTTCTATTCATTAAAAATGATGCGTAACTGAAACATACATAATACAGTATGTAATACAGTCTGATTTACATTCTCCGCTCTTCTATATCATCATATCCACACCTTCCGTCTTTGTATTTTTCTCATTCTTTTATAGCTAGAAGAGAGGCAAATGCGATCCCTCAAGATCAGGGGATCTTGAGGGATTCACAACAAATTACTATCTTCAGATAGTTGTTCGTTCTCACGGATTCAGTTTCTGATTTGACCATCACTATTGTGCCCTCTTTCCTTTTCATTAGATCCTACTGTTTCTTTTTGGGAATAACTCTAATTTTATCTGTTATTTTCATCATAAAAATAATGGAAAATATTTTGAATGGTTAAACCATATCAGGACTATTTCACTCATTCCTTATCAAAATCCATTCATGATATTATTATATTATGACACAAAAATGAATGAAGAAGAGGAAAAAGGATGATAATTAAGAGTAAATACATACCCATTGCCAGGCTCAACATACTTCCCTGCTTACCTTTTTTCATGTCATCATGAAAAATAAATAATTTTGATGGAAAGAAGTTAAAGAGTAGGCTGGAGAAGGTCTATCTGGAAGAGGCCCGAGACCATGATGTCTTACAAATTATGCAAAGGCTGCTGCTTCTTGTCCTTCTAGTAACTCATAGTCAGGATGATATCCTTCAGGAGGATACTAAATAACAGGGCATCTATAGCTACATCCTACCCAATAAGGTCCTCCTATTAAGATAAATTTTCCGTATGGGATTAATCATCTTGCAGCAGCTTTGAAATTTCCATAATTAAATGGTTCTCTATTGTTAACACTGTTGCTTGAAACCATCCATCTCATTTTGGATACAACTAAGGATATTTCTTGAATGGAGAGGAAATATGTTGTTCCTTCCACCACAAGTTCCTTATGTATGGGCCCTAAACTCTTGGTCACACCTTCTTGGGTCATCAATGCTTTATGCTTAGCAAATACTTGTAGGGGGTGAGTAGGTTCAATTCTTACCCAAAGATCCAGGCCATGCTCCTGTCTTTGGAACAAATGATAAGCTTTCAACCACTTGATTTGGTTGACCGCAAAAGAAATAAAATCCTGCAATTGAACATCTCCAATAAAAGGGCTAGGATTCACATCCATTTCTTTATCTAATATGAGATTTTGTAAATAAAATTAACAAAGAAGCCTTTGGACCTTTAATCCATGCATCTTGCAGCAATTTATAAAATCTTCCATCGTTTTTAGCTCAATTGGCTTTCCGGCTCTAACAACTTTGACTTTTAACAATAAATATCATTCTAATAAAAACAAGGCATAGTTCGTAGCAGGAGATCGACAAGCTAAGATATCTGAATACAATGAGGAAATGATGTTCAATTGATTCCTAACTCTGTTCAGTTGAGTTTTCATTCTATTCATTTTTTCTTCTTCTCGTCTAGCCTTATCAAAAGCCTCATTCTCTGCTAGAGCTAATCCTCTCAATTGTTTTCATAATTCTTGGTATTTTTGCAGGGAGACTGTCTATTTTTGATGTTGTTCTAGAGAAAGTTGGGCTTGCATTAATTATTTCTGAAGATTTAAGAAAATAGGGTCCTGCTTTGACGATGAATCCTCAGATTTCTTCTTTGTTTGGGTGCCAATACTTTGAAAGAGTACCTTTTCAGCATATATTTGTTTATTATGGGAGGACCAACCCTCCATTTGAATATCTAAATTTACCACATTCCCATGAAAATCAATTTGGGTGGCAATTGCTCTAGTGGAAACGAGTTCTTTTTGAATCCCCACCGATTCACATTTTAGTGTTTGTGTTGTTATAAGAGTCACCTCAGGAGCGGTGCTCTGTGTTTTCAATTTCTTTATTTTCTGTTGTAACTTTTTAACTATCTTTTGGAGGTTCTTGTACTATTGTTGCAACTTCTTAAGTTTTTCCCTTGCCCCTAAGTTCTTTTGAAGGGCGTCTGTACCCTTAACAGGTTTATCAACTGTTTCTAAGGCTGCTTGTTGGCCCTCAAGGATGTGTTCTAAAGGAACTGTATTACCTGACTGATTGTCATATTCATGACCAATATTTATATCTACAGACTTATGTGGGTCCTCCTGGCTTAACAAAATTGTAACACTAGACTAGTTATCAAATTCCTATACAATCTCTGTATCTGCAGCCTCTTGTGATGGAGGAGTTTCTATGTTCCCGGAATTCTCCAGTGCTTGTGTTTCCAATGTGATAGGGTCAAACAATCCTCCAGGTTGCATGTATACATCGATATTCGCTAGGACCTCGGTTATTCCTGCCTCAAAATCTGATCCAGTTTCAACTTCAAATTCATAATCTTGTTCTTGTCCTTGTTCTTGTCCTTCGGGTTCTGATTCTGGCTTAGCATCTTCCTCAGGCTCTTCTTCTTGTTCTTGTTCTGACCTGGCTTCTTCTTCTGACTCTTCCTCTGAACCTGTTGTCTCTTGTTCAGACTCAAAATCCTCTACCCTAACTGGGCCGAATGTTTTCATAGGTTGGTCGCTTTTATTTACAGCTATTCTCTGAGCTAATTCGATTCTCATAGAGCTCCTGCATTTGTGAGGTTCGAACTTTTGATGGGAAATCCTTTTTCGTTTTGAGACAGGGTTTTTTTGACTTGCTTTCGCAATTGTGGGCTGTTGAATTACAGGGTTCTGTATGCTTTCTAGGGCTGTAACAAGACCATCCCAAGTTAAGTCATATTGGACTAGGATATGAATAATGATCATTATAATCAGTCCATGGTGACTTACCACCGTTTCATGATGCCCAACCCGTATTATTCTAGTAGCAGTATCGTGCAATAAAGAATTTAAAAGGGATGGAAAATTAACAATAAGTTTTTGCTTTAGAACAACTAGGAGTTTGATTTGTCACGGCCTTACCACATCATGGCGTCCATCACAGGTAATGTATTTCTGGTGATACTTGCTAATTCCCTCCATGGTTCTGCAAGAGAAGATGGTTGAACACCTTTTCCCTTTCTGACCAATTGTTCGCCTTCATCTTTGAAGGTTTCCATCGCGTCGTGTATCGATACATGTTTTTGTACCCATGTGGTGCCTTCTGCCGGCAGTCTGGTTGCTTCAGCTATTACAACATCTGTAACTGTAATATTTCTTCATTTTACCATAGATTCTCTATTTTGAAAATTTTGTAGAAACTCAATAGCAATTTCTTCATTTGGGGGCTGAAACATTGTAAGATAGGATATCCATCCTGCTCGAATCAGAATTTCTCTTGCTCTGTCAGAGATATCTAATACTAACGGTTCTCGGTGCACTGTCTTACCACCCATAGTGTTTGAATTTTTCTTATTTTTGCAAAGGATGGATGTAATGGGAAGATTCAACAGTGCTGAAAAGCACGACAATACTAAAAAGCGCAGTAATACTAGAATGAAAAACAAATTTGAAAAACACAACAATATTAAAAAGCACAACAACACAACGATACATAGAACGATAGAACAACAAGTTTGTTGAAAGAAATAAGTATAGCTGATGTTGTTATAATTTCACATGCCACATAATCATGGGATATCGTGTTAGTTAATGAAATAGTGACAAAATACGCATAACGGAAGTCCTCTCCCCCTCCTTAATGAGAGGTCACCTTCGACGGATTAAATGGGAAATAGATATTTCGGTAGCAGGATAAAGAGTATAGCCATAAATGGGTCAAAGTATGTAGATGAATGATGGAACAATATGGATAGAATGAAAACATGGGTATAATGATAATGAATGATAAGAGACAAGAAGTTTTAGTTGATGATAAGTTAAGTGATAGGAAAGGGAACAACAATATGTAAAAAAAATTTTGTTGGCGATATTCTAATTGTGTATGATATGAATGAGAAAAAGTATAAATGCATGCATAAAGGTTCAGAGTAGGGAAGTATTTAGAGTAAATAATCTCTCAAGAAAATATAATTGGGAAGAGGGTATTATAAGAGTTATTGATTGTGAAATGGAACTTCTATACCATAAGCAGAGCTTCTGCTACCAGCAGGCATCTATAGCCTCAAAAGAGTTGATTTTTAACCCGAGTGAGCCAAGATCCTCAATTTATAAGTAAAATTTTTTATTGTTGTTCTTACAGAAGAGACCAATGTTCTGGCATCATAACTAGATAACCACACTACCATTCACTGGGAAGTAGCAAAAGTGAGCAAGTCGGCTCGTGATGAGACCTCTTGTTCCAAGGATATTTTAGCCATCCAATGGACCATAACCCTGGTGTGGTGGCCATAGTGGGTATGTCCCATTGCTACATCCCTATGAACATGTTAGGCTGGCTCTTAATGAGACCCCCTATCCTCTATCTGTAGACTAGTTATCATTACATATTTTTATGATAAATAGAGGGAGGCTCAGTACTCCTTAAGAGTAGGGATGGTGTAAGAAGTTGAAACATATCAATAATAAGAAAAATTGTACCCATAATCCCATTAATAATAGATAGAGAGAATTATAACCAGGAAAAGTAGAACCAACATGGTAAAGATGATCAATCAGTATCATATATAGTAGAAATCAGTACAGTAAAGTAAAATATAAATAATTGTGTCCCTTTCAATTGTTTTAGGCCTATCGTCAATAAGTTGTCTTGGTCAAAGATCATAATGTTAAAAATAGTCACCTTCTTTAATAAAATCCATAAGTCTTTGTCTGCATGAAGGTACTGTACTATAGGCCATAAAATGAATCAAAGAAATGAAGCTAAGAAGTGTTTGTGAAATATATAACAAGGGTGTTGTTCAAAACACACAAAAAATGCAAGAAGAAACAAAACAAAAAAGAGTGATGTTCCAAAGATGGAACAACAAAACCAAAAAGTGTTGTTCCGAAGAGGGAACAACAAAATCAAAAAGTGTTGTTCCAAAAAGGGAACAACAAAAGCAAAAAGTGTTGTTCCAAAAAGGGAACAACAAAATCAAAAAGTGTTGTTCCGAAAAGGGAACATCAAAATAAAAAAGTATTGTTCCGAAAAGGGAACAACAAAATCAAAAAGTGCTATTCCGAAAAGGGAACAACGAAAATAAAAAAGTTTTGTTCCGAAAAGGGAACAACAAAATCAAAAAGTGTTGTTCTGAAAAGGGAACAACAAAATCAAAAAGTGTTGTTCAGAAAAGGGAACAACAAAATCAAAAAGTATTATTCCGAAAAGGAAATAACAAAATCAAAAAGTGTTGTTCCGAAAAGGGAACAACAAAATCAAAAAGTGTTGTTCCGAAAAGGGAACATCAAAATAAAAAAGTGTTGTTCCGAAAAGGGAACAACAAGATCAAAAAGTGTTGTTCCAAAAAGGGAACAACAAAATAGGAAAAAAAAATTTAAATTGGCAATCTTATTTAAAAAATAAAAAATAAAAAAATGAATTTCTACAAAGATGAAGCTGTGGAAGGATTATCTTCTGCAGCTAAAACTTGCATGGTGGAGTCCTTGCGTATCTATTGACGAAAATATTCTCTTGTAAGTGGTATTTGTTAAAGGCGCACCCAATGTCCATTTTTCTTTAAAGGAACAATTAGACCCATCAATGGTGGTTAACGCAAGAGTGCCATTGTCATGTACTTCCTTTATTTCATAGGGACCTAACCACCTAGTCTGCAGTTTGTCAGGGAAGTCTTGAAACTTGGAATCGTAGAGAAGTGCCCTATCGCCCTCATGAAATGTCTTTTTCTTGATTAGAGGATCATGCCATTTGGCTCTTTGTTGTTGAATGAGGTGCAGTATGCTGTAGAGTCAAAATCCGGATTTCATCTAATTCATTTATTTTTTGTAATCTAATAATCTAGGCTTCGGTTAAATCCAGTCCCACTTCCTGGGTTGTCCTTAGTGTTTGTATCTCAAATTCTATGGGAAAAATAGGTTCCTTACCAAATACCAGTTGATATGGGGAGTATCTGGTAGTATTCCTCCAAGTTGTGCGTATGCCCACAAGGCTTCTGGCAGTCGAGTAGCCTAGTCTCGTCTGTGCGATGAGACTGTCTTTGTTAGAATAGCTTCAATTACTTAGTTGGCGCTTTCTACCTGCCCGTTTTATTGAGGGTGATATGGAGAGGTAATTCTGTGAATAACATGATGTTTTTTCAGTGTAGCAGCAATCTTATGGCCTACGAATTGCGGCCCTCCATCAGTGATTACTTCTCTGGGTAACCCATATCATACGAAAATTTCAAAAAGAAAGTTTTATCACGATTTCTTCTGTGGCTCTAGGTAATGCTACCACTTCCACCCACTTAGTTACATATTCTGTTGCAACCAGTATATATGATTTTTGGTTGGATGATGGGTTGATTGGCCCAAAAAAATCTAATGCCTAATGCTCAAAAGGTTCTATAACCAGTTGTGGAAGCAGATGCATCTCATCAGAGTGGCTGGGGCGACCTATCCTTTGACAACTATCGCAGGCCTAGACAAATTTCTTCGCATCTTTAAAAATCGTGGGCCAGTAGTAGCCCATTTGTAAAATTGTGTGTCCAGTTCTGCGGTCTGCAAAATGTCCACTACAAGGTCCATCATGGGAGGATTTTAATATATCATAAATTTCATCTTCCCTAATACACCTGCAGATGTGCATATCAGCCCCTGTGTGAAAAAGGTATCCTCCAATCTAGGAGAATCGAGTGCTGCACTGTACTATTGATCTCCTTTCTCTGTGTGTCAAATGTTTAGGTAGTTTTCCCACTGCTAAATATTTCGCCACATTTTCATACCATGGTGTTTTCATGGTTACAACAAACAGGTGTTCATCCAGAAACTGATCCTCTACTGATATTGCGTCATCCGTTCTTGGCACTCGGGAGAGGAAATCTACCACAAGTTTTTCCTTCCCTATTCGATCCCTTATAGTTGTGTCAAATTCCTGCAAAAGTAGCAACCAACGTGTCACTCTTCCATTCATAATTCATTTATTAGCTAAGTATTTAATAACAGAGTGATTCATATACAGAATTATAGGGTATCCAGTTATATAGTGTTTGAATTTGTTAATAGCATAAATAACAACTAAAAACTCCTTCTCTGTTACTATGTAATTCAATTCAGCAAGGGTTAAGTTTTTGCTAATGTAATATATAGCGTAAGGTTTCTTGTCTTCTTCTTGGCCAAGAACTGCTCCAATGGCTATGTCTGATGCATCTGATGAAATTTGGAATGGTATATCCCAGGTTAGACCTCGTAATATTGGTGCTGTTGATACTATCCATTTTAAATCTGTAAAGGAAGTATCACATTTGTCAGTCCATATGAAATCAGTATTTCCTGTTAAGGCATATAATGGTGCAGCAATTCGTGAAAAATTCTTGATAAATCTACGATAATATCCAAAAAATCCCAAAAAACAACGTACCTCCGTTTGAGTGCAGGGAGTAGCTAGTGAAAGAATTACCTGTGTTTTTTCCGGATCTACTTGAATTCCAGCTGCTGAAATGTAATGACCGAAGATCAGGCCTTCTGTCATCATCATATGGAACTTTTCGTGACTTAAACATAGGTTGGTAGCAATACACCATTCCAGAACTTTTTCCAATGTCTGTAATGCTTGCTAAAAGTCATCTCCATAAGGTGTGAAATCATCCATATATACTTCCAATCCTTCATTTATCAAGTTTGCAAAAATACTGAGTACGTACCTTTGGAATGTGGCAGGTGTGTTACATAACCCAAAAGGTAATACCCTATAGGTGAATGTTCCCCACGGACAGGTAAAGGTGGTCTTATCCTGGTCTTCAGGAGCAATTTGAATTTGGTTGTAGCCACTGAAGCCATCTAGGAAAGAGAAAAATTTCTTCCCTGCCAATGTGTCTAGGACCTGATCAATAAATGGAAGGGGAAAGTGGTCTTTTTGTGTTGCCTTGTTAAGTTCTCTATAGTCAATTCATATTCGCCATTTCCCATTCTTTTTGGGAACCACAACTAATGGAGAAACCCATTTACTGTCAGATATAGGATAGATAAAATTCACATCTAATAGTTTTTTAAGCTCTTATTTAACAATATCCTTTAGATGAGGAATTAATCTACGCTGAGGTTGTTGAATGGTTTTTTGCATACTTTTCAGTGTAGATATGATGCATGCATAGCAAAGGGTCAATCCCTTTCATATCTAAGTAATCCAAAGCAAAAGCCCCTTTATTTTTCCCAAGGACTTGAATAAGTTTCTGTTGCTAGTCACTACTTAGATTACTGTTAATGTTAGCTCAATTTCAACAGGTTTGCTACTATAAACAATGGTTGTTGGTATTGTTTGATCATGGATATCTCTCAGAGTATCTTCTTCAATTTCTTTGTCAAGGACTGCTTTAATCATGTGACATTTCGAACTTAATACTGTGGTAGGATGATTGATAAAAGTATTGATGACATCGTCTTCAGTTTGGTTTTTGAATTCAAGGGCATCTACCATAGTCAATGGTGACCGAATATTTTCTATTAAGTATGTTGTAGGTTGCTTGCTGGTTTTCATGATAGTTAAGCTTGGCTGAGTAGGAGGGTATAAAGCTAATTTTTTCACATCATTCCCCCTCATTACAGTCATACTGCTTATCCGACAGCTGATATAAGCATCATCAATTGCTAGCCAAGGCCTTCCTAATATTAAGGGATGCCCATCTAGCTGGTTCCTAGGATTAATAATCAAGAAATATGCCGGATATTCCCAAGTGTCAACAGAGACCATCACATCTAATAATGTTCCCTCTGGTCTAATGACTAAGCGGTCAGATAGTTCCAGTAAGGTAGTTGTTGGTTCCAAGGCTGTGATACCAAGAATGTCACAAGTTGTAGTTGTGAGAATATTAATGGTTGCCCCTAAGTCGACTAAAGCGTTGGGAAAAGAATGACCATTTATCTGGATTGTGATGATGGGGTTTCCGGGATCTTCATACTTTACAGGAGTCTCTTTGCCTAGCAATAAATCAGACAAAGCCCCAACAACATGGACAGTATGGGTTGTTTATGTTTTCCTCATAGAATTCTTTATACACAATTCTTTGATTGTTTTGGCACATATTGGAATGTCTTGGATAGCATGGAGGAGAGGGATTTTTATACAAATATTCTTAAGTTCACCCAGAAGATCAAAGTCAGGATATTTAATCGGACGTGGTATCAGCAATCTTTCTGGGAATGGGGGGGAAGTGGTTACGATTTGTTAAGGATTTTTTTGTCTGACTGTATCTTCCCCTTGTTTTATTTCTTGATCATTTATAGTCAGAGGCTTATTTGTGTGTGGTTCTTCTAGTTGCAAATATTTATCCTTATCTAGAGTGATTATACGTCTAGATCTCAACTTAAGCTCATTACGTTCTTTCAACTCATTTTCAGGGTCCAGACCCTCAATGATTTGTATTGGCTGGATTGGTCTGTTATTTGGATTTGGGTTGGGTTGAGCTGGAAGTTGGGGTTGTATATTAGATTGAGGATTCTGCTGCAACGTATAAGGTGCTGGTAAAGTTGGTTGAGACAGAGGAGTGGTCCCTATAGGCTGGTTCATAGATCTTTGCCAATTTGATTGCCAGTTATGATTTTGTGAGGTGGAAGGGGACCATTGGGAGGGATAAGGGTTTTTTTACCAAAATGGTGGTGGATAAGGGAAATTTGGCCAATTATTATTATTTGAATTTAACTGATTGGGCCATGGTGGCATAAAAAATTCTTAAGGTGGCAAAAAAGGTGGCTGATTTTGCCATGCTGCCCCTGAATATTGCTAAGAATTATATTTTGAGGAAGGAAAAAACGAAGATGGATCGGTAGACATACCTATCTAACATGCTTGCCATTCGCAACGTTGGTTCAACAGATATACTAGTTCCATTTCTTCTTCTGCTTCCTTGAAAATTGCTTTCAATCCTAGGATTGATGGGCAGCTTTCCGTGGCGTGCTCTTTAGTGCATATGGCACGTGTTCGTATCGTATCTAGGGGGAATTATTTATGACTATGCTTCTGTCTGCAACGAGGGAAGAAAATAGCCAAATTTTGTTATGCTATAGCCTGATTTTGCTTAGCTTGCATGACATCCAATTGTGTCATTAGGGTCCCCAGGATATCTTTCTTGAAATCCTCCAACAGATTGCCGATTTCACTTCGTGTAATGCTGTCTCCTGAGGCTTTGCTGTCTATGGGGCTTGCATCACGTCTGACTAGTTTCAGCCTTGTACTGCCCCTGGAACACTTAATGCACAAATCTATAATATTGTTATAACTTTCTTGATAAATATCACCTTTACTCATTATATTTAGTGTCTCTACCCATTGGTCTTTCATACCTCTGATCAGTGTGGTTTTTAGAACATTATTAGGCAGATTTGTGTAAGGAGAACTTTGCATATTATATTGGAAATGTCATATTATTCGAGAGTCTCGCTAGGCTTGGTTACCATTTGAAAAATTTCATCTTTTAGTTTTCTAGTTCGGCAATAATTGTGATATTTTTTAAGGAAAGATGTTTTCATTCGGTCCCAATCATTGATAGTGCCTCCACTGAGTCCCATCAACCAGCGCAAAGTTTCTCCCTTCAAAGTAGAGGGTGATAGATTTAGCTTCTGAGGATCGGTAGTGTAATCATAACCCCTGCATAAAACATCAAACTTGAAAAGGAATGCATTGGGATATTCTGAAGTTATCCCATGAAAGCTAGGAATATTCTGTAATGGAATAGCCTTCATAGGGGCATTGACAGCTGTGTCAAAAATAGGGTATTGTAATGTAGAAGTTTGAGGTTGCTCGTTATGAGCCATTTGGTAAAAAATATGCCAATATTTTTCAGGGATCTCCAGAGCTGGAGAGTTATTCCTAGGATGTTTATAAGAGGTTGGAATAGTTCTAACAACACTACCTTGATCTGGAATACTAGGTGTCCTCTGTTCAGTACTACTTGAGGAGATCTAGGTTTTGATAATTTAATTTCAAAACTGCCTGTTTCTCCTTCTCCTTCACGGAGGTTGCAAGAATTTCCTTCTTGTGAATGGCGAGTTTGTGAATTCTCGGTGTTTTGAAAAATCTGTTCAATCCATTTAGTCTTACTGTGAATCTCAGCGTTAGCTACAGATGGTGGTCTACTGATGGTGTAAAGAAAGTACATTGCCAAATCAAAAGAAAAAGAATGGCTAATCCAAGAAAGACACAGGAGAACACCTCCCCAACCAATGAATTCAAATATAATTTTACTTTTAAATTCTCTAGAACACATGGAATATTTCACATTAAGTTAAAAATTTGACTATCTGATGCCATTTTGACATAACATACCATCGGATATGTTAGTACCTAACGCAACCAAAGGCTGCCACACCCACAAGTATATAAAATTTAAAAATGCATACCCACATGCATATAATCCAATAATATGGCGCGGAAGCTTTTTATTTAATCTTCAAAAGAAGATTTCCTCACTTTTGAACCCGTGGTTATAAAACTCGACAATAATAAACTCATATGCAGAAGTTATCCCTCTTTTCTTTGAAACATATGGTTATAAACCATATCTCATATTTCTTTTTGTAAATTTAAATATAATGTCGACATATATAAACTTAAACTTTCGGCCCAACCTTACCTTTCCGCATTCCTCCAAATAACTTTGCCCCTTTGATTTCAACTGTAGATATTCAACTCCTTTATCTTAAATTTATCGCTTCATCACGACATACCTTCGACCTTTGGTTCAAAAAACATACCGTTAAATCATATACTGACCACACTTTAATAAATTCACCTATTCACCACCCATCATTCATCAAATCCGACGGCTAGCACTTCATCGCGTTCCAACACAATGCTTCCTTCATCCAACACATTTATTGATGCCGCATCCCGCTTAAACGACTGTCATCGATCCCATTCTCAATCCGATGGTCCTCATCATATCACAATTTCAAACTTTATAACCCGACTGCGATATGCGATCTCATTATTGCAAATTTGAATATCGCAATTTCGCATCACATTGTTAGAGCTCTTTCCACCGAATGCGATGTGCGATAAACCCTATGGCCCACCCTTTACCAAAGAAACATATGCTAGTGATCTCTCCATACCCTTCCATCCATCGAACAGTCATCGCATCACGTCTCCCAATATGATGACTATCGCATAACAAATATTCACAACCTTTAATATTTCAAACTCACGCGAAATGAGTGGTTTTAAGATACCACATGTCGGCCTCTAAACGCTATCGCGTTCTCTCAAACAATTACCACTTACCTCTCTAAAGCTGTGTGAAAAACCATTGGTGGTTTCCAAAACCATCTTCACTGTTCTGTTTGCTTCTGTTTCCATCCCATTCCAATTCATGTTTCCACTTTACTCTTGTGCACTCTCCATAGACAGTCATATCTTCTTCACTGTTTGACCATATGCTTAAGTCTATAGCTTGAAATAAAGTCCTAGCTTCATGTGCTCTATTTCAACGATACCATCTTAGTTGAAATCGACCTTCAAATTCGACTTTCACACAGATTTCACATGACTATCACACCAGATTCTTCATAAATATATTATGCATAACACTAATTATCATATCAATCATTCAATCAATGTAGACTACCCACAATAAATAATATATTCATTCATAAACAATATTTACATAAATCCAGAGCACCTCATGTTCTGTCTTCTTTTCTTTAAGCCTGATATTCTAATCAGTGGCCATTCTTCTAAATTTTCCTGTAGGCTTACAACAACAAACCCCTGTTTGCCTAAAACTTGAATCTCTCGCTCTACTCTCTTCTATATTTGGGGCTTTACAGTTTATACAAAAGTTTCTGAACCAATTTAGGTTCAAATCCTCCATCATCTCAACAAAATCCTCCAAATCCTCTAAGTCCTAAAATATATCCTTTATCCCTAAGGATCCTCTCTAATCCCATAAAATCATGAAACTAATTCTAACTTACGATTTACAATTAATTCCTAAATCTCTCAATCCCTATGAAATCTCGACTATCCTAATTCTCTCATGTTCTCCAATCATTCGGGAACATTTACAAAATTCCTCTCAATATTTAATTAATTCTTATTCTAAATCACTCAAAACATTAATAATTACATTAATGAACCATTATTCTTTGAAAATAATAGATCCCTATGTCTATTAAAATATAAAGGATTTTTTGAGCCTAATGCCCCTGCATCAGTATCCTATAATCTACAGGATCTCAAGGCGACTAATTATTTTTCCTCATATTTTCCGTATAAAAAATAATGCTCCATGACTGTCATTTATTTCCAAGAAGGTACTTCTGGCACAAAATATGGTGAAGAAGGGTTGTATTGACCTCACTTCCAATATAGTCCAGAGCTAATCCTAAACTATTTGGCTAGCACTACCCATCTCATCAAACCCGCCAAAACCACATACATAAAGTTTTAGGACTTTTTATTAAGCCCTGACACTTCCATTTCAGCTCTGCCCCCCACACTAGGTCATTTGATATACACACACACACACACACACACACACACACACACACACACACACACAGATATATGTGTGTGTGTGTGTAGAAATGGACTTTAGCGTTGGATTCCAAGCTGAAATAATCCTAACAAGAAAAGACTATGTATGGAACCAGAAACTAGACTATGAAATTTTCCTCTTCAGATGTCGATCCTACTTTGAGATAGGCCATCTAGCCAAAAAATTCCCAAAAGTCTCCCAAAAATTCTGCTAGAAAGAATCACCATAGATCTACATGGTGGGAAGGAGCACAAAGGAACATTACAATGTCAACAAGAAAGAATACTCTCCAGAAAACTCTAAATCGCAAGAAATCAGGCAAGAAAGAAACAACCCTCAAGAAAAGAAAAGGGAAAGCCCCGCCCAACAACAAAAGAACGAACTCAACAGCCCCTCAAGCATAAAAAATTATGAGGATTTGAATACTGTGAAAAATAAATCTTCACTTAGCAGTAAATCAGGTCTCTCAGATCCCGAAGATAAGACACCAGTGTCCCAAGAATCATAAGAGATGAAGGATGGGCAAGATAAAGGAAGCTGGAAAATAGTAGAGAAGAATAAGAAAGCTACAACACCAATCTCGCCAAGAAATATGAGAAGCCAGACAATTAAGAACTAAGAACATTATAGGTTCGATAGACCAAAGCTTGGTATTAGTGGACGTTAACCATCATCATCATCATCATCATATATATATATTATAAACCATACCTTACCGCTGCAAAATTTTATTCCATTGACCCTTTACCTCTTCATCGCATTGGAACTTCGCACTTTTACTTAGATTTTCGCATTCCCATTTGCCGCTTCTAATCTCCCGATGCGATAGTAGTGTGACCCATATTGGGTGCTAAAAGGTGTCTTTAAGAACTCCTAATTTCCTCACATTAATTATCAACCAGGGTAAGTCATTTTATTTCAAGTGTGTACACAGTATGTGCAAGCTTATTCATACAAGGAGTAATGCTAAAGCCAATCGTTGAATACAGATGCAATCATAAATCTAAAGCTTAAAGAAAAGGATTCATCTATGCATTATAATCCAAAACTGTGATACATTATTTAATTCAAATGATTTAATCAACCAAGAGCTCAAAAACCCAGCTCTTTTAGTTGAATCTAAACAATTAAACAAAAGTAAATTAAATGGAAATAAGAGGATGTGCTTTAAATAATCAAAACTAATTCATTTAATAAACAACTTCAATAAACTAGAAATGCGCACGTAGAGAAATAAATACAGAGATCTAAATTATCAAAGGAAATTCATTGTAAGCAGAAAAGCATACTATACTTGCAGTAAAGGGAAAGTTATAGCACAAATAACAGCAGCAAGATTCACCAGATACCAAGCCCTTAGCCTCCAGTGAACATTGCTTAGTTATTCCAGAATAATCGAATGGAAAGAAATGAAACTATGTATTAATCATTGGAATCATTACAATACAAATATGTCTTTCAGAACTATGTTTTGTTCATTACAAATGATGTGTAAATGAAAGATACATAATACAGTGTGTAATACAGTCTAATTTACATTCTCCGCTCTTCTATATCATCGTATCTACTCTCTGCGTCTTCGTATTTTTCTCATTCTTTTATAGCTAAAAGAGAGGAAAATGCGATCCCTCAAGATCAGGGGATATTGCGGGATTCACAAAAAATTACTATCTTCAGATAGTTGGTCATTCTTATGGATTCAGTTTCTGATTTGACCGTCGCTATCGTGCCTTATTTTCCTTTTGATTAGATCTTGTTGTTCCATTTTGGGAACAGCTATGATTTTATCTGCTATTTTCATCATAAAAATAATGGAAATTAGTTTGAATGGTTAAACCATATCAGGACTATTTCACTCATTATTTATCAAAATCCATTCATGATATTGTTATATTATGACACAAAAATGGATGAAGAAGAGGAAAAAGGACGATAATTAAGAGTAAATACATACCCATTGCCAGGCTCAACATACTCCCCTGCTTACCTTTTTTCATGTCCTCATGAAAAATAAATAATTCTGATGCAAAGAAGTTAAAGAGTAGTCTGGAGAAGGTCTATCTGTAAGAGGCCTGAGACTATGATGTCATGCCAAGTGTGAAAGGGTTGCCGCTTATTTTCCTTCTGGTAACTCATAGTTAGGATGATATCCTTCAGGAGGATACCAAATAACAGGGCATCTATAGCGACATCCCACCCAATAAGGTCCTCCTCTTAAGATAAATTTGTCATATGGGATTAATAGTCTTGCAACAGCTTTGAAATTTCCATAATTAAATGGTTGTCTATCTTTAACACTGTTGCTTGAAACCATCCATCTTATTTTGGATGAAACTGGGGATCTTTCTTGAATGGAGAGGAAATATGTTGTTCCTTCTAGCACAAGTTCCTTATGTATGGGCCCTAAACCCTTGGTCACACCTTCTTGGGTCATCAATTCTTTATGCTTATTAAAAATTTGTAGAGAGTGAGTAGGTTCACTTCTTACCCAAAGATCCAGGTTGTGCTCCTGTCTTTGGAACAAATTATAAGCTTTCAACCACTTGAGTTGATTGATTGCAAAAGAAATAAAAGCCTGGAATTGAACATCTCCAATAAAAGGGCTAGGATTCACATCCACTTCTTTATCTTATATGATATTATGTAAATAAAATTCACAAAGAAGCCTTTGGACCTTTATTCCATGCATCTTGCAGCAATTTATAAAATCTTCCATTGTCTTTAGCTCAATTGGCTTACCAGCTCTAACAGCTTTTACTTTTAACAATAGATATCGTTCTAATAAAAAAACAGCATAGTTCATAGCAGGAGATCGATAAGCCAAGATATCTGAATACAAAGAAAAAATGGTGTTCAATTGATTCCTAAATCTTTTCAGCTGTGTTTTCATTTTATTCATTTTTTCCTCTTCTTGTCTAGCCTTGTCAAAAGCCTCATTCTCTGCTAGAGCTAATCCTCTTAATTGTTCTTGTACTTCTCGGTATTTTTGTAGGGAGACTGTCTGTTGCTAATTTTTTTCTAGAGCAAGCTGTGCTTGCGTTAATTCTTCCTGAAGCTTTAAGATAATAGGGTCTTTCTTTAAAGATGAATCCTCATATTTCTTCTCTTTTTGGGTGCCAATATTGCGAAAGAGTACCTTTTCAGTTTTTATTTGTTCATTATGGGAGGACCAACCCTCCTTTTGAATAGCTACACTTACCACATTCTCATGCAAATCAATCTGAGTGGAAATTTCTCTAGTGGAAACGAGTTCTATTTGAATCCCCACTGATTCACATTTTAGTGTTTTTTTTGTTACAGGAGTCACCTCAAGAGTGGTGCTCTATGTTTTCCATTTCTTTATTTTCCATTGTAACCTTAACTGTATTTTTGAGGTTCCGGTACCGTTGTTGCAACTTTTTAAGTTTTTCCCTTGCCCCTAAGTTCTTTCAAGGGGCGTCTGTACCCTTAATAGGTTTATCAATTGTTTCTAAGGCTGCTTGTTGGCCCTCAAGGCTGTGTTCTAAAGGAACTGTATTACCTGACTGATTGTCAGATTCATGACCAATATTTATATCTATAGACTTCTATGGGTCCTCCTGGCTTAACAAAATTGTATCACTAGACTGGTTCTTAGATTCATGTACAATCTCTGTATCTGCAGCCTCTTGTGATGGAGGAGTTTCTATGTGCCCAAAATTCTCCAGTGTTTATGTTTCCAATGTGCTAAGGTCAAACGGTCTTCCAGGTTGCATGTACACTTTGAGATTCGCTAAGACCTCTACTATTCCTACCTCAAAGTCTGATCCAGTTTCAACTTCCAATTCATAATATTGTTCTTGTTCTTCAGGCTCTAATTCTAGCTCAACCTCTTCCTCGGGCTCTTCTTCTTGTTGTTGTTCTGACCTGTCTTCTTCTTCTAGCTCTTCCTCTGAACCTGGTGTCTCTTGTTCAAACTCAGAAATCCCCTACCCTAACTAGGATGGATGTTTACGCACGTTGGTCGCTTTGATATACAGCTATTCTCTGAGCCAATTTGATTCTCATAGACCTCCTACGTTTGTGAGGTTCAACCTCTATATGGGCAATCCTTTTTATTTTTGAGACAGGGTTTTTCTTACTTGCTTCCGCAATTGTGGGTTGCTGAATTACAGGGTTCTGTATGATTTCTAGGGCCGTAATGAGACCGTCCCAAGTCAAGTCATATTGGACTAGGCTATGACTAATGATCATTCTAATCAGTTCATGGTGACTTACCACCATTTCAGGATGCCCAGCCCGTCTTATTTTAGTAGCAGTATCGTGCAATAAAGAATTTAAAAGGGATGGAAAATTAACAGTAATTTTTTGCTTTAAACTAGCTAAGAGTTTGAGTTGTCACAACCTTACCACATCATGGTGTCCATCACAGGTAATTTATTTCTAGACGATACTTGCTAATTCCCTCCATGGTTCTGTGAGAGAAGATGGTTGAATGCCTTTTCCCTTTCTAACCAGTTGTTCGCCTTCGTCTCTGAAGGTTTCCATCGCGTCATGTATTGATACATGTTTTTGTGCCCATGTGGTGCCTTCTGTCAGTAGCCCAGTTATTGCAGCGATTACAGTGTCTGTAACTGTAATCTTTCTGCCTTTTACCGTGGATTCCCTATTCTGCAAATTTTGTAGAAACTCAATAGAAATTTCTTCATTTGGGGGCTGAAACCTTGTAAGATAGGATATCCATCCTGCTTGAATCAAAATTTCTCTTGCTCTATTGGAGACTTCTAATACTAACGGTTTCCGGCGCACTGTCTTACCGCCCATAGTGTTCAAATTATTCTTATTTTTTCAAAGGATGGATGTCATGGCAAGATTCAGCAATGCTAAAAAGCACATCAATAAGGAAAAGTGCAGTAATACTGGAAAGAACAACAAATTTGAAAAAAACAATAGTATTGAAAAGCACAACAGCACAACAATACATAGAATGATAGAACAATAAGTTTGTTGAAAAAACTAAGTATAGATTATGTTGTTATATTTTCACATGCCGCATAATCATGGGATATCGTGCTAGTTAATGAAATAGTGACACCATACACATAACGAAAGTCCTCTCCCCCTCCTTAATGAGAGGTCGCCTTTGAACGATTAGATGGTAAATGGATATTTCGGCGGTAGGATAGAGAGTACAACCATAAATGGGTTAGAGTACGTAGATGAATGACGAGACAATATGGATAGAATGAAATCATGGGTATAATGATAATGAATGATAAGAGACAAGAATTTTTAGTTGATGATAATTTAAGTAATAAGAAAGGGAACAACAACATGTAAAAAAAAGGCTTTTGATGATGATATTCTGATTGTGTATGATATGATTGAGAAAAATACATAAGCACATGCATAAAGGTTCAAAGTAGGGAATTATTTAGAGGAAATAATCTCTCAAAAAAAAGATAAAGTGGAAGAGGGTATTATAAGAGTTATTGATTGTAGAAATGGAACTTCAATACCATAAGCAGAGCTTCTGCTACCAGCAAGAATTCATAGCCTCGAAAGAGTTGATTTTTAACCCAAGTAAGCCAAGATCCTCAATTTATAAGTGAAAAATTTTATTGCTATTCTTACAGAAGAGACCAATGTGTTGGCATGGTAACCATATAACCACACTGCCATTCACTAGGAAGTAGCAAAAGTGAGCAAGCTGGCTCGTGATGAGACCTCCTGTTCCAAGGATATTTTAGCCATCCAATGGACCATAACCCTAGTGTGGTGGCCATATTGGGTGTGTCACATTGCTACATCCTTATGAACATGGTAGGCTGCCTCTTTAATGATACCCCCTATCCTCTATTTGTAGACTAGTTATCATTACATATTTTTATGATAAATAGAGGGAGGCTCAGTACTTCTTAAGAGTAGGAATGGTGTAAGAAGTTGAGGCTTATCAATAATAAGAGAAATTATACCCATAATCCCATTGATAATAGATAGAGAGAATTATAACCAGGAAAAGTAGAACCAGCATGGTAAATTTGATCAATCAGTATCATATACAGTAGAAATCAGTACAGTAAAGTAAAATATAAATAAGTGTGTCCCTTTCAATTGTTTTAGGCCTATCATCAAGAATTTGTCTTGGTAAAAGATAATAATGTTAAAGAGTGATGTTCCAAAGATGGAACAACAAAACCAAAAAGTGTTGTTCCAAAGAGGGAATAGCAAAATCAAAAAGTGTTTTTCCGAAAAGGGAACAACAAAACTAAAAAGTGTTGTTCCGAAAAGGGAACAACAAAGCCAAAAAGTGTTGTTCCGAAAAGGGAACATCAAAATCAAAAAGTGTTCTTCCGAAAAGGGAACAACAAAACCAAAAAGTGTTGTTCCGAAAAGGGAACAACAAACCAAAAAGTGTTGTTTCGAAAAGGGAACAACAAAATCAAAAAGTGCTACTCCGAAAAGGGAACAACAAAATAAAAAAGTGTTGTTCTAAAATTGGGAACAGCAAAATCAAAAAGTGTTGTCTCGAAAAGGGAAAAACAAAGTAAAAAAGTGTTGCTCCAAAAAGGGAACAACAAAATAGGCAAAAAAAAATTAAATTTGCAATCTTATTTACAAAAAAAAAAAAAAAAATTCTACAAATATGAAGCTGCGGAAGAATGATCTTCTGCAGCTAAAACTTGCATAGTGTATTCTTTGCGTATATGTTGACAAAAATATTCTCTTGTAAGTGGTATTTGGTAAAGTTGCACCCGATGTCCATTTGCTTTGAAGGAACAATCAGACCCATCAATGGTGATTAACGTAAGAGTGCCATTGTCATGTACTTCCTTTATTTCATAGGGACCTAACCACCTAGTTTGCAGTTTCCAAGGAATTCTTGAAACCTGGAATCATAGAGAAGTTCCTAGTCGCTCTCATGAAATGTATTTTTCTTGATTAGAGAATCGTGCCATCTGGCTCTTTTTTGTTGAATGAGTGAAGTATGCTAGAGAGACGAAAGTTGGATTTCATCTAATTCATTTATTTGTTGTAATATATTAATCTGGGCTTTAGTTAAATCTAGTCCCACTTCCTGGGTTGTCCTTAGTGTTTTTATCTCAAATTCTATGGGAAAAGTAGGTTCTATACCAAATACCAGTTGATATGGGGAGTATCCAGTAGTATTCCTCCAAGTTGTGTGATATGCCCACAAGGCTTTTGGTAGTCGAGTAGCCCAGTCTTGTCTGTGCGATGAGAATGTCTTTGTTAGAATAGCTTCAATTACTTTGTTGGTGCTTTCTACCCGCCCGTTTTCTTGAGGGTGATATGGAGAGGTAATTCTGTGAATAACATGATGATTTTTCAGTGTAGCAGCAATCTTGTGGCCTATGAATTGTGGCCCTCCATCAGTGATTACTTCTCTGGGTAATCCATATCGTACGAAAATTTCAAAAATAAATTTTATCACAGTTTCTTCTGTGGCTCTAGGTAATGCTACTGCTTCCACTCACTTAGTTACATATTTTGTTGCAACCAATATATATGATTTTTGGTTGGATGATGGGTTGATTGGCCCAACAAAATCCAATGCCCAATGCTCAAAAGGCTCTATAACTAGCTGTGGATGCAGAGGCATCTCATCATATTGGCCAGGGCGACCCATCCTTTGACAACTATTGCAGACCTGGACAAATTTCTTAATATCTTTAAAAATCGTGGGCCAGTAGTAGCCCATTTGTAAAATTTTGTGTCCAGTTCTGCGGTCTGAAAGATGTCCACTGCAAGGTACATCATGGTAGGATTTTAAGATATCATAAATTCCATCTTCCCTGATACACCTGGGGATGTGCATATCAGCCCCTGTATGAAAAAGGTATCCTCCAATCCAAGAGAACTGAGTGCTATGATGTACTATTAATTTCCTTTCTCTGGGTGTCAGATGTTTAGGTAGTTTTCCCACTGCTAAATAATTCGCCACATCTTCGTACCATGGTGTTTTCATGGTTACAACAAATATGTGTTCATCCGGAAACTGATCCTCTATTGATATTGCGTCATCCTTTCTTGGCACTCAGGAGAGGAAATCTGCGACAAGGTTTTCCTTCCCTGGTCGATCCCTTATAGTTACATCAAATTCCTAGAAAAGTAGCAACCAACGTGTCACTCTTCCATTCGTAATGGGTTTGTTAGCTAAGTATTTAATAGTAGAGTGATCTGTATATATAATTACAGGGTATCCAGTTATATTATGTCTGAATTTTTTAATAGCATAAATAACAGCTAAAAACTCCTTCTCTATTACTGTGTAATTCAATTCAGGAAGGGTTAAATTTTTGCTAATGTAATATATAGTGTAGGGTTTCTTGTCTTCTTCTTGGCCAAGAACTGCTCCAATGGCTGTGTTTGATGCATCTGATGAAATTTGGAATGGTATATCCCAATTCAGACCTTGTAATACTGGTGTTGTTGATATTAGCCCTTTTAAATATGTAAGGTAGTATCACATTTTTCGGTCCATATGAAATCATTGTTTCCTATTAAGGCATATCATGGTGCAACAATTTGTGAAAATTTCTTGATAAATCTACGATAATATCCAGTAAATCCCAAAAAAATGCATACCTCTGTTTGAGTGCAGGGAGTAGCTAATAAGAGAATTACCTTTATTTTTTCCGGATCTACCTGAATTCCAGCTGCTAAAATGTAATGACCCAAGATCAGGCCTTCTGTCATCATCATATGGCATTTTTCATGACTTAAACATAGGCTGGTAGCAATACACTGTTCCAGAACCTTTTCCAATGTCTGTAATGCTTGCTCAAAGTCATCTCCATAAGGTGTTAAATCATCCATGTATACTTCCAATACTTCATTTATCAAGTTTGCAAAAATAATGAGTATGGCCCTTTGGAATTTGGTAGGTGTGTTACACAACCCAAAAGGTAATACCCTGTAGGCAAATGTTCCCCACAAACAGGTAAAGGTAGTCTTATTCTGGTCTTCGAGGGAAATTTGAATTTGGTTGTAGCCACTGAAGCCATCCAAGAAAGAGAAACATTTCTTCCCTGTCAGTGTATCAAGGACTTGATCAATAAATGGAAGGGGAAAGTGGTCTTTTTGTGTTGCTTTGTTGATTTCTCTATAGTCAGTGCATATTCACCATTTCCCATTCGTTTTGGAACCAAAACTAATGGAGAAACCCATTTACTGTCAGATATAGGATACATAAAATTGACATCTAACAATTTTTGAAGCTCTTCTTTAACAATATCTTTTAGGTGAGGATTTAATATATGCTGAGGTTGTCGAATGGTTTTTTCATCCCTTTCAGTGTAGATATGATGCATGCATAGGTGAGGGTCAATCCATTTCATATCTAAGTAATCCCAAGAAAAGGCCCTTTTTATTCTCACTAAGGACTTGAATAAGTTTTAATTCTTTGGTCATCACTTTCAGTTACTAATGTTTAGGATCTTCCACAGCTCGGTTCGATAGGTTTTCTATTATAACCGGTGGTTATAGGTATTTTTTTATTATGGATATCTCTCGGGGGGGATCTTTTGCGATTTCGTTGTCGAGGAATGCTTTAATCATGTGACATTTCGAACTTATCTTGTGGTAGGATGATTGATAAAAATGATATTAATGACATCGTCTTCAGTTTGGTTTTTGAATTCAAGGGCATCTACCATAGTCAATGGTGACCGAATATTTTATGTTAAGTATGTTGCAGGTTGCTTCCTGGTTTCCATGATAGTTAAGCTTGGCTGAGTAGGAGGGCATAAAGCTAAGTTTTTAAAATCATTCCCCCTGGTTATAGTCATACTGCCTGTCCGGCAGCTGATATAAGCATCAACAGTCACTAGCCAAGGCCTTCCTAATATTAAAGGATGCCCATCTAGCTGGCTCCTAGGATTAATAATGAAGAAATTTGCCGGGTATTCCCAAGTGTCAACAGAGACCATCACATCCTGTAATGTTCCCTCTGGTCTAATGACTGAGCGATCAACTAGTTCCAGTAAGGTGTTGTTGGTTCCAAAGCTGTGATACCAAGGATGTCAAAAGTTGTGGTTGTGAGAATATTAATGGTTGCCCCTAAGTCGACTAAAGAATTGGGAAAATAATGACCATTTATCTAGACTGTGACAATGGGGTTTCCGGGATCTTCATATTTTACATGAGTCTCTTTTCCTAGCAATAAATCAGACAAAGCCCCAACAACATGGACAGTAGAGGTTGTTTTTTTTTCCTCACAGACTTCTTTATACACAATTCTTTGATAGTTTTGGCATATATTGGAATGTCTTTGATAGCCTGGAGGAGAGGGATTTTTATACAAATATTCTTAAGTTCACCCAAAAGATCAAAGTCAGGATATTCAATCGGGCATGGTATCAGCCATATTTTTGGGAATGGGGGGGAAGTGGTTTCGATTTTTTCAGGGTTTTTTTTCTTTTTTTGACAGTATATTCCCCTTGTTTTATTTCTTGATCATCTACAGTCAGAGGCTTATTTGTGTGTGGTTCATCCAGTTTCAAATATTTATCCTTATCTAGAGTGATTATACGTTCCAGATTCTCAACTTAAGCTCATTATATTCTTTTCACTCATTCTTCAGGGTCCAGACCTCAATGATTTGTATTGACTAGAATAAAAATCAAAAAAAATTGTTGTTCCAAAAAGGGAAAAAATAAAAATAAAAAAGTGTTGTTCAAAAAGGGAACAACAAATCAAAAAGTGTTGTTCTAAAAAGGGAAACAAAGAAAATAAAAGTGCTGCTCTAAAAGTGAAGAACAAAAGACAAAAACAAATTAAATCGGTGGGGTCTTATTTACAAAAATTAAAAAATGAATCTTCATGAAAGATGAAGTCACAGAAGATTTATCTTCTGCAGCTAAAACTTGCATGGTGGAGTCTTTGCGTATCTGTTGACAAAAAGATTCTCTTGTAAGTGGTCTTTGGTAAAGGCGCACCCTATGTCCATTTGCTTTAAAGGAACAATTAGACCCATCAATGGTGGCTAACGTAAGAGTGCCATTGTCATGTACTTCCTTTATTTCATAGGGACCTAACCACCTAGTCTGCAGTTTGCCAGGGAAGTCTTGAAACCTAGAATCATAAAGAAGTGCCCAGTCGCCTCATGAAAAGTCTTTTTCTTGATCAGAGAATCATGCCATTTGGCTCTTTGTTATTGAATGAGTGCAGTATGCTACAAAGCCGAAAGCCGAATTTCTTCTAATTCATTTATTTGTTGTAATCTATTAATATGGGCTTCAGTTAAATCATGTCCCACTTCCTGGGCTATCCTTAGTGTTTGTATCTCAAATTATATGGGAAAAATAGGTTCCTTACCAAATACCAGTTGATATGGGGAGTATCCAGTAGTATTCCTCCAAGTTGTGCGATATGCCCACAAGGCTTCTGGTAGTCGAGTAGCCCAGTCTCGTCTGTTCGATGAGACTGTCTTTGTTAGAATAGCTTCAATTACTTTGTTGGTGCTTTCTACCTGCCCGTTTTCTTGAGGGTGATATGGAGAGGTAATTCTGTGAATAACATGATGATTTTTCAGTGTAGCAGCAATCTTGTGGCCTACGAATTGCGACTCTCCATTAGTGATTACTTCTCTCGGTAACCCATATCGTACGAAAATTTCAAAAAGAAATTTTATCACGGTTTCTTCTGTGGCTCTAGGTAATGCTACCGCTTCCACCCACTTAGTTACATATTCTATTGCAACCAATATATATGATTTTTGGTTGGATGATGGGTTTATTGGCCCAACAAAATATAATTCCCAACGATCAAAAGGTTCTATAACTAGCTATGGATGCAGAGGCATCTCATCAGATTGGCTAGGGCGACCCATCTTTTGACAACTATTGCAGGCCTGGAAAAATTTCTTAGCATCTTTAAAAATCATGGGCTAGTAGTAGCCCATTTGTAAAAAATTTTGTCCAGTTCTGCGGTCTGCAAAATGTCCACCGCAAGGTCCATCGTGGCATGCTTTTAAGATATCATAATTGGTAATTTCCGATACACTCGTGGATGCATATTGGCTCCATATGTGAAAAAGGTATCCTCCAATCCAGAGAACCTAGGCCAACATGAACTATTGATTTCTTTCTCGCGTACCATGGTGTTTTCACAGTTACAACAAACATGTGTTCATCTGGAAACTGATCCTCTACTGATATTGCGTCATCCGTTCTTAGCACTCGGGAGAGGAAATCTGCCACAAGGTTTTCCTTCCCTGGTCGATCCCTTATAGTTACATCAAATTCTTGCAAAATTAGCAACCAACGTGTCACTCTTCCATTCATAATGGGTTTTTTAGCTAATTATTTAATAGCAAAGTGATCCGTATACAGAATTACACGGTATCCAGTTATATAATGTTTGAATTTGTTAATAGCATAAATAACAACTAAAAACTCCTTCTCTGTTACTGTGTAATTCAATTCAGCAGGGGTTAAGTTTTTGCTAATGTAACATATATCATAGGGTTTCTTGTCTTATTCTTAGACAAGAAATGCTCCAATGGCTGTGTTTGATGCATCTGATGAAATCTGGAATGGTATATCCCAGTTCAGACCTCGTAATACTAGTGCTGTTGATACTAGCCGTTTGAGATCTGTAAAGGCAGTGTCACATTTTTTAGTCCATATGAAATCACTGTTTCCTGTTAAGGCATATAATGGTGCAGCAATTTGTGAAAAATGATTGATAAATCTACGATAATATCCAACAAATCCCAGAAAACTACGTACCTATGTTTGAGTGCAGGGAGTAGCTAGTAAGAGAATTACCTATATTTTTGCCAGATCTACCTAAATTCCAGTTGCTGAAATGTAATGACCCAAGATTAGGCCTTCTGTCATCATCATAAGGCACTTTTCGTGACTTAAACATAGGCTGGTAGCAATAAACTGTTCCAGAAAATTTTCCAATGTCTGTAATGCTTGCTCAAAGTCATCTCCATAAGGTGTGAAATCATCCATGTATACTTCCAATCCTTCATTTATCAAGTCTACAAAAATAATGAGTATGGCCCTTTGGAATGTGGCAGGTGCGTTACACAACCCAAAAGGTAACACCCTGTAGGTGAATGTTCCCGACGAATACGTAAAGGTAGTCTTATCTTGGTCTTCGGGGGAATTTGAATTTGGTTGTAGCCATTGAAGCCATCCAGGAAAGAGAAAAATTTCTTCCTTGCCAGTGTATCTAGGACTTGATCAATAAATGGAAGGGGAAAGTGGTCTTTTTGCATTGCCTTGTTGAGTTCTCTATAGTCAGTGCATATTCACCATTTCCCATTCTTTTTGGGAACCAAAACTAATGGAGAAACCCATTTACTGTCAGATATAGGATAGATAAAATTGACATCTAACGGTTTTTGAAGCTCTTCTTTAACAATATATTTTAGGTGAGGATTTAGTCTATGCTGAGGTTGTCGAATGGTTTTTGCATCCTTTTTAGTGTAGATATGATGCATGCATAACTGAGGGTCAATCCCTTTCATATCTGAGTAATCCCAAGCGAAATCCCTTTTATTTTTCCTAAGGACTTGAATAAGTTTCTGTTGCTGGTCATCACTCAGATTACTGTTAATGTTTAGGATCTTCCCTGCCTAAATTTTGATAGGTTTGCTATTATAAACAGTGGTTATAGGTATTGTTTAATCATGGATATATCTTAGGGGATCTTCTTTGATTTCATTGTCAAGGACTGCTTTAATCATGTGACATTTCGAACTTAATAATGTGGTAGGATGATTGATAAAAGTATTAATGACATCGTCTTCAGTTTGGTTTTTGAATTCAAGGGCATCTACCATAGTCAATGGTGACCAAATATTTTCTTTAAAGTATGTTATAGGTTGCCTCCTGGTTTTCATGATAGTTAAGCTTGGATGAGCAGGAGGGTATAAAGCTAAATTTTTCACGTCATTCCCCCTGGTTATAATCATACTACCTATCTGACAGCTGATATAAGCAACAGTGGTCGCTAGCCAAGGCCTTCCTAATATTAAGGGATGCCCATCTAGTTGGTTCCTAGGATTAATAATCAAGAAATCTGTTGGGTATTCCCAAGTGTCAATAGAGACCATCACATCCTGTAATGTTCCCTCTGGTCTAATGATTGAGCAGTCAACTAGTTCCAGTAAGGTAGTTGTTGGTTCCAAGGCTGTGATACCAAGAATGTCACAAGTTGTAGTTGTGACAATATTAATGGCTACCCCTAAGTCGACTAAAGCATTGGGAAAAGAACGACCATTTATCTGGACTATGACAATGGGGTTTCCAGGATTTTCATACTTTATAGGAGTCTCTTTGCCTAGCAATAAATTAGACAAATCTCCAACAACATGGACAGTAGGGGTTGTTTTTGTTTTCCTCACAGACTTATTTATACACAATTATTTGATAGTTTTAGCATATATTGGAATGTCTTAGATAGTCTGGAGGAGAGGGATTTTTATACAAATATTCTTAAGTTCATCCAGAAGATCAAAGTCAGGATATTCAATTGGGCATGGTATCAACAATCTTTCTGGGAATGGGGGGGGAAGTGGTTACGATTTGTTCAGGATTTTTTTGTCTGACTGTATCTTCCCCTAGTTTTATTTCTTGATCATCTACAGTCAGAGGCTTATTTGTGTGTAGTTCTTCCGGTTGCAAATATTTATCTTGATCTAGAGTGATTATACATCCAGATCTCAACTTAAGCTCATTACATTATTTCAACTCATTTTTAGGGTCCAGACCCTCAGTGACTTATATTGACTGGATTGGTTTGTTATTTGGATTTGGGTTGGGTTGAGTTGGAAGTTGCGGTCGTATATTAGATTGAGGATTCTGCTGCAACGTATAAGGTGCTGGTAAAGTTGGTTGAGACAGAGGAGCTGTTCCTATAGGTTGGTTCATAGATCTTTGCCAATTTGATTGCCAGTTCTGATTTTATGAGGTGGAAGGGGACCATTGGGAGGGATAAGGGTTGTTTTTCCAGAATGGTGGTGGATAAGGAAAGTTTGGCCAATTATTATTTGGATTTGAATGATTGGACCATGGTGGGATAAAAAATGATTGAGGTGGCAAAAAAGGTGGCTGATTTTTCTTTGCTGCCCCTGAATATTGCTGAGAATTATATTGTGAGGAAGGAGAAAATGAAGATGGATCGGTAGGCATACCTATCTGACGTGCTTGCCATTGGAAACACTGGTTCAACAGATATAATGGTTCCATTTCTTCTTCTTCTTCCTTGAAAACTACTTTCAATCCTGGGAGTGATGGGCAACTTTCTGTGGTGTGCTCTTTAGTGCATATGGTGCATTTTGTATCATATCTAGGGGGAATTATTTATGACCGTGCTTATCTCTGCAACAAGGGCATAAAATAGCAAAATTCTTTTCTTCTATAGCCTGCTTTTGCTTAGCTTGCATAACATCCAATTCTGTCGTCAGGGTCCCCAGGATATCTATCTTGAAATCCTCCAACAGATTGCCGATTTCACTTCGTGTAACACTGTCTCTGATGTTTGCATCGTGTCTTACTGGTTTCAGCCTGGTATTTCCCTTGGAACACTTAATGCACAAATCTATAATATTGCTATAGCTTTCTTGATAAATATCACCTTTACCCATTATATTTAGTGTCTCTACCCATTGGTCTTTCATACCTCTGATCATCGTGGTTTTTAGAACATTATCAGGCCGATTTGTGTAAGGAGACCTTTGCATATTATATTGGAAACATTCTACATATTCTTCCAAAGTCTTGCTAGGCTTGGCTACCATTTGAAAAATTTCATCTTTTAATTCTCTATTTCGGAAATAATATTGATATTTTTTAAGGAAAGATGTTTTCATTTGGTCCCAATCATTGATGGTGCCTCCACCAAGTCCCATGAACTAGTGCAGAGCTGCTCCCTTCAAAGTAGAGGGGAATAGCTTCAGATTTTGGGGATCAGTACTGTAATCATAACCCTTGCATAAAACATCAAACTCGAAAAGGAATGCATCGGGATCTTCCGAAGTTAGCCCATGAAAGGTAGGAATATTCTATAATGGAATAGCCTTCATGGGGGCATTGATAGCTGTGTCAAAAATAGGGTATTTTAATGTAGAAGTTTGACGTTGCTGGTTATTAGCCATTTGGTCAAAAATATGCCAATATTATTCAGGGATCTCTGGAGCTGGAGAGTTATTCCTAGGATGTTTATAAGAGGCTGGAATAGTTCTAATAGAACTACCTTGATCTGGAATACTAGGTGCCCTCTATTCAGTCACTACTTCAGGAGATCTAGGTTCTGATAATTTAATTTCAAAACTGCCTGTTTCTCCTTCTCCTTCACGGAGGTTGCAAGAATTTCCTTCTTGTGAATGGCGAGTTTGTGAATTCTCGGTGTTTTGAAAAATCTGTTCAATCCATTTAGTCTTACTGTGAATCTCAGCGTTAGCTACAGATGGTGGTCCTGCAGTTTGAAGGAAGTCAGTAGGACATCTAGCAGCAATAATTCGGGGTCCTAAAGATGACTGAGACTCAGCTTTTCTTAAGATTTCGTTGATAAAATTTGATCGTCCAAGGGTCACCGGTCCCTTAGGTTTTTCAGGTTTAGAAGGAGGAATTTTGTCTTTTTTCAGGTTTTTCCCTCTTATTCATTCATGCAATAAAACATTCATCCCTACTTTAAATTCTCACACAATTCTGCTAGAAAGCGGGCGGATGAGCGGGAATTTTACTTGTTCTTTACGCAGCTTCTTACCTTTTGTTTTTAATACCCAGTTCTCCCTTAGTAGAAAAAAACATCAATCAGAGATTACTTAGAGCAGCAACACACTCCCCAGCAATAACGCCAACTAGGGTAAGTCCTCTTATTTCAAGTGTGTACACAGTATGTGCAAGATTATTCATACAAGGAGTAATGCTAAATCCAATCGTTCAATACAGATGCAATCATAAATTTGAAGCTTAAAGAAAAGGATTCATCTATGCATTATAATCCAAAACCGTGATTCATTCTTTAATTCAAATGATTCAATCAACCGAGAGCACAGAAACAATAACCAAGCTCTTTTAGTTGGATCTAAACAATCAAACAAAAGGAAAGTAAATGGAAATAACAGGCTACACTTTAAATAATCAAAACTAATTCATTTAACAAACAACTTCAATAAACTGGAAATGCACATGCAGAGGAATAAATACAGAGATCTAAATTATCAAAGGAAATTCACTGTAAAGCAGAAAAGCATACTATACTTGCAGTAAAGGGAAAGGTATAGCACAAAGAACAACAACGAGATTCACCAGAGACCGGGCCCTTAGCCGCCAGTGAACACTGATTAGTTACTCTAGAATAATCGAATGGACAACAACGCAATTATGTATTAATCATTGGAATTACAATACAAATCTGTCTTTCAGAACTATGTTCTATTCATTACAAATGATGCGTAAATGAAAGATATGTAATACACTATGTAATACAGTTTGATTTACATTCTCCTCTCTTCTATATCCTTGTATCCCCTCTACGTCTTCGTATTTTGCTCATTCTTTTATAGCTAGAAGAGAGGCAAATGCGATCCCTCAAGATCAGGGGATCTTGAGGGATTCGCAACAAATTACTATCTTCAGACAGTTGGTCGTTCTCATGGATTTGGTTTTTGATTTAACCGTCGCTATTGTGCCTTCTTTCCTTTTGATTAGTTCCTACTGTTCCTTTTTAGGAACATCTATGATTTTATCTGTTATTTTCATCATAAAAATAATGGAAATTAGTTTGAATGGTTAAACCATATAAGGACTATTTCACTCATTCTTTATCAAAATCCATTCATGATATTATCATATTATGACACAAAAATGGATGAAGAAGAGGAAAAAGGACGATAATCATATAAACATGTACCCATTCTGCATTAACACAACAACGTTCATGCACTATATCAATTGGTACCGTACTCTTCGTATACTAATCATGAATCTATTAAATATTTGGAGTTAAACGATGTGAATGCTAGAATTATTAGATGGTTAATGTTGTTACAAAATTTGATTTTGAATATCATTGATAAGTTTAAAACAAATGTAGCTGGAAATTTTTCGGGCTCAAAAATCACTTTCCGCGTATGATTAAGGGATTATTGATGATCAATTTCACTATGAGCACCAATTTTCTATCCTAGTGCTCTATCCCTAGTTTCTCGACATAGCCAACTTGCCTTCGGGAGACGCTCCAAATTTGTCATCTAGGGAGACTCCTCCCGGGAGAAAGAGTTCCCCCTTCACTTGGATTGGTGGAAATATTTTCATGTTGGGGCCAGATTAGATTCCAAGGAGATGTGTTAGGGAAGAGGAGGTATTTGACATCCTCTTATAATGTCGTGATGGGCCCTGTGGGGTTCATTTTCCTGAAAAGAGGACAACTTTCAAAGCGTTATGGGTTGGATACTATTGGCCCACTATCCATAAATATGCAAGAATGTATACTTGCATATGTCATCAGTGCTAGAGGATGGGGAAACCCACACCCACAAATGAAATTCATCTACAGCCTTAAGTTTCCTTAGAGCCATTTGACAAGTGGGGTATGGATTTTGTTATCACTCAGAAAAATGAAGCATCATTTGACAAAGTCATATAGGTTCATGTGTCAAAGGTAGGGTTGTAGGGTTCATTTTTCATTACTTGGTCAAGGAAAATTTTTAATTTTTCTCATTAAGCTTACCCTAAGGTCTAAACCCACTCACTTTCAAATCCCCTCATGTCACATCACTCATAATTTTTTGACAATTTTCATTTCCCAAGGTTTTAGTACCGAAAGGGTTGTTTTAGCCAAGAAACCATATTTTCGTAGCAAAATATACTGAGAAATTTCACTTTTTGCTACGAAACCGCTCATACTTTCGTAGCGAAAACACCCAAAAATACACTAAGAACGCTACGAAAGTGAGGTTTCCTGTCTGTCATGTAAAATTAGCTGTTAGGTGTCAGAAAATCATTTGAAAAGGATAAGTTAGATACCATTCGAGTCAGTTAGGGTAAAGATCAAGGTACATGGTCAGGGCTGAAGTCATCATCACCATTTTAGGCATGTATGAGTCATCATTGTGTTATGAGTGGGCATCGAACTTCAAAATCTTTCCAAATTAAGTCACTTCTCATTCTTCATTCCTTCTTTGCGTGATATTGAGCTTTGGAGAGCATTTCATTAAGCCAAAGCTGTGGCTGGTATTTTCAAAAGTTGCAGATATCAGTGATCAAGCGAGGCAGAGAATTATCAAGCGAGGCAGAAAATTATCAAGCGAGGCTGAGAAGACACTAAAGAATCTATGGCTGAAAAAAGAAAGACAAATAAGGGTGGCCGATGTCTAAGATATGAGCCATCAGATATGAATCTGATCAATGAAGAACCAACAACTGTAGAAGTCTTCAGAAGGACAGGATGTTTACAGTTTTGTGAAAGACTACAAGGCTGCCATGTACAGGTTTCCAAAGAATTTGCTCTAAATTTTAGTGGAACAACTACTAAAGTAGGGATGCTGAATCTTACCATTACACCAGAGGTCATTGCAGCAGCAACAGGGATTCCAAGGGGACAAGAGAAGTGGTTCAAAGGGTTCAATTTCAACATGGATGAGTGCAAAGAGTTTATCAAGCTAGAAAACAATGAAATGGACCTTACAAATGCCATTCGAAGGAGCTGCATGAAGGATAACTACTCAAAGTTGCTGCTTATCATCCAGAAATATTTTACTTGTGAAGGGAGATACCATAAAGTCTATTCTTACCATTTCAAGCTTCTCCTAACTTTGCTGGTAAGATATCTCTTGATTTGCCTTTCTATTTACACATATGTTTAGCAAAAATGGCAGATAAGGTCCTAGCAAAATCTGAAGGAAGTGCAACTTCATTGTTTCATCATGGTTTAATAAAATTGCTAGTTTTAGATGAGCTCCAAAGACTAGGCAGAGACTGGTCTTCTTTCTTATTTGTTAGTGGTTTTGAATTGGATACCCTTACTCCTACAAGAACACCTAAACCTAGGGGTATCCCATGACCTTTAGTGGCAGAACCAAGTGAACCAGCAAGAGTAGAGCAAAGTGAACCAGTCATGATGGAAACAGAGCAATTGTAGAGTTTTGAAACACCCAATGTCCCACCTGCAAAACAAAAATCAAAAGTGATCAAACCTGCAAAACAAAAACAAGCTATGAGTAAACAAGGAAGCAAAAGGATTACAAGGAGCCAAACAACGGCTTTAGAAGACAAAACAGTGGCTGTAGAAGACAAAATAGTAGCTGAAGGAAATTTAGAAGACATACTACATGCCATTGATATTGAAGAGACTCCTATAGTCCAAGCTGAAGATATAGAGGAGGGTGGACAGAAAGTTAAGAAAGCTAAATCTGCAAAGAAGCTAGACTTTGAAGGTGAAGATGCAGGTTTCATGTTCCAAGCAAGAAAGCCCATGACAAGGCATGCTAGAAAACTTTTGGAGAGCAACAAAGAAGTTCATCCAGCTACTGATACTACCAAGCCACCACAAGACATTATTGATCTTTCATCTCCTGCAAAAAAAGATACAGTTAGCAAGCCAAAGAAAGGAAAAGAAAAAGTAATTGAAAAAACAGAGTTTGAACTCCTTGAAGAATAGTTAAGGTTAGCTAACCATGAAATTGCAGTGATGAAGAAGGAAGCAAGGAAACACAATGTCCAAAAGGTTCAATTTGAAAAGATAAAAGAGGTTTGGGGAGACCAAGTTGACAGTGTTTCCAAGACCCTAGATAATACACAGCGGTTAATCAAATGGACCATGCCATTGAGGAAAGAGGTGAAACATGTCAGGAGAATTAACATGCATTTAAAATCTACAAATAAGAAGCTGAAGGATCAGGTTAAAGACCTCCAAGAGCAGCGAGAGCTAATCCATGAGGCGCTGGAGAAGAAAGGTCTAAAAATGACAGTAGTTGAGGAGCTAGTAGCTCAACTCATCATCAATGAGGAAGAAACACCTCAAGACTCCTAGTTTGAGCTGGTTTATGTTTTTGAAGGTAAATGGCATGTTGGAAACAAAGTTTTTACAGTTGGAAGACACATTTTTGAAGCTAGACAAAAATCTGGAAATAACACACTTTTCAGTAGTTTCGTAGCGTTTCCTAGCTTGAAGCTAGGAAAACGCTACGAAACCACTCCAACTTTCTTTTTGCCTTTTGAACCATTTTGGGGAGCTTCCAAGAGGAGGAAATCACATGGAGGATATGTCAAGACGTGAGGAATACAATGCAAAAGGAAAGAATCAGAAAAGTTGATGGCAAAGGGCATTTTTGTAATGCTACGAAAGTATGCGTATGCTACGAAACTGTCATACTTTCGTAGCGTGCTGTTTTGAAGCTTTATGAGCAGGTTTTTGTGTAGTTTTGGACAGGTGGATACTTTCAAAGGGTCAAAGGACTATGTTAGCAGTTATCCAAGACTTGAAGACTAGCAGATGAAGATAACTCATTAGCCAAACCATGCGTTGAAGATAGGGACTAGTTTTCCTAAAAAGCAGGGTTTGTTTCCAGTTTTAGAGGAGGTTAATTAAGATGTCATGTAGTGATGAGTTCCATCATACCCTATTCGAACATGTGAAGGAATAGTTGTCAAAAATGTAACTGATATTAGGAGATAAAGTAGTTGATGTAATAATGAACAGTTTGAGTCCTATTAGGAAAAGGACTGTCAAATAGAATAACTGTCATTTTCTCATTAAAGTAGATGTTTTCTTGTTATGCAAGGTGTCATTAGGAAAAGTTCGATGAATCTAGCCAGGAGGCAGATCATCTCATCATGTAACAAGTCTATTAAAGGGCAGATATTCAAATTTGTAAAGGGTTGGAGACTTTTTGGCAATACTGCAGCTTTATGTAAATTGATTGTTTTCAGTAATACAGAGAACTTTTACTTGACCAACCTGAGATTCTCATGGAGTTTTTAGTGCTTACTTGATCTATATTTTCTATGTGTACCATTTGCAGTGGTTTTCATCTTTAATACTCAGAATTCATTCATGTAATGCTCTAACTTCCTTTATAGATGAATTGACTGTGTTATTTCATATTTTCATGTGTTCTTTACCTCTGCTAAAAACTCTTACCTGCCTCAGCTTCCATGTCAAGTGAACTTACTACTGAATCATTGAATTTGTTGATTCCATAAGCCCAATAATTGCAGACATATACACTTTTCAACCTATACATATCATAAGCAAGTTGTTTTCCAAGTAGAGTTAGCCATGTAGATTCATCTTTATTCAATATCATAACCCCTTTAAGAGAGCCCTCTCAAACTGAAGAGGATAAACTTTAGTTGAAATATTGGTTTGAAATAGTTACATGAAGTTGTCTAATTAGCAGCCTATCAAGTGCAATTTTGTGATAACAATAGGTGTTGAAGAATTATGGATCATCGAACATAGGCTCCTCATTTGAATCGAACATTTCTATGAAATCCTTCTCCCTCTCTCTCTCATATGCTCTAAGCCATTCAGTTGGTTTCTTTATTGGAGGCCGTTGGGCTCCCTTTCATTTACCGTTGAAATCGGATGCTGCTATTCTATAAGGGTGTTCTTCTGGGAGGAATACCCTGGAGCATTCATACACTGGCTTTTATAGGTCATTGGACCATCTAGCTTTCAGATAAGGTCCACAACATTTACATCCCAAATACCATTTTGTCACAAAAGCTACGAAACTATTGTATAATATATATATATATATATATATATATATATATATATATATATATATATATATTCATGGAACGTTAAACAATATCAGAAATATCAGAACAATTACAACAAATTAAATAGCTAATATGTGAAACAATATTGTTATGTATATAAAAAAATCAATAAACATGTAATTTACCAGAGAAAACTCCTAAGTCTAGATAATCATGTGTCGTATAAGCACATATTCCATACAACGTAAAACTCCTCTCTTCTATAGTGGGTCTTGATACATATATACATTTATCCCATCCCATAATTCCTTCAATTCATCTACCAGTGGTTGTAAGTAGACGTCCATATTTTTCACTTGTCTTCTACCAGGGACTATGAGAACCACATAAGATGTTTATTCTTCACAGACAACAATGTCGGGATATTTTTCTTGATCACTACCGCAAACAAAATAGAATAGTCGGTTTTCTGGAGGGAATATGGCTTGATGCCATCCATGGCTATGCTGAGTCATAGACTTCGTACTTCATCCTTGAATTTGTTGGGCCATGTATCCTCTATATGCTTCATGGCTATTTAATCTGTTGGGTTTCATATAACTTCCAACTCACTTCTGTATGAGGCATGCCATCCCTACAACATAGCTAATTCTTTGCAACGAAAGGGCCTTTGAATCCTTGGGATTATAGGCATGTGCCTCAATCTCTTAAAATGGGGACCACATGATTTACCCTTATTTTTTTATTTATCATACCTGTCATGCCCACATTTTGGACATATCTCCTTCTATGAATATTCTCCTCTATATAGAATACAATCATTTGGACATGCACGATATGATATGTACTCAACACCCAACATTTTCAACAATTTCTTTGTCTCTTTACAGCTACTGGGCAAGACATTATCACACAGAAGAACCTTATCTTTGAATAACCTGTAGTTGGTGATCATGGACAATATTAAATGTACGTTAATTGCGATATAATTATTAATGTTCATAAAATTGACCATTTGTAATGTTCATTGTGTGATTATATTTCTCAAAATATAAGGGAGCAATTGATGGTAGATTACCAATTTTTTTTTGAGAAACATGTATTCGAAAAGCCAAAATTTGCTTTCAAGTTGTACAGTAACATCGTTGTCCTCAACTAGGTAGACTTTGATTGATTTCCAGGTCCAAAGAGGGGGGTGGTGGAAGAAACTTTAAGGCTTTCGAAAAAGGTATCAGCAATATGAGCATCATCCCCTAGCTGATCATCGTTCTGGAATGCATCTAACAAAATTGTATCCATGGTAGTCATATCCCTTAAGCAATCATCTATACCAACTTTTATTTGGTTGCATCCATTTCCATCTTGTCAAGAACTACTATTGTTGTAGTCATTCCTAATTGGTGAATCTAGACATAGTGGGAATTGAATAGGTGGTTGATTCAACCATTCTTGGTATTGTTCCTCTCTAATTTTTTCTCTTAAATCAACCTTCTCTCGATTTGACATTGTCGTGGGTGATAGTGTGAATTATAATCGCAAGTGTACGAAAAAATCTCACTTTAGTTGTGCATAACAGATAGCCCTAACATCAAATATGGTTGTCAATTTCATTAGATCTATAGTTAGTGATTAGAATAAATGCTACAAAAATCAAGATCTATGTAGTTAAATACATTAAACAACAAATAATAAGCAAGAGTAGCTCCATGCATCCAATGAAGACAATAAGTTTTAAAGAATTTTTTGTATTATGACACCTAGGAAGAGAACACAGAAATATGTTACCAGTCCCCCTCAATGGGATGGCTTCTTAGATGTCCTCAGTGCTTCAGATCTAAGATCTATCTCTCTTGATGGTGAAGAAAACCCACAAAAAAATGGAACTCAAAGGGAGCTCACAAGCAAAAAGTAGAAAAAAATGACAATGATGGGAGGATCAAAGTCGGACCAAAAGTATAGATCAAGCGTGATCTCTAGGCAACAAAAGGTAGTGAATGAATCGAAAACCCCTTCTATTTATAACAAAATATTGAGTTAGTCTAGATATTGGTGCATAATTAAAATATTATTAACCAAATTTACATATTTTATTATTTTTGTTGGAGGGAAAAAGAATTTGAATTTGGTCAAATCCCTTTATTTATAAATAATAAATAAATAAATAAATGATTTATTTATTATTTTAAGAATGTGGTTGAGTAATGATTAAATAAATAGTGATTTATTCAATTATTTATAAATGATTTAGTCAAATTTAACAAGGAATATTATTAAATAATGTTTTAAATAATTAATCCTAGAAAATAATAAGATAAATAATGATTTATCTAATTAATTTTCCTATTTTAGGTTAAATATGACTAGGAATATTAATTAAAAAATGGTTTAATTAATTATCCCTTGACGAAAATCAAACAAATAAGGATTTATTCAATTATTCCTCATGGGGTTTCTTGTTTAGACCAGAAATAACTTAATAAATTATGGGTTATTAAATTAATTTTCATAGTGAAAGCAATTTTACTATGGTAAAATTGGTCTTACATGGTGTGCTTTGGTCCATTTAATATGAACAAGTTAGATGATCCAACGATAATGTTAGTGGCATGGGATTCCCCCGGTGTGTTGGCACCACTGTGTCTAGGGAGATTAGGTATGACGATATCAACATAACCAAATTGTGTGTCGATCAGGTCATACTTCAACGCAATCTAGAGGGCAGCTCTCTCGGTCTAAGGAAAGTGAGATACAACATCTTTTCTAATAGCAGGAAAATGGATCTGAGAGACCAGTCCATGTAGACATGGTCTTTGAAAATAGGGGCTCGACATAGGCTCCTCTTTCTGCTCCATTCTTGAATATGGTCATATAGGTAGGTAGCATAAGTTTGATGGAAAGAGGTCAAAAGTTCGGTACCGGTGTCATAGCAAAGGGGAAGTTGGAAGTAAGGTGGAAAAGCCTTAGCATGGGTCGCAAAATTAGTACGAGAGGAGGATTCCTGGTTGACATACCACTTAGAAGCTTCACCAGTAAGCATACATTGGAATAATTGAAGACAGACAGAGTCATCAGTGATGGAGTTAGATGAACATCACATGTGGAAATAACGAACATGGCTGGTAGGATCCTCTCCAGTATTTCCTTCAAACTTGGGGATGTCTGAAGGAATTTTAGTTGGCATAGTAGGTCAACGAGGATCATGGTGTATGGGGTAATTAATCAACTAGCTAAAATTGGGAAGGCTTAGGCCTGCCATATAAGGAAGCAAGGGAGCAGCCGGAATAGTTCCTGTTGCAGCACCACTAGCGGCATTCCGAGCATTGGGGTTGGGGCCACCACCAGCATTAGGTCCTGAACCAGACATGATAAAGGTGAAAGGTGGAGGATAACTAGGGATAGAAACAGAAGGGGAGCTTGATGAACTAGAATTAGAGTCAAAATGGGGACTCGTTGGAGGACGAAATCGAACTCTACGCGAAGGAGTAAGTATTCCTAACAAAAAATAATGATGAAGGCCTTGGAGTCTCCGGGATAAAAGCCTTGGGGCCATAATGATGGTAAAGAGACACGGATCACAATAAGGAAGAGAGGTAAACAAGGGTAGGGAGGTTCAATATCAATTGATTACAATGTTTATGTCTTCACTTGGCAGTGTAAACCAGGCACTCCTCACTTAGGATGTGTGTGTATGTGATAAGTGTGTTAATTTCAATTAAGGCCAGACATGTGTAGATAAAAAATAAAAAATGTTTTGTATAATTGTAAATAAAACTGAAAATGGCAGTAAAGGAAATTGAATGCGACAATGAAATAAATAGTTAAAGATGCATCAATTAAACCCAAGGAGGAGGGCTTCCCAACAACTAGTCTATGGGTGGGCGAAATCTAGTGAAAACACACAACATGGCCAATGGATATAAATTCAAGAGAGATGGGGATCTAAAGGTCAAATATCCTGGAAAGAGGGACAAAAAATAACAAAAAACCAGAGGGAAAAATGCTGCAAAAAAGGTGGTGAAAGGCTACAACCTGAAGGGAAACAAGGTAAACCATCAAGGAGGACCAAACAAAACTGAAAAGACATGTTTTGGATGGATAAATAACTGATCTGAAAAGGATCTAAAAGTACAGGTCCAGATCTAAAAAATGGTTGAAAAACAGAGAAATCTTAGAGGAATTTCTTCAGCTAAACTCCTCCTAAAAAGGTGTAAGCGTACAAAAGCTCAAAGGGGCTTGGTTCCTACTTCAACGAGAAAAAATAAGCAAGTACAGGTCCAAGATGGGTGAAGAGGGAGGTCAAACAACCTTGAATAATGCCCCAGACAAACCAAGAGAAATTATAGAAAAAATATCGCAAAAAGTACAAGTCCCAGTTTCTGACATGTTTTCCACTGAGGTTACAGTTTTCACGCTATTTTCCACTACCTAAGATTAAGGGTCACAATTTTTGGCCCAAAAAGTGTGACCTGCACTTCTAGCTCTCTTAGGACTAGGTTTTAGAGAAAAGTGACGAATCTGCTGTAGCTGATACCTGTTACCTGGGCAAAGGGCCCTAACACACATGGAAGTTAGAATTTTTACTGTTTTAGGGTTAAAAAGGATAAAAACAACATCAAGAGATGAAAAATAAGAAGTTGAATAAGAACCTTAGGGGTTGAAGAAGCTGGTCATGTAGGGATTTGAAAAATGACAATGGTCGAAATTATAAACCCTTGTGGAGTTGCTAGTTGTTAGTGTAAATTCTAATTGCAAGCATACAAAAAATGCTCACTTTAGCTGTGCATAAAAAACAACCCTAACATCAAATATGACTATCAATTTATTTAGATCTGTAGTTAGTGATCAAAATAAATGTTACAGAAATCTAGATCGATGCAATTAAAGAAATTAAACAACAGATAATAAGCAAGAGTTGCTCCATGCATCCAATGAAGAAGACAAGAATTTTTAAATAATTTTTTGTATATGACACCTGGGAAGGGAACATAGAAAGATGTTACCAGTCCTCCTAAATGGGACGGGTTCTTATATGTCCTTAGCACTTCATATCTAATATCTCTCTCTCTTGAGGGTGCAAAACACCCAGACAAAAATGGAACTCAAAGGGAGCTCACAAGAGAAAAGTAGAAAAATATGACAATGATGGGAGGATCAAATTCAAACCAAAATTATAGATCAAGAATGATATCTAGGCAATAAAAGGTAGTGAATGAAGGAAAAACCTTTCTATTTATAACAAAATATTCAGTTAGTCTAGATATTGGTGCATAATTAAAATATTTTTAACGAAATATAGATCCAAATTTTATGGAATATTTTATTATTTTAGTTGGAGGGAAAAAGAATTTGAATTTGGTCAAATCCCTTTATTTAGAAATAATAACTAAACAAATGAATTATTTATTATTTTAAGAATTTCGTTGAGTAATAGTTAAATAAATAGTGATTTATTCAATTATTGATAAAATAACAATGTTACCGATGAAATAGGTAACCGCAATGTTACCTACTTTTTTCTTGGTAGCATAAAAAGCACCCGATTTTTGAAAAGTGGTGATGCAGTAATCACCATGTGCTCATTTTTGACACTTTAATATTTTTTATTTATGAAGTATGAATATTTGTTTTAAAATGTTAGTGAATTTCATGTTAATTTTGAAATGTATTGATGCGAGCATCAACTCGGCGTCAACTTTTTTTTAGAGTGGTGATTTTCATGCTAATTTTGAAACATATTGATGTCGCATCAACATTTTTTTTTAGAGCTGTGATTTTCATGCTAATTTTTGAAACGTATTGATGCTACATCAACCTTTTTTTTAGAGCGGTGATTTTCATGCTAATTTTGAAACGTATTGATGCTACATCAACCTTTTTTTTTAGAGCGGTGATTTTCATGTTGGTAATAAAACACAAAACTTAGATTAAAAAAATATATATAAAAAACAATTAAAAAAACACAATAAAAAATGTAAAAAAAAACAAAAAATAGCTCGTAAAAATAAAAAAATTTAAACAAAAAATAAATAAATAAAAAACAAAAATATTTGAAAAATTATATCAAAGGAAATGACAAAATTTGAAAAAAAAACACATAATTTAAAGAAGAAAAAACAAAAAATTGACCAAAAAAAAATTTAAAAAAAAACATAAAAAAAACATTTTTTTTAAAACTTATTAAAAAAAACCATATTAAAAAAGTTAAAAAAAAATTTAAAAAATAATTAAAATTACAAAATTAAAATTTATATTAAAAAAAAATTTAAAAAAAAATTAAATTTAAAAATTTAAATTAAAAAAAAATAATAATAAGAAAAAAAATACAAATTTTAAAATTAACAAAAAAAAACAAATTTAAAAAAAAATTTTAAAATTGAAAAAAGAAAATAAAAAATTAAAAAAAATAAAAATTAAAAAAACTATCATTAAAAAACAAAAAAAAAGAAAAAAAACACATTCAAATAATTAAAAAAACAAATACACATAAATTTAGTGTTTTTTTTAATGAAACAATTTATAGATTTTAAAAAATGAAACACCAAATAAACTAAAAAAATAAAAAAAAACAATTAAATTAAATTAAAATTTAAAAAAATTTAATAAATAAATTTTAAATTTTAAATTTTAAAATATAAGTAATCTATAATAGTAAATATAAAAATAAAAGAAAATTAAAAAAAAATTAAACAAATTGAATAAAAAAAAAATTTAAATTTTTTTGAAATTAAAAAAAAATTTAAAAAAAAATCAAATTATGATAAAAAATATTAAAAATTAAAAAAAAATTAAAAAATTAAAAAATTAAAATCAAATCAAATAAAAAAATATACATATGTATAAAAAAATTTAAAACAACAAAAGATAAAATAATAAAATTTAAAAAAAATAAAAAACAAAATAAAAACAAATAAAAAACAAAACCAATTATATTTTATATAAAAAAAAATTAAATTAAAAAAGAATTAAATTTTTTGAAAAAAAATTTAAAAAAGTTAAAAAATTTAAAAAAAATCAATTTAAAAAAAATTTAAAAAATTAAAAAAAAACCAATTAATTAAAAAAAAATTTAAAAAAAAATTTCGGGCGGCGTGCGGTGGTGGGGCGGCGGTGGTGGTGGCGGGGGGCGGCGCCACCCGGCCCTCCGCGCAGCCCACGGGCCGGCCTCCGCCGCCGCCCCGGGCGCGGAGGGCCGGGGTGGCGCCACCCCCGCCACCACCACCGCCGCCCCCACCACCGCCCCCACCACCGCCCCCGCCCCAATTTTTTTTTTTAAATTGGGTTTTTTTTTAATTTTTTTAATTTTTTTTTAAATTGATTTTTTTTTAAATTTTTTTTAATTTTTTTTAAACTTTTTTTTCAAAAAAATTTAATTCTCTTTTTAATTTAATTTTTTTTATATAAAATACAATTTGTTTTGTTTTTTTTTAAATTTTGTTTTTAATTTTTTTTAATTTTTATTATTTTTTTTGTTTTATTTTTTAATTTTTAATTTATTTTGTTAGTAATTTTTATTAAATTTTGCCCTTTTTTTTTATTTAATCGATAATTTCATAAATTTTCTTTCTTATTTTATAGAATTTAATAAATTTTGTATTTTTTTTAAAATTTATTTGAATTTAATATTGTTTTTTTAAATGTTTTACTTTTTTTATTAATTTTTTTTTGTTAATAACATAAAATTTTTTATATTTTTTATATTTCAATTAAAAAATGTTGTATTTAAAATTAGATAATTAAACTTAATTTTTTTTAAATTAATTTGTTTTTTAAATTTTTTTTTATTTAATATTATTTAATATTTTTTATATTTTTTTTCAATTTTCAATTTTTTAATTGATTTTTTAAAGTTTTTTATTTTTTTTCTTTTATATTTAAAATTTATTTGTTTATTTGTTTATTTATTAAAATTTAATGTTTTTGTTTTTTAAATTTAATTAGTTATTTAATATAATTTAATAAAATCTATCTATATACATATTTTAATTTAAGTTCATATATATATTTTATTTTTTTGTAATTTAAATTTAATTTATTTTCTATAGTTTATTTGTGTTTCTAATATATACTGTTTTAAATTTAATATTTTCATTGTATTTTATTTTTTATTTTTTTTACTTTTAATTTAAATAATGTTTTTTTTTAATATTTTTTATTTTAAATTTTTAAATTTATTAAAATTTAATATATTTCCTTAAATTTAATTTTTTTTTTTTAAATTATTTTATTTTTTTTAAAATTTAATAAGCATTTTCTTTTTTCTTTTTTTAAATTTAATTTCTATATTTTATTTTTTTATAATTTCCTTCTTTTTTTTAACTTGTTTTTTTTTAATTTAATATTTTTTATTTTGCTTTTATTTTTATTTTTTTAATTTCTATATTTTTTTAAAATTTCAATCTTAGTTTTTTTTGTTTATTGTTTTATTTTTTATTTTCCTTAAATTTTAGGTTTTTTTTAGTGTTTGAATTAAAATTTTTTATTTTGTTTTTTATTTTTATTTTTTTTTATCTTCATATATTTTTTAAATTTTAAGCTTTTAAATGTTTTTTATTTTTTTAAATTTATTTTTTTCTTAAATTTTTAGGTTTTTTTTTAATGTTTGAATTTTTAAAAATTAAAAAATGTTATTTCTATTTTTTAAAAAATGCGAAAAAGTATGACACAATTTTTTTTTGTTATTCCAAAGCATCAACTTGTTTTGTTTTGAGGGTGTTTTTTTCAATCCTTTTTTTCAAGAAACAATTTTGTTTTTACCATAATTTTATAAAATGTTGAAATTTGACCTTAAAAAAAAACAAAGTGCGTTCCGGAAGAAACACTTTTTTTTGGGGTGTTTTTTTCAATCCTTTTTTTCAACAAACAATTTTGTTTTTTAGCATAATTTTAGAAAATGTTGAAATTTGACCTTCGAAAAAAAAACAAGTGCGTTCGGGAAGACACATTTTTTTTTGGGGGTGTTTTTTTAATGTTTTTTTGAGCGTTTTTGGGCTAGAGTTCCCGTTTTGAGGTCGAGTTACCTATTTCATCGGTAACATTGTTAAATGATTTAGTCAAATTTAACAAGGAATATTATTAAATAATGTTTTAAATAATTATTCCTAGAAAAATAATAAGATAAGTAATTATTTATCTAATTAATTTTCTTGTTTTGGGTTAAATATGGCTAGGAATCTTAATTAAACGATGGTTTGATTAATTATCCCTTGAGGAAAATCAAAGAAATAAGCATTTATTTAATTATTCCTCATGGGGTTTCCCATTTAGACCAGAAAAACTTAATAAAATATGGGTTATTAACTTATTTTTCATAGTGAAAGCAATTTTACTATGGTAAAATTGATCTTACATGGTGTACTTTGGTCCATATAATAGTAACGTAGTTAGATGACAAAAAAATTGGTGTAACAATGGGGTGCAACGGAAGATAGTAGGTAGTTTGCTCATCATCACTAGAATCCTAATCATTTCAAAAAATATATTTGAACATTATTAGTACAAAATATATGATATCAATTAGTAAGCACATCCACAATGCATGATTAATTAGTTTGATGTTGAAATAATTACATTAATATACCAAACAATTATTATTACCATCATTGTCCCGAGGATTGTGGCTAGAAGATGCAATGTTACAATTAGCGTGGTGAAGTGGTTGTCCATTTACATCTACCAAATGCGCCTTCTAGTATACTACTCCTAATAAAAGCTTTCGATGTTTTGGAGTTGTTTGAATATTTTGTGCATCCGAACTCGATTATGAATCTACATGAACCTACAAATTTATATACATTAATTTTATTCGGTTGATTGACATGGATAAAAAAAATAATTCAATTAGGTAATGAAAATATAAATAAAATATGAAGTAAATATTACGTCTCAAGATGGAGAGGGAGACATGCGCGTGGACTTTGAGAAATATTATGGAGCGAGTTGGATTTTGAAGAATTGTCCATTCAATATCATTATGATATTTTCTCCCTCCATTTGAGCAAAATCAATAATAAATATTGGTGTACACACCTAAAAAGTAATTTCGGTGCCTTAAAAATGGACTTATTGTTATCAATTCTAATGTACATTTAACCACACTAGTGGATTTTAGTTAATGTGCATCGGTGATGTGTTATTAATTGATGCAATGGTGCCGAATAGTCGCAAGTAAAAAAAAGGTGCAACTTTATTTTTTTTAAAGTGAAAAAAAAAGCGATGATTTCAATTTTTTTTGCAAAAATTTTTCAAGGATATATTTGCACGAGAGACATAACTGGAGCAATAGAGCATGAGAGCACCGTGGAGCAAATGAAATATTTTCGAATGTAACTATTCGGAGAATCGAATTCCAAACATCTCATGATTCAAACCCTATAGCATAGAATTTCAAACCATATCATGATTAAATTTTATTGTAATGATTATTTTTTTTATAGTTTCTGTTTGATTTAATACATGGTAAGTAAAAAAATTAAAATTTTACAGTTCATTTTCGAAAAAAAATAAGAAAAAAAAGGAAAAAAGAAAAAAAATCCATTCTTACACTAAACCCTTGATTCTTTCTCGTTTCGCCCTTGCTTCTTCCTCGTTTCTCCGAATTCATAGTTAAGGTTTTTTCATTTTATATTTATAAGGTTTTTATTTATATATATATATAGGCCTATGACATCTAACCCGCGGGATGACTAGTAGAGTCACATCCCAATCCATGTCGGCCCTTGCATGAATTTTTTAAAATACTGAATTTTTTTTAATCAATGCACCCTATGTAAAATAGCGCACCGGTGTGATATTTTATCACGATGCATCACACATGTATCTGTTTGATAAAAAAAAATTAGAAACATATATTTTTTTTGAATATGTGCCTCGTGTGTAAAGTAGCGCATCGGTGCCCTATTTCATTATAGCACACCATGCATGTATTGTTTGATAAAAAGAATTTTTTTTATTTTATGTATGTGTTAATCGGTGCAATGGTTAAGATATAATGCACCAGGTTTCCTTGTTGACAAAGAGCACTATACAATGGTCCCCCTGTTTTCTTGGTGTGTTTATAAGAACATGTCGCACCGCCCTCTCCACGACATCAAATGCTACAAAAAACTAACACTAGATGATTTTTTATTAATTTTTTATGTGTTAATATATGCGTTACTTAACATATAACGCATTGGTTCTCCTTGTTGACAGAGATCACCGTACAATGTTTCTATTGTTTTGGTGGTGGGTTTATAAGAACATGCCGCATCAACATTGTTTGTGTATTTCTTGAAAATCGTGTAATTTTCTTGATTTTTTTTTGTACCTAAAAAATTTTGTGATTTATTTATAAAATATATTAATGAATGGTATGGTATATGTTTCATATTGATAAATAAATGGCTAACAAGAGATCAAGTAACAAAAAATACTGATAGCACATCGAGAAAAGAAAAAAATGCAAGTTTTTTTGTAAATTCTTTACAAAAAATTATTATTTTTGAACTATATGTAAGTTTAACTAATATGTATTGTTTATTGTGCATCATGTAGAACCACAAAATGACGAAGCTCAATAAGATTATTTATGAGCTAGGACCGGAAAGAGTGTAAAATATTGATGGAAAAAATTGTAGAAGGACGAATCAAATGAATGAAAAAAATACTATCAATCCAATATGAGTTGCTTTTTTTTAACTTTCATTAATAATATACTTAAAATTATTAGATCACATGTTTCAAACAATCTATTAATTCACATATTTTTAATGTCCTACATGGACCAACAACTTCGAAAAGGAATGTTGTTCTAAGTAAAAATATAGTACATGAAAATCAAAATGAATTTCTCCTTAGCCTATCTCGGGAGTGGTGTTGGAGGGTAACGAAAGGCAAAATTTGTTTTACAAAACTTTGAGGGATCTAATGGAATGAATGTATAGACGTTCTTTTTCACTTACAATACAAAAAATCAATCTAATGATTCCAAAAACCAAATTTTCTCTAAATACAGGATCACTTTCCAGAGTATTGGTCAATGAGACATGTAAGAATTTTAATAGCAAAAATGTAAAAATAAAAAATAAAAAAAAAATGCAAAATTAATATTCTTTTAAATATTTTTCTAGAATTATATGTATATATTACTAGAAAGCAATCATTTATAAATGTCACTTTTGTTATATTTACTTTTCATATATCAATATCAAAATTAAGCAGTTTATTGTCATGTTACATTTTGAGGAAGGTTCTGAAAACCTCAAACAATGAACGAGCTGATATTAGAAATATGATAGTAGGAATGTCCAAAAGGGTGTACAAGGAGATGGTCAAATAAATGGACACAATTGCATCGCACGAGGAGCCATATCGACAACAACGTGTTTCAAATGTAATATGTAATGATTGAATTTTTTGATTAGGTACAATAAATAAACAATTTAGTATTAAATATTAATTTTCAAGTATTTTCTTGAAAAAAAAAAACAAAATGGAACCCATTCAGCACATAAAACAGGACGACAAGGAAGAAAAGGTTTGATATCTAAGTTTGTGAGTAATTTTTACTTCCTTATAAAAACTTAACTAGATTCCATTTTATATAATTTAAGTTTTTTTACAACAATCATCATTGAATGTCTTCAAACAGGTGCTAACACACAAAGAAGAGCCATCAGACGAATTGATTGACATTGGGTTAAATATGGGTTGTCAGTATATGTTGGCATATCAGAAATTAATTGTGGAATTTGTAAGCATCTATCAAGCTTGTTTTACTTAGCTTCGTCTATAATTAATAGAAGAAAAAAAAAATTTATATTAGATATATGATTTTGTATGGAATGTGCCAACAAATGAAATGTTGAAAGATGGCGTGAAATTTGGTTTTGAAAGAATGTGTATAGTTCATGAGTCAATTCTTGCTATGATACGTCATTTCGTTTCAATTTACATTCATGTATATTATTTAATATTGCAATTTTCATTATTCTCACCAATGTATATACACTCATTGCAATTTATTTTTATGTTTCTAGATGGAAGTTGAAGAAGAAGAAAACCATCAACACTGTGAACAAAACATTCCTCTAAATAACCCATGTCATGGAAGTAGCTTGATAAATGACAATAGTTAAAGTGAAGAATGATGATCTATATGTTTGGATATCAAAGCAAGTTATTGTATTTTTTGAAATATTTGTCTGTGAAATTAGACATTTTGTTTAATGTAATGGAGATAGTGTCTAAATTGAAAGACAGAGCGATATCAATAACTGTCCCATTTTGTATAACAAAGAATGCCATATATATATATATAAACTTATTCTATTGTGTTCTCCATTCTCGCTGTGAAATGTAGCACCATTAATTAAATATATGGATGATTAAATATTATAATGAAGAGATGTGAAATATGATGATATGATATCACAAATTAATCCAAACATCACATTCAAATGCACTAATAAAAAATTATTTGATATGAACACTGTTATACATAGAAATTATACAATATGCATGTATATTACTCGATTTTTCTGATCTAACAATTTAATCCTTATGTTAAATACATAATCCTTCTACTTAATTATTTGCGGAAATTAAATCGCCAATTGCAAACACATGAAGAAAAATCAATCGCACATAATAAGATGTTTTACCAGGAAAGCTTAAAGATAAAAACCCCAAATATCATATATTATGTGTATCAATGGATCATGAAACAATCTCATATATCTCATACAAATCTCAGCTCATAGAGCTCTCAGTACAATATACAATTGTCTCACACTGTCTTGCATAAACTTGCACCTCCATGCACCAATTTCTTCCCTCCTGACAGCCTGCCTCCACTACGCAATCCCTGCTAAAGAAGAACCCTAAATGAATTTGACCTTACCTTTCCTTGACTATGCGATACTCATAAGCATCTCCAATGTGTGTGTGGATGCATTGAATGCTCCAGTATAGTCACAACGGATAGTCCTTCTCACCATTTCAACTGTCTCTCCACTGGGTCTTCACTGGATCTGACATGCAAGTAGTTAACTGTTGTATTTATTTAGTTGAAAGTAAGACACTACTTGTGAATTAATTAAATAATTAATTCACTCATCTTTCACTAGTTTATGTTCAGTTACAACTAGCACAAATTAGTTTAACTCACTGAACTGAGTTAAACTAAATAAAAACTGACATAACTACTCTTCCAATTCTGTTACAACACTGCCACAGTCAGTTATAACGAATTCCACCATGAATGAGTCACCAAACAACCTTAGAATTCAAAATACCTTCAATAAACTGGTTTTCCACATCAGTTAAGTGAAATCAAGTGCTCCAGGGGAAAAAGTTACTATTTATTTTCTGATTATTATTAAGGGCTAATAATAATCAAAATGAATTTTAAATTTAGACAGGAGATCTATAAATAGACTTCACTCATACATCTAAAAATAGAAACTCATCTAAAAATATATTTTTCTCAGCCATCTATAATCAAACTCCTGATAATTTTATATTTTTCTCATCATCTCTATTTTTAGACATACACCTAAAATTAGCCTGTGTGGGCCCCACCTATTTTAGGTGCTTATTTTTTACTAGGATCAAGGATTATGTTTCTGGATGCCTCTTTCATTGTTTCTTTTTGCAATATTCAACACTCCCTCTCAACAAGAAAGGTATGTCTTTGTATGCGCCCTGCAACTCCATGCATCCGCCCTGGAATACGTGCATGAAACACTTCTGAAACTGAATAGCCTACAAACAAATCAATCGGTATAATGCATATGTCATCAAATTCTTCTGACTTCTACTTAGCTACTGCACATGTCTTCAGGAACCATTGCGCTGTTGAATTTTGCACCCATGGACTTTGCACTTGCTGTCAACTCTAATTCGTGCTCCAGTATCTGACATTGTCACTTTGATCTAACTACATCCATCCAACTGAGCATGCTACTGCTACTCTATGGGTGCCTCATAGCCAGGTTCAATTCATGAGATCCGCACCATCTCAATGAATCTTTCCCAGAAATTCCTCCTTTGGATTACTCATGCATGTCGCCCCACCTCTCACCTGGTGGTATAGCCACATGCATTCCCTCTGACCAAATGGCACGAAATTTCTCTACATGAGTGGTTGCTCCCACTCCATGATCCTTATCTTATGGCTGCTCCACATCCTGAGGTTCACTCTTACCTGCATGCAAATCCAACTCCCTCTCAAGGGTCAATTGCATGGCTTTATCACACTTCCCAATGGTAGGAAGCTTTGTAGAAATCGCATCTACTTCAATTCTGTAGAGTTTCTTAACTCGAATCCCAACCTTCTTGGCTTGCCCTATTGCTTTGTGTCGCAAAAACACTTTTCCTTCACTAAATAAAACATCATATCCTCTATCCTCTAACATTGTGACCAATATTAAATTCTTCTTTAAACTTGGAACATGCACACCATCTCTTAAAAGAAGGAGTTTACCTTATGCCCTCTGAAAGGTAATGTTACCAATGCCGGTCTCAATGTATCGTCCATCATCACCTAACTCAACATGCACCTGGAGATCTTTCTCCACCAAGTCACTGAACAATTTCACATCTCCCGTCATGTGAAAGGAAGCACCACTATCAAAGTACCACCCCAATCCCAATGCACTAAACACCATGCATGTGATCAATGAGAAGTAAAGCTCAAATTTTGAGGCAAGAGCCTCACCAACTACAGCCTCATCAACCATCTTGTTATTCTTCTTATGTGGACAATTTGTGGCAATATGTCCAAACTCCTGACAATGAAAACACTTCACTTTGGACATGTTGTGCTCCTTGCCATATTCTCTGGCCTCAGATCTAGAATGGAAATTCTTCCCCTTCTTCTTATTCACCTTGGCATCCAAAGCACAGTCCTCATCATCATCATGCTTTGATGAATATCCATCCCTGGTGTTTCACCTTATCTCCTCCTGCACTAGATCTGACCAAAGTCTCTCCCAATCTGACAGTTTTTCCCGTCCATTGACAGAGTCTTCATAACTATGCCAACTCTTTGGAAGTCCAAGGAGATCCAAGATCACCAAATCATCATCTGCAACACTGACTCCTACACTCCCAATCTCATCCCTGCATTGGAATTTTTTTTTCAAGTATACCGGAATAGTGTCGTTCTTCTCCATCTTGATTTTTCTGAGTTTATCCTTCAGCACCAATTTCCTATGGCCACTACTGCTTTGGAAAATATCTATCAAAGCCTTCCACATAGCATAGGGAGTGGCCTTCACATGAAGGCTTGACACAATATGGTCTTTCACACCTTCCAACAGAATCATCCTCACCCTTGCTACTTTCTTTTTCCATGTGTCGAGTACTGCAGCATCTGCCAAAGCGGGCTTAGGAACATCTCTCTCGATGAATTTTTTCAAGCCATTATCTTTAGGCACCGCTTCCATATTTTCCTTCTAGGCTATGAAGTTCGAGCTTCCCTCGAGTTCAAACTCCAATCGTAAACCATAGAAATCCATTTCAATGTATACTCAACTATCGCACCAAGAAATTCTTGCAGCAATTTCGAATTGATTCCACCAACAAAAACTCAGCTACTGCTTCAATATTGCAATATTTTTTTATTAACACTGATATGATACCAGGGAGAAATTATAAAATATGCATGTATATTACCGTATTCTCCTAATCTAAAAATTTAATCCTTATGTTAAATATAGAATCCTTCTACTTAATTCTTTGCAGAAATTAAATCGCTAATTGCAAACACATGAAGAAAACTCAATCACACATAATAAGATGTTTTACCAGGAAATCTTAAAGCTAAAAATCCCAACTATCATATATTATGTATATCAATGGATCATGAAACAATCTCATATATCTCATGCAAATATCGGCTCATAGAGCTCTCAATAAATATACAATTGTCTCACACTGTCTTGCAGAAATTTACACCTCCATGCACCAATTTCATGCCTCTTGACAACCTCCTTCCACTGCGAAATCCCTGCTGAAGAAGAACCCTGAATGAACTGGGCCTTACCTTGCCTTGACTACACAATACTCATAGGCATCTCCAATGTGTGTGTGGATGCATTGAATGCTCCACTATAGTCATAACAGATAGTCCATCTCACTGTTTCACCTATCTCTCCACTTGGTCTTCACCAGATCTGAAATGCAAGTATTTAACTATTGTATTTCTTCAGTTGCAAGTATGAAACTACTTGTGAATTAATTAATTAATTAATTAACTCATCTTTCACTAGTGAATTTTCAAATACAACTAGCACAACTTATTTTAACTCACTGAACCGAGTTAAACTAAATAACAACTCACATAACTACTCTTCCAACTCTGTTACAACTTTGCCACAATCAGTTATAATGGAGTCCACCATGAATGAGTCACCAACCAACCTTATAATTCAAAATTCCTTCAATCAATTGGTTTTCCACATCAGTTAACTGAAATCAAGTGCTCCAAGGGAATAAGTTACTATTTATTGTCAGATTATTATTAAAGGCTAATAATAATCAACATGCATTCTAAATTTGGACAGGCGATCTCTAAATAGACTTTGCCCATACATATAAAAATAGAAACTCATCTAAAAATAGATTTTTCTCAACCATCTAGAATCAACCTCCTACTAATTTTATATTTTGGTCATCATATCTATTTTTACACATACATCTAAAAATAGCCTGTGTGGGCCCCACCTAGTTTAGGTGGTTATTTTTCACTAGGATCAAGGATAATGTTTCTGGATGCCTCTTTCACTATTTCTTATTGAAATCCTCAACATTATAATGTATGTCTCAACTTTTTATGAATAATTAATTTAAAAAAATCACAATAATTTCACTCTCACAAGTAGATATTTCTAAAAGATACAAAATGAACATCGATGTGTGTTAGTTATTGTGCACCGGTGTGTTTGTACGCTAATGTGCACCTATGTGTTTCTACGACCTACAGGAGCCACAAAAATACCAATACCAATTAGAACACTCGGTGAGTTTGTGTTATATTGTGCACTAGTGTGTTTATGTGGTACTGCTCACCGATGTGTTTCTATGACCTATGGGCACCACAGAAATACCAATACCAATTAGAACGCTCGGTGCATTTGTGTGATATTGCACACCAGTGAATTTGTATAATACCACACACTGTTGTATTTATAGGACCTATGGGAACCACACAAATACCAATACCAATTAGAACGACCCGGTGTGTTGTATCACCTACATTGCGCCTAGTGCATTTTTGCACCTTAACGGCTCGATGCATGCACCTTCGACAGCCCTGGGGCGACTGTGTGGAAGACATACATTAGGACGTTGCTAAACACCCTAGGGCGTCCTAAATTTATTTTTTGTCATGGTTCTTGTTAGGGTAACAGTACTAGTGTGTTCACTGTAAAACACACTAGTGCGTTGACACCTTATTAGTGCACCGATGAGAAAAACATCCGTAACAACCTCCGGCCACCCAATTTTTTTTAGTTGTGTCGAAATTCTGTTAGACGCTCCGACAAAAAATCTATTACCGAAAACAGATGTTGTAGAAAATATTTTTTTGAAAGTTTTGGCCAATTTTATAACACTAAAAACCTTTGTTATAACCTCCACTGGAGGGTCTTTTCCTTGTAGTGCAAGGATACACAAGTCTGAAAATATTTAGATCACACTCAATGTATTTTCTATAATTCAATCATCGTAGAAATAAATCAAACATAGCTTCACTTCTGTCATATAGGTGGCTGGCTAGGGTGCCAAATGTTGCTATAAATTCCCTCAAACAATCTCTAAATCAACCCTTAAATTTTGCGGCATACCCTTCAAATAAACTAGACCCAACACCTAGCCTGAATGGGAAAATAACATACATTTTTGTTGTCTTCTAGGTGCTCAAAAATTATTTTTTTGTATCTATGTAATTTTAGATCTACAAGGTCTAAAATTTCATCCTGTGGTATCTATATTAGTCCTATTTCATATCCCATAGGTATGATCAATATTGGATTCTTCAAGAAAGCATTATGCACAATCTCCCACGATGGTCTAATTATAGACTAGTTCAGTAGAGTGAAAATGTACTAAGTTCCACGTGTCAGTGTATCGACCTTTGGGCCTAATAAGAACCCAACAAATTATATTCCATCGTCTTTCTATCACTTCTTACGAAATTTTAATCCAATGCTCAGATAGAATGTTATGATGATTTTCCCAAGGTCACCTATTTGACATGGAATTTGGGAGCCTGCAAAAACCCTAACTTCCTCGAATCATATCTCCAAAAATATGCTGAACGAGGATATGAAATTTGGTCACAAGGTTCATTAGGATTTCAAATCAATTGGGTTTTGTTTAGCTTCTGAATCTTCGTAGAAACAAACTTATAGTGAAAATTCCACAATGGATTGTTTTGGAGGATATATGACCTTTCTTTTTATAGATTTGAGAGTGGATTCTATAGTGAATGTTGAAGGCAACATTAAGGATTTTAAAAAATTATTAATTATTAGCTCTAATTGAGAAATATTGTGATTTTTTTTCTTATGCCCTAAGGAAGATGCACTACCTAAATAGATTATGCCTTTTAATGAGATGTAAGAGTTATATGGGTGCATAGTGGCTCAAAGCCCTTCATTAGGATAATATCTCCATAAAGTATGGAAAGAAACCCTTAATATTAAATGTAGGTGTGTAAAAATAATCGAAATCTACCAATTCACCTTCTTTTGGTGTTTTAGCCCACCCATTGGAGTTTTTACCTTCAAAATTTCTTATCTCTTTAATGAGGGGGAACCACATGGCGTACCACATACCACTGGAAATGACATGGATATCCAAGTAAAACTCAATGATTTAACCCACCAAAATCCCTCAAAAAATTCAAGGTACATCCTCAGTCCAGAGAACCCAAACCCTAGGACTTGGGCTTACAACCATCCAACAGTGTACCTGTTATCAATATGTAATCTAAGAGTTACTGAGAAGCATTAATTATCCATTTGACATCAATTACTGGTATTTTTGGCCAATTTCAAACCCAGTAAACTCCATGGTTTGACATCAATGAAAACACCATCCAAAAATCTTCTCATTTTTCATTGATGGTAACACACGTGCTCCTCCTATGAGTACAACTCTCCCTGAATTCATGCTTTATCTCCTCGATATTCTAGCCTCCTTCTCAGGTTATTTATCTCCCTTTGAGATCAATGGAAAAGTGTTACTCCCCCAGAGAATTTTCTTGCTTCATGTGGACTTGTTAGCTGCCCGTGCTCTTGCTAATGAGATGCCTTCTTGTAATAATCTGTCAATTTTGATATGTTTGGACATGTAACCTGCATGTACTCTCCTTGCAAAGAAACCCTCCTCTGGAAATATATGAATACATGTAAGCCTTTAACCGTTCTTGTCCCGATGAACTCGTTATTGATTTGAAACATTTTTCCTAAAGATACCACATTGTCCAAGTTGTTTTTCTGTCAATGGTAGGCATGTGCCACATACTACTATATAAAATCCCCTTCTTCAAAATTCAAGGATTCAACGAGCCAGTTTGTTCAAAATAGTGTATCGTTTAACAAACCATCTTGACTTGATCCATTATCTGAATAAACTATTGGTTCCTCATTACCTATTATGAACCCCAGTGAGAGCATAACTCCGGAGAAATTCTTTTCTTTCTACACTTCGTCCTGATCCCTTACCTATTCTTCCTATATTTGTAGTTATCTCTTCCTCCAAACCTTTTTATTCTCGTCATCAATATTTGTTATTGATTCCATTTTGTTCCTGTAGTGGTGAGCTATGTGTCCATGATTATGAAATTTGTAACATTCCTTATCAGGATTGTACCTGAATTATTGAGCTATGTGTCCATAGTTATGACACTTGAAGCATTCAATGTTTTCCATAGGTGATTCCATATGATATCTACAATTGTGAGATTTATGGCCATAGTTATGGAATTTGAAACATTCAATGTTTGGACCATCTGACATATATTTTCTACTGACAAAATCATCATCGAACTTGTCTCGTGATGCTGAAAAATTAATTCTAAAATTTTGTGGATAATGATTGTAACTATAAAAAACTTCACAATTCCTAGCCATATGTCCATATTTAGAACATAAAAATAAATTGTAGGAATTTATAGGGTAAGTTCTATAGATCAAGAACCAAAGGTCACCACTCACAAACATATCAAAAATTAGTACACCATTATAATCATGTGGTTAAAACCCTCAAAGATGGAAACAATCCACAGCTTGAGCCAACGTGGCCACTTCAGGAAATTTATTAATATAAAAAGAAAAGTTACATATGTTTCTCTCATAAACAGTTACCGAAAAAATCACCCTCCATCCTCTTTAAATAGAGATCATGGACCAATCAGGTGTTAAGCCATGAATCAAGTGTTGTTAATACCGAGGTGAGAGATAATCTTCAGATCACTAAAAATTGTGACCATCGGATTATAAGTTACAAATTTACATGGTAAAGAAACACACTTTACCTAACTCTACACTAGACTAAGTTATTATTAACTATTTCCTATGTGTCCGAATATCCTAACATAAATAACCATTAAAAAAAATGTGTGTACCTGAATGATTCGTTCTTAGGTGATGGTATGTGATAGTTATACATGTCAACAACTTTACAATGCCTCGCCATATGTCCATAGTTAGCACATGAAAAAAATAACCATTAAATAAATGAACATACCTGGAAGATTTATATCATTCTTATTTGGAGTCGATATTATAGTCTATTTTTGTTCTTGACTGATTTGATCATGGTTTTTGGAATTGCAACATTCCTCTTTGGATTTCCATTTTGATCAACTTTCTTCTTAGGATCATCTTGCGAAGATGTGGAGCCTCTATCTTCATCAACTGGAGCTTTACAGACTTTAATTGCCTTCATTTTTTCTTCTTCATCTGTATTATAGTGTACGTGTTACTTTTGTGATAACTTGAGTTTGTTGATCTCATCAAGTGTTGCATCAAGTTCTTCTTTCTTTCAAGAAAGATCTTCTTGAGACCATATTTTTAAGGTATCCCTTATTTTTTTGCCTCCTGAACCTGTAGCTTGAGAAGAGTGATCTTCTCTACTTCTCTGTTGAGAACCTGTATTTGTTACTTCTGCTTCTTGATATCAATCCTAAGCTTGCTTAGTTCAGCTGATGAGGTTTCCAATTCCTTTTGCTTCTGGTCAACTGTGGATATGTATCCTTGATCATATTCCTTTCTTTCAATTTTTTCTTCATGCATCTGTGTTTGATCTTGCTAATGTCTGTAAAGGATGTGTAAAGTTCTTGTTTCTTTGGTTGGAATTCTCTCTTGAGGTCTTGTGTCTTTGTATTCTTGAAGAGGTTTCCAATTCCTTTTACTTCTCATCAACTGTCGATATGTATATTTGATAAGATTCCTCTCTTTCAATTTTTGCTTCCTGCATCTGTATTTGATCTTACTAATATCTGCCAAGGATGTATCAAGTTCTTGTTTCTTTTGTTGGACTTATTTCTTCAACACAATTATTCTAATTCAGCTCTAAGACAACTAATCATCTTCTTAGACTCTTTATTTTTCTTGATGAGTTCTATTTCTACCTTCAATTCTGATTTCAAAATTTTTGTCCTTTCCTTTTGAATTTTGAGTTCCTTTATCACTTTGATCACTTCACTACAAAGAAAAGACCCTCTAGTAGATGTTTTTCAGGAACCACAAAGAAAAATACCCTATACATCTATTTATAGCAGAGGTCACTAGAGGAGGTTGGTGGGCGAAGGTTTTTGCGGATGTTTTCCTATCGGTGCTCTTATCATTAAAACTCAGCCTGGTGCTCTCAAAAAAAGAAAGCACCGGTGCGGACAAAATCATTGGCACACCGGACACCGTGCACTTCGTACACACCCGCCCGGTGCATCATAATATAATAGAGCACCAGTGCCTCACAACTCATCCACGTTGGTGCATTATAAAACACAATGCCAACACCAAAACCACTCAGTGCGGTGCATCATAAAAAACGCACCAAAACACAAACCGACCAGTGCATTTGTAGTAAATAGTATCGGTGCGCCTATAAAAGAAACGCACCGGTAAAGGGTTAAATTAAAAAAATATTTATGACAAAAAACCAAGATTTTTCAGTTTTCCAGTGCTCCTGAGCTATCAATTACCGGTGCGCACGATACCATAGAATGCATCGGTGCGCACCGAACATTGGCACACCAGACAAAATGCACAAAGTACACACACCGCCGAGGCATCAAATTACTGTAACGCACCAGGGCGTCAATACTCTTCCACACTGGCGCATCATAAAACACTGCGCCAAAAAAGAAATGAGCCGATGCGTTCTTCTCTAAGAGCACCGATGCATGAGAAACCGCACGCATTGGAATAGCATTATATATATATATATATATATATAAATTAAGGCAAAAAAACCGGTGCTTTGCGACTGTTACACACAGGTGCTTTACCATTATGCCACCCCGATGCATCATCAAATTTTCGCGTCGAAAATGAAAATCTCAATAAGAGATTAGGGAAACGCCTTGGCGCATTATAAACAACGCACCAAAATTGATACCGCCGGGTGTGGTTTTATTTAGTAGCACTGGTGCGCTTATAAAACCTCGCGCACCGAAACAGGGTTAATTAAAAAAAATTACGGCCAAAAAACTTCATTATTCACTTTCCTCAGTGCTCAAGAGCTCTCAATCCCTAGTGCTATTTCCTTATTTCTGAGCCGCCCTGACATCGGTGCTCTCATTGCACCCATTGAACGCATTGCTGCTCTGCATTGGTTACGAATATCCATCTTACATTTTGAAAAATAGTGGAAAAATTTTATTTTCCAAATTTTATAGCCAATATGCCTCCTTGACGGCGAAGTGTATAGGTATTTTTCTAGTTTTTCGGTGCGCTCGAGTTGTTTGTCTTACACCGGATAGTGATGCTAGCTGCAAAATTTATAGGCAGCACTGCTACCGGTGCTAACGGTAACCGCACCGTTTCTAGGGCCATGTCGGAAGGCGCCCAAAATAATTTTAAACTAAAAATAAAAAAGAGAAAAGGTGGTGCGCTCATTTATCCAGGTGCTCCGTTGACCCCGGAAATCATAGTGAAATGCGTTGACTTCATTTTCCACCCCGGTTTATGTCAACACACCGCATTTTTCATTCTGAGAGTATCAAAAGTGCGGCCGGGTAAAAGACTGCACCGTCAACTATGTCATTGTCATGAAGTTGGTGCGCTGACATGACTATACGCATCGGGGAATATATTTCAGTCAAGGCACCACTATTATAAATTATATAGAGTCCACGGTGCTTGAAAAATAGAAATCTACACTGAATCTGGTGCAGTATGTTTCATTAGGGCCCCCAGGGATGGTGCGCTAAAATATTAGGATGCACCGACACCGGTGCGTGACTGTTTTTATGGAGCACCGACTTGTATGATTTTTTTCAAAAAAAATTATATATTTATATTTATAAATACATTTATGTTTTAATTAAAAAAAATTGTTTAATATGGCAATGATTCAGAGAGAACAGGAGCAACAACAACAACAACAAGCAGAAAAATATGACATGATTCACCAATGGGAGGAGAGAGAGAGGGAGAGAGATGCATGCCCTCGCCCTATTACTGCAAGTACCAGGGAGATCCTTATGCAGGTAGGCCTCCTAAAGTTCTATGAGGAGGCTATTTCTGGCCGAAAGGACCATAGTGTGCTTTTGAGACATCTTATCAGTAGGTGGAATGCCCACTGACAGGCTTTTCAGGTTGGTCCTGACCAGTGGTACGCACCCACTCAAGAGGACATTTATTTTATCACAGGACTATCGAGGAGAGGGGTGGATTTCCCTCATTCCCAGACATGCCAACTGGTTGTGTAGCAGGGAGTAAATTAGTTTACTCCTAGAGATACATTCGAGCACATGTACTGTCTCCTTCAGAGTTTTAGGTACTCGGAGGTCAGTTATGTATAGGTGCTTTTGGTAGACAGGACGCATAGCGCCTCTCTATTATCGCTTCGATCATTTCACACAACACCAGTGACAGGAAACACATTAGTTGCTCGCTTTTATATTATGTTGATTCTTTAGTACAACAGCCACGACTTGTTAGGTGGTCTGCCATTTTTTTGTGACAGTTTTGTACGGCCTTAGATAGATGTTGTGCTCATGCACAAGGGAGGGTCAACTTCCCTTTTTCTTCAGGGATTTTTTGTTTATTTTTTGAGAGGTTTCTAGAGATGTGACCTAGTTTTGTTCGACAGCCTCGTAGGTCAATGTCCGAGGCTCGGATGTGCATGTGGGGGCAGATGATGCCTAAGAGGGTAGACACTATGTTTCCAATGAGAATATGACATGATTCATTGGAATTACTAGCGAGTATTGGCGGGTTGCATCCCTTCATTATGGTCCCATGTCATTATGTTGGACTAGATTGGCGAGGGTGTCCCAACACCCTCTTCACTCCTGATGAGCCACCAGATGATAGAGGTAATATTATTTTTTTATTTATATTTATTCTAACATGTTTTTTTTTTTTCTGAGTAAGTTTAATCTATTAATATACAAAAAAAGGATTACATGGAGGCCGAGGCCTCAGAGATTCTGGCCCAAGAGATGGGCATTCTAGTACAGCTATGATGGTTTGTCAAAATAACAACACATAGTGCAGAGAAACGATTATAAAACTGAATCACAGATAGGCATCTAAGCACAAAAAATCCGCCCTCATAGGGGAAACCGGCTCGAGTATCCAAAAAATATATCAACCTATAGAATTTAGTGTTTGAAATTACAATCTTATACAGAGTAATTTTCCACCCACGAAGGGGAAACCGACAATCAAAAAGGCAGTAGAAGTAGAACCATCTAAGCTGTGTCAGCAGACGGACACCAAAGCTGTGCCAGGCACAAAGAGCAGCAAAAAACAAGCCTGAATGAGGAAAGGCCATTAATTACCTTGGGAAGAAGGAGGCGACTTGACCACAGGGCAGGTGTGAGCGTCGTGGTCATCCTCATCCTGCACAACAGCATTATCATCTGGAGAAACCTGTTTGGAGGATTCGGCCCTTTCCTCGACGGCTGGAACAGAAGAACCACCCCCTTTGAAAACGCCCGCAACAGTATCCATGAAGGGGTCCTACGAGGAGCCACCCTTAGCCAGCTTCCGCTTCTGACCAGAATTAGGAGGAGAACAGGGCCTATTGGACGAAAAATGCACCGGAGGAGTGTCAGAAAGCTTAGCAATAGAATCAAGTGGCTCTTCTTTGAAGTCAATGGTGATGGTAGCAGTGACAGTAGGCATATTGAGCAAGCAAGGGAAGCGGAAATGAGCTATGTGTTGCTAACTTGGGAGAAGACTTGAAAGGTTTCTAGCCTACAAAGCACTCCCACGCCCCATCAGAAAGCTCCCACCACTGTGGGTCTCAGGATAACGACCCCTCATGGAATCAGAAGGCGGAGAAGAAGAGCAAGGCGAGGAGGGAGAAGGGAAATGATAAGGACCACCACGGCTCAGGCCACGCCAGCTTCGCATCCTATGTCGCAATCGAGGCATGGAATTCTGATGAGGAGTGCTAAATTTGAAATAACAGGGAGTGCCCAGACTGAGGACCAAAGTCTGAGGAGAATCAATCTCCGCAGGGAGAGAGACAAGGCAAAAGCCAGAACTCTGAGAGCAAAAGGAGCTTTGCGAGAAGTGCACTCCAGAGAAATATTAACACAGCATGAAAGCCAGAACCTGCACCCAGTGATGGTCCGAGAGATTGGCTCAGAGACCACTGAAGCACAGCAGGAGCTAAGGGGCAAGAAATCAGATCTGAAGCATCCTGGAGAAGCCATATCTCTGAGGATTGAGCACAGTTCTGGACGAGTGTGCCACATAAATGCCCCGGACGAAGCAATTTTAATGCAGTTAATGGCGCATAGGATGCAAATGAGGTTGGCGGTGGTAAAACCCCACGCACCCACCCATCCTTGCCACCTGTTAGGCATGAAGACCACCTGCATCTGGGAATTTATTCTAACATGTTATTTAACTTGTTTTTATTAAATTATGTAATGAAATTGTCTAATTATTGTTGCGTACTTGTATATATTTTGTAGACATTGGCTCTTTTGATGGAAATGAGATGTTGAATCCACCACATGATCCAAGTGTCGATCCTGATGATTACGATCAGGAGATGGCTGATGCGCCGGAGGATGAGGCTGGTGGCACAAAAAAGAGATATGCTGATCCTGCGCCTCATGGTGCATCGGTACCGCCTTTTGCTAGGCGTGGTCAACTTGAGAGTAGATACCAGATGGAGTTGGGTAGCCATATCTTTGGATTGATTTCGGATGCGAGCATCAGGCCCGCTCATTACAGAGAGATACAGTGCAATGATAGACTGTTACAGATATGGAGAGGCATGCCGCGTGACATGTACGACTTGATGTGGCATATTGTAGGAGCTACGATAGATGTTACGCGAGTGAGGAGGATTGTCCGTAGCTATAGGCATAGTCGAGCTGCGGCACGTGATGGACAGTCCACCAGAAGCGACTCAGATGCATCTCATGATCATTCTCGCGGCGTGCCTGATGATCAACCTGAGGCTCCACTAGCAGCATCTGACACTAGTCATCATGGAGATGAGGCTGGACCATCGCCCATGTACAGTCAGTAGCTTGCAGCATCCATAATGAGTACTAGTCGCAATCATCATGAGCCAGTTGGATCATCGACTGTCGAGGCTGCAGTACTATTAACTGAGTAGGCCTCCACTACTACTGGGCCTCATATTGATCATGTTGTACTACCACCAGCGGATGCATCCATCAGTACTAGTGATCATCATGATCATGAGCATGCTAGTTGACCATCGACTGTTGAGGTTGCACCCAGCTTTACTGAGCAGGCCTCATCCACTTCTACTAGTTTTATCGATGTTGTTATAATACCACCAGCGCCTGATCCATGACATTTATATTACAGTTGTATATTTTTAACATTTTTCAGTTATATATATATATATATATATAGTCCATGTATTTTATGTTCATGTTGCAGTTGTAATTAATTTTCATGTTGATGATCATCACGATGTGGTGCATATTGTTAGTCATGTTAGATATGTTCATTTAATGCTTCGCTTGCAGATATATGTGTATATGTGATAGGCGCATGAGTTATTTGACATTATATTGAGATGTATATTTTATGTTTGTGTTGTGATGATGTTAATATATAATGTTAATTTGATGTTAATTGAATGTGTTTATTAGTCGAATATAATGTTTATACGATGGTTATCATGACCGTGATGATGTTTATTAATTAATTTAATATTATTAAATCACCATGATATTTATTAAATATTATGCCGTGAATGTAATTGTAATTTAAATTTTAATTCTATGTAAAATTGTAAAATTTTATTTGTATTTGTACTAATTGTAATTTTAAGTGTAATTGTATGTAAAATATTTCTTAATGTAAAATTTTAATTGTAATTGTAATATTTAATTTATTCTGAGATGATTGTAATTGTATATATGAAAAATTGTAAAATTGTAATTGAAATTCTAATTGTATGTAAATTTCACAAATTGTAATTGTATTTGTAATTGTAATTTTAATTGAATTGTATGTAAAATATTTGTAAATTTGTAATTGTAATTGTAAATGTAGTTCTATGTAAAATTGTAAATGTAATTGTATTTGTAATTGTAATTTTAATTGATTTGTCTGTAAAATATTTGTAAAATTGTAATTGTAATTGTAAATGTAACTATATGTAAAATTGTAAATGTAATTGTATGTAAAATTAAAATTGTAATTGTAATTCTAATCATAATTCATGTATGTGAAATTAATGTAAAATTGTAATTGTAATTTTAATTGTAATTGTAATTTTAATTTTAATTAATGTAATTGTATGTAAAATATTAATTTGTAAAAATTTAATTCTATTAATGTGAAAATTTTAATTGTATTAATGTGAAATGATTTTATTAAAATTTTTAAATTTTTAAATTTTCAAATAGTTATAAAATAACAAATCTAGAATAATACGAATTTTTGTAACATAAAGTTTAGAAAATAATGAAAATAAATTCATGTACTTTATAATTATCATTATTTTATTATGATCTTACATATACGAAGTTTAAAAAATAATGAAAATAAATTCATGTACATTATAATTATCATTATTTTATTATGATCTTACATACAAAAAGGAAACTTTAAAAATTTTGGTGCGCTTATCATCCTAACAGGACCCTGTGCGTCATATTAATACAACGCACAAATGCGTCACATTTCTGTGCACCAGAAATGAATAAACGCAAATAAAAAAACGCAACTCTATTTTTCTTAAGTTAAAGAAAAAGTGGCAATTTGAAAACTGGGTGGAAAAATATTTTCGAAAATCTAATTTGATAAAATAATTCTTTAAATACTAAACACTTTTCATTATTTCACTATTTTTTCTAAAAAATTTCAATCTTATTTTCGCAGGAGATAGACCTGGAGCAAGAGAGCACGAGGGCACTGTGGATAGAAAAATACGTTCGAACAGAAGTATTCAGATAATCAGAAACCAAAACCCTCCTAATTCAAGCCCTTTATCATAGAATTTCAAACCATTTCCTGATTAAATTTAATTCCTTTTTTTTACTTTTTTCTGCAGTTTTTTATTTTTTCCTGCAATTTTATCCATTTTTACCCTGAACCCTTAATTTTTTTGTTTTTTCCCTTTCTTCTCACTATTTTTTTTATTTCAGAATTAGGGTTTTTCATTTTAGATTGACGTCCAACCCACGAGATGACTTGCATAGTCGGATCCCAATCCATTCGGCCATTGCGTGAATTTTTGAAAAAAATGATTTTTCTTTATCGGTGCACCCTGCATATGCCACCGAACTGGTGCTATGTATTATTACAACACACTGCACAAGTTCTGTGTTATAAAAAATTGAAAACATTTTTTTAAATCAGTGCGCCAAATCTGAAAGAGGGCATTGATGCTCTCTTTAACTAGGAAAGCACCATACGGTGTATTACACCATTTTGTAGTGCGTTTATAATACTCCACACACTGTTAGGCCTATTAAACTATATTTTTGGTGCGTCTATAATACCGAATGCACCGTACGGTGTATTATACTATTTTTCAGTGTGTTGTTAATATATCCACGCACTAGCGGTAGTGCGGATTTCATGAAAGGCGCACTAGTGTCTCGAGATTTATTTTCTACCTGAAAAGTTGAGAATTTATTTATAAATATATTAATTAATGATATGCTACAGGTTTTAGAGTGATAAAGAAATGATTGACAAGATATCAAGTAACAAAATACTGTTAACACATCAAGAAAAGAAAAAAAGGCAAGTTCTTTGTAAATTCCTTATAAAAAATATTATTTTTGAGCTATATGTAACTTTAACTAATGTTATTGTTTGGTGTGTATCATGCATAGCCACAAAATGATGAAGCTTGATATGATTATTTCTGATCTATGACCAGAAGAGCATAAAATTTTAATGGAAAAATTGCAAAAAGATGAATCATGTGAATGAAACAATACTATCAATCCAATATGAGTTCCTTTTTTTAATTATCATTAATAATATACTTAAAATTATTATATAACATGTGTCAAACAATCTACTAATTCACATCTGTTTAATGTTCTACAGTGACCAAAAACTCAGAAAAGGAATGTTTTTCTAAGAAAAGAAAAAAAATAAAACATGCAAATGAAAATGAATTGCTCCTTGGCTCATCTGGAGTGGTGTTGGAAGTTAACGAAAGGGGGAAAAACTTTTACAAAAGTTTGAGGGATGTAGTGGAACGAATACAATAACATGCTTCAAATGTAATATGTATTCATTTAATTTTTCGATCATTAGGTACAATAATTAAACAATTTAGCATTAAATATTAATTTTCAAGAAATTTCTTGTAGAAAAGAAAAGAAAATGGAACCCATTCAACACATAAAACAGGACGACAAGGAAGAAAATGGTTGATCTCTAAGTTTGTGAGTAATTTTTACTTCCTTATAACAACTTAACTAGATCTCATTTTTGTATTTTTTAAGTTTTTTTACAAAAATCATCATTGAATGTCTTCAAACAAGTGCTAACATACAAAGAAGAACCATCAGACGAATTGATTGAAATTGGGTTAAATATGGGTTGTGAGTATATGTTGGCATATCAGAATTTAATTGTGGAATTTGTAAGCATCTATAAATATTGTTTTAATTAGCTTCGTCTATAATTAATAGAACAAAAACATATTTTATATTAAATATATGATTTGTTATGGAGTATAAAACTTGCAGGAAACAAAGTATGGAACTGTGCCAACAGATGAAATTTTACAAGATGGCATAGTACATGGTTTTGAAAGAATGTGTATAGTTTATGAGTCAATTATTGCTATGGTACGTCATTTTTCTTTTCAATTTACATTGATGTATATTATTTAATATTGGAATTTCATTATTCTCACCAATGTATATACACTCATTTCAGTTTATTTTTATGTTTGTAGAAGGAAAGTGAAGAAGAAGAAAACAATCAACGTCATAAACAAAACATTCCTGAAAATAACCCAAGTCATGGAAGTAGCTCTAGCAGTGACAACAATTCAAGCGAAGAATGATGATCACTATGCAATTTGGATATTAGAGCAAGGCATTTTATTTTTTGAAATATGTCTGTGAAATCAGACATTTTGTTTAATTTAATGGACATAGTGTCCCAATTGAAAGACAAAGGGATACAAATAATTGTCCCATTTTGTATGATAAAGACTATATATATATATATATATATATATATATATATATATAATCATAAAATATGTTTTAATTTTTTCTATTGCGTTCTCCATTGTCGTTCTCAAATGCACTAATAAAAATTTAATTCATCTGAATATTGTTATAAGATTATATATATGTATCGACTTTTGATGAATAATGAATTTAAAACAATCACAATAATTGAACTATCAGAGGTGGATGATTCTTAAAAAACAAAATGAAAACCTGTGCGTTTATGTGTCTATACACACCAATGCATTTATGATTCTATGGGCACAACACTAATATCGGTTGCAGTTATAAATATTGGTGCGCTTGTGTGATACTGCGCATCGAGGCATTTATGTATCTATAAGCACCGATGCATTTGTAGATGCCATGTGCACCGCATGAATATCGATACCAATTATAAATCTTGATTCCTTTCTGTGATACGGAGCACCAGTGCCTCATAGAGATACATGCACTGGTGCGCTTATATGACCTATGGGCACCACTCAAATCCCAAGACCAATTAGAACGGCCACATGCATTGTATCACCAACACCAGGCCCGGTGTTGTTGTTTTCCTTAACGACCTGATGAATTCTCCTTCGACCGCCTCGGTGCGCTGTTTACCGATACACACTGGTGAGTTAAAACCTAATAAGAGTATCGATGAAAAGACATCCGTAATAACCTCCGGTTGCCCCTTTTTTTTTATTTGTGTTGAATTTCCATTAAAACTCCGCCAAAACCTCCACTACTAGAAACAGATGTGTTAGCATATGTTTTTTTGACAATTTTGGCCAATTTTATAACACTAGAAACCTCGTTTATAACCTATGCTAGAGGGTCTTTTCCTTGTAGTGCTTCATTTTGAAACTTTGTCTGAGTCATTTCTTCAATTTCTTCATCATGATCAGAATAATATGAATGTTAAATAACATCTTGACCTGATTTCTTTGTTGAATAGAGACTATGAAGCTTTTCCCATGGATCTTTAGTTGTTTAACATTGACCAAGTTTTATTTTCATAGAATTTGGCAAAACATTCAAAATTATATTCATGGCATTTGAATTGTACCTTTTAGATTCATCGATAGATGTTTCCCTAGAAACAACTGACTACCATACTTCACGTTCTTATAAATGTGCTCCCATCGTCGATTCCCATATTCAGTATTTATTCGCATCAAAATCAAGGATTGGTACACAATACTCACATTCTTTATATTTTGTTGCACTTGTACCTTTCTTTGAAATCCTTGCAACTCCCTTCTTTGGCTTTCCCATCTCTATGCTTTGAAAGCTTCCTTCCAACAGTTAAGTTGTTACTGAAGGAACCAAGCTCCGATAACCATTGTTGCAAATACTAAGAGGGGGGGTGAATCAATATTTCTTATCAATTAACACTTCTTAATACTTTTCAGAGAAATAGTCCTTCTTAAGTTATATTTAATGTTTTTCTTCAAAAATTATAAACAATAATCAATTGTTGAAAACACCATACAATAATGGAGAAAGATAAAACAATAAAAACAAATATTTTTATGTGGAAAACCCCCTCTCGGTCAAAATGACTAAACGCTTCTATAGTATTTGTCTTCTTCTCTCTTTAAAAGAAATATTAGTTACGTCAATATTTAACTTACAACTGAGGGATGCGTCAAATCCCTAATTCATAGGCCACAACCTGTAGGGCACTACTAGACCTTAATATCCTGCTATAACTAGAAGGACACAACAATTCCTTTTAGAAGAAGCTACAACCTTATGAGTTCCCAAACACTCTCTTTACTAGCTGTTGTCAGAAAGGATGCTTCATTGCCCTATCATTTTATCGACCACAACAAAATGGATGTCGCAACACCCTATGCAAGCCACAACTTTCCCTAACACCACCCTGCCACCCTAAATTTTTATTAGGCCACAACCTGAAGATGACTCTGATCACCTAGAAGAGTCAGTAGATCATGTTTCACAATTTTAACACTTGACCCCCTACACTTTGAATCAATGTAGAATAGTTGTAAGGAAGATGTAGAATAAATATCAAAAGCCACTGATCATTATTCCCACAAATTGATCACTGCACAAAGCTACACATCATGCTATCACTGTATCACTGTATCACTGTAACTGCACACCATATATCATTGTCGCTACAAATCACTGTATAACTGTCGACTACCACAAAATGTCACTTCACAAATGAATATTCATCAAAACATTGTCATCACACTACTCATGAATGAATGGCCATCAATGTTGTATCAGTGTCATCATATTTCTCATGAATGAATAGTCCTAAATGTTCTATCAATGTGATCATCATATATGGATGCAAACAATGCAACAACTGTCTCACAATGCTATCAAATAATGGAATAATAGAAGGTGTCTCACGTCATCCTGATGCCCTGCAATCAATTGTCTCAAATTTTTTCCCTAGAAAGCTACTGACATATATGTAAAAACATTGTTTGACTATTCAAACCCTGCAAACCATCCTTCTCCAATAGGTTGTATAACTGGAGGATATTCCCTTCAGTAATTTCTACCATGCAAAGTCACAATCATGCTATCCTAGGTTATCATAGACATTGTCAACTCAAGGTTCTAGTAGTGAGAGTCAATATATCAATATCACGTCTAGTCAAAGTCAAAATATCAACATGTGTGGTATGAATATTTGATCGTCTCATACTAATTCAATATTAGGGGAAAATGTCATTATACATGTAATGGCTTAGTGTGTCAAAGCCATTCTTAGGATGTCAAAGTCAAGGTGAGTATTGTCTTCATCCATCAAGTTAAGTTAACATAAAGTCACAAGTGTCAATTATTGTAAAGTATGTCAAGGTCAACCATGTGTTAAGTTCAAAGTAAATACATCAATATTAATTCAAATCCATATTATGATGTTTTATATCATTTTCAAGTCAAGAATTGCAGTCACCAAGGGTATTTCCTTATCAAAGAAATAGTTCTATATAGAAAATTTCATATAGCCCACCACAATAGAATTATATACCATTTTCATGTAATTTTAGAAGCCAAATCAACATTGTCAAGGTCATTCTGAAATTCAAAATCAAGGTGTCAACATACTTGTGATGTCTAGGTCTGAGTGCCAGGTTAAGATCAAATTGTCATTATTATGCTAAGTGAAATCACGGCACATAATATTGAGTCATAGGTATTTGACATGTCATAGTTTATCGTGTCAACACACTATTATAGTCCAACTGCTTTAGTATTTATATCATTGTAAGACATAATTAATATTAATGTCACTAACTCACTATCACAAGGATACACAGGTCCAATTGCTCTAGTATCTAGATCAAACTCAATGTATTTTATATACTTCAATCATCATAGCACTAAATCATACACTGCTTCACTACTGGCATATAGGTGACTGGTTAGGGCACCAAATTTCTTTGTAACGTCCCTCAAAAATTCACTAAATCAACCCTTAAAGTTTTCGACATGCCCTTGAAATAACCTAGATGCAACCATTAGCAAGAATTGATAAATAAAATACCTTTTTATTGCTTGCTAGGACCTCGATATTGAATATGTTGTATTTATGTAATTTTGGATCTCCAAGGTCTGAAATTTTGTCCTGTGGTATCCATTTGAGTCCTCTTTCTAATCCCATGGGTTTGATCAAGATTGTATTTTTCAAGAAAGAGTTATGCCCAATCTCCCACGATGACCTGATTATAGACTAGATCAGTGGAGTGAACTTGTACGAAGTGCCACATGTCACTTTATCCACCTTTGGCCTTGTAAAATGATACCCAAAAAACTACAGTCCATTCTCTTTCTATCAATTTTTATGCAATTTGAATCCAATTCTCAGAGAGAAAGTTATGACAATTTTCCCAAGCTCGCTTGTTTGACATGGAATTCGAGAGCCTGCAAAAACAATAACTTCCTTAGATCATATCTCCAAAAATATAGCGAACCAAGATCCAAAATTTGGTCACAAGGTTCATCAGGATTTCGACTCAAATTGTTTTTTTTATAATCTTCATAGAAAAAAATTTATAGTTAAAATTCTGCGATGACCTGTTTTGGAGGATACATGAGCATTCTTTTTATAGAGATGAGTGGGGCTTCTAGAGTGAACGTTGAAAGAGACATTTAGGATTTTAACACATTATTAGTTATTAGTTATAACTGATCAATATTTTGAATTATTTTTCCTATGCCCTAAGGAAGATGCACTAACTAAATAAATTAGTATTTTTAACGAGATGTGGGAGTTATATGGGTGCATAGTAGCTTAAATCGCTTCATTAGGATAGTATCTCCAAAAAATATGGCAAGAAATCCTTAATCTTAATTTTAGGTGCCTAAAACTAATGTAAATGTGCCAAGTCACCTTCTCTTGGGGTTTTAACCCACCAACTGGGGTTTTTACCTTCAAACTCACTTATCTCTCTAACCAGGAGGAACCACGTGGAGTACCGCATACCACTAGAAAGATATCTTTGAGGAGAATCCAATGAAATGGATAACCAAGAAAAAATAAATTATCTGACCCTTTAAAAATAGTCGAAAATGTTGGGGTACATCCTCAGTTCAGAGAACCCAAACCTTGGGACCTTGGTTTTCAAACATCCAAAAGTGTAGTTGTTATGTAGATGTAATCTGACAATTACTAAGAAGCGTTTATTATCCACTTGACATCAATGACTTCTATTTTTTTGTCAAAATCAAATCCAGTCAACTCCATGGGTTGACATCAATGAAAACACCATCCAACACTTTGCTATTGAGTAGTCCATAACCTTAACAAGTTTTGATTCAGGTAGGCCTGTAATAAATGCATTCACGGATCTAGAATTACATGTGAAATCCATATTATGATCTTTAGTAACCACTGCTACAGTTCTTTGTTATTATTCTTCTACAACATCCCAGACATCTACTCTAAGTGATTGAATGTAGGTCTTCATCCTTACTTTCCAAAACACATAGTTTATTCCATTGAACATAAGTTCCCTATTTCTAAATCCTCCTTCCTGATTTTACATGGTCCTTGATCTTCCTTATATTTGTTAAAATGATTCTCAAGTAACCTAGATTCTTTGATATCAATTGATAGAAACCATGGCAATACTTGGGGGGTGAGGGGTGAATCAGTATTGTAGGAATTATAAAACTTAATTTCACTAGTAATCATACTAGGACACCAATTAAATTTTCAAGAATTAGTTTATATGATCATGGACAACATTAACATATGCATCACAATGAGAACACACAAGGTCTTCAAATATTTCTTTCAATTTCTACAAATTGAAGATATAAAATGTTGCTACAAATTTCTTTGCCTACAACCATCAAGAAGAAACTACTCCCTACATTATCAACTACAATGGAAAGGAGCTAAAACCCTAGATTTATTAGCTACATTGGAAAAGAGCTAAATCCCTAGATTTATCAACTACTACTCAAAGGAGCTTCACCCCCTACGTATTTACCAACAACTAATAAAAGGAGCTACAACCTCTCACTTGCAAGATACTACTTGCATGGCCTCTTTGATTAATCTTTCATACAATTTTCATATTCAAATCATAAAGCCAATCCTTTTTACAAAATAAATCAATTTCTCTCTCAACCGCTCACAAAAATCACTAGAACACCTTCAGTAGTCTCTTATTACTGAATAATTCACGTTCATTCACAACTGAGCACCTTTTTTCTATCATGTTTTTCTTTCTAAATTCAACTCAGCTTGGACTAATATTTTTGATAGTTTAACCTAGTTACCTTACACTTTGATCTCTTATTTGTTCCTTGTCCTATTTGGATAATTATTCTAAATCTACTCTTCAGGTTATCAAACTCTCCTTACCCGAGATTAACAACTTAAATTTACTATTATATAATTTTTCAGAAATCAATTGAGGTTCTTCTAAATTCTGTGAATCTCCAAATTTAGTATTTTGGCCAAATTTAAATCCATACTTATCCATGTCGATATCATAGTTGCAAACTTGTTCATGCTTGTGTTTTTAAATTTTAGCGCTTTGTTGTTATATTTGGCATAACTTCCAAATTCAAGTTGTGAACTCATCCATGCAAATATGACGTATAACGCCAAAATTATAAGTTGCTGACCCATCCACCGTAGGCCTATCTCCATATAACCTAAGTGATTTTGTCTTTAAAACTCCACTAAATATCAAAGTTCCCCAAGATAGAAATCAAGACTATAGATATGGTTTTGCAATAAGCTTGAATACCTTCGATTACAATACAAATAACTGTAACAATAATGGTGTCACAGCTTGCTCTTTATCCCCTGATGGAACATTACATATCAGAATTTTTTCTTGTTTCCCAAGCCCGTTACCCCTGCCATTTCCTTTGTTTTCCTCAAACGTATATCCCTTTTGGATTTGTTTCTTCCATATTTTTTCTTCTGGGAAAGACTCTCTCTCCTGACTTAAAATTCCGTGAGTGCCCTAGCTTCTTGGCTTCCCAGATTCCCAGCTCTCGACTCAATGGATCTACACTACACACTTTAATTCCAGGGAAGAGTATTTTGTTCTTTGACTACCTGGCTTCCTAAATTCTGGATCCTTGGCTCCCCAACTCCTAGCTCTAACACCCAAATGTACTACTCAATTTTTGGCTCCCCGAATTTAAGACCCGCATGCACTTCTCAGTTTCTTCTAGGGAAGTATATTTTAGGGTTGTATGTTAACGGACACCATCGACGACGAACAAAATTGTTCCCTGCTATTTGATATCAGGCCATGTCTACCTAGTCCTTCGATTTAGCTTCTTCCTTAAGGTTCTGCTACATTTCGAAATGTGCCAAAATTAAAATTTTATCCAAAAGTTCTTTAAGACTTTGACTCTGCAAGATTTGATTTTCGAAGTCCCTTAACATTGATTGCCTCTAACGTGTGATCTAGAAGTCCAATTTTGGATTTCCATATATCATCCGAAAGATATTTCGGAACTCTATTCATCCAAGTGGGTCTCAACTATGTTTGAAGATATATTTTAAAATATAAATTATTTCAAAGTTTTTATATCATCATGAACTTTGTTTTTATCATTCTTTGAGTTGTTCTTGTTGATTTTTGCATTCATTCTTTTTTTTTTTAATCTTAATCACCTTTGTTATCAATGAAAACATATATCTAACAAAACAATTATAAAAATAAGTCTTATATTAAACACGTTATGGTTTTTTGGGTTTGTGGTATTGATAAACTATGGTATTGTAGCAAATCCTATTTACCCATTAAAATTTTCTATGATAAAGTGAAGATAAATCTCCATGATTAAGAATCTTAAAATGTATAGGCGTTTAATTATATATTAATTAATTTTATCATTAATAATAATAATAATGATTTGAAATGAAGTTATGCATTATTTAATTTTAACAACTTGAGATCTATAATGAAATAAGTATTTTGATGGTTATTATAGATTGATTCATATACAAATTTACAAGCCATCCATTTAATTTATATCAATGTGCTAGTCTATATATATATATATATATATATATATATATATATATATAAACCTTCTAAATGTACATATATATGATTTGATATTAAAATAGATTAGTTAATATGGATATTCAAATAAAGTATTATATTGAATTTTTTTTAACGAATAACAATTATACATTTACTTCACAATGGTGAAGATAAGTTTTTTTTCCTTTACTTTTAATTGATTTATCTCTCTAAAATTGACATAAAATTATGTTACTTAGCATAAACATATAAATGTTTTATTTATGTCTTGATAGTGAAATATTTTTACACCTCATTGCTAATAAGATTGTTCATATTTGATGATGCTTTATTAAAACTAGTTTATTTCTATTTTTATTATTGCATACATTGTTTATTGTCAAGAAAATAGTGGCACATGTCATTTAGGGGATGACCACTGAAGGAACTACACATCTCCCTCATGTTGTGTTCCACAATGTGCCTCTTGGTGCAACAACAAATAATTTTATTTTCTTTTATTTTATTTTATTTGGAGAATATTTTAGCCTCTTGAAACAGAGTAGTAGATTCCAAAAAAGAAAGTAAATATTTTTTTTATTTAAAATGAAAACTTCTCAATTCAAGGTTGAGCAAGAGAGAAATGTGCTTCTAAATAAAAGATAAAAATAATATATATATAAAACTAAGATTATTAAAGTTTGTAGAGAGATCAAGTTTACTAATATTTTTTTTTTTAATCATTTAATTTTATTTTACATATTAATTTATTTATATTAAAAAAAATTACACTATTAAATTTAATTTTACCTTTTTTGATTAAATATGAATATCAAAAAATGAAATAAATTTAATAATTTAATAATTATAATTATTGATATAACCAAATTTAGATTTATTAATTTTTTATTTTGTATATATTTTATTCTTCAAAATTATACTTAAAACTATATTTGTATTTGATAAATGAAAGGTGAAATATCATTTTACCTTTTTAAATTAAATATGAATATTAAAAAATGAAATAAATTAATTAGTTTAATAATTATAATTAATGATATAACTAAATCTCGATTTATCAAATTTTATTTTATCTATATATATTTTATTTTTCAAATTTATCCTTTAAAATATATTTTTATTTGATAAATGAAAGTTCAAATATAATTTTTTATATTATTAGAAAATAAGAAGCATTATTAATTAATGATCATGATAATTATAATATGTTAAATACAAATTTTAGGTTTGTGATTTCAAGAAAATATAAAGAATTATTTAATTTATTTCAACATTTTATTTTATTTTCCTTTCCTTAATAAGGAATGAAATCTCAACATTTCGCTAACTGAACTATTAAATATATTATTAATGTGTAACCCCTTATATATATATATATATATATATATATATGATTAAAATCATCTACCATTATAGAACTTACAATGACGACATGTGGATTTACATTTATGTATACTTAATGTATGAGCTTTATTAGTCCCTGCCCCTTCTGGGGCTGCAGGGACTCTTGTAATCGTTTTTCCGATTTTCATTAGTCTCGGCCCATAAACAAAAGCTAGCTAATTTAATTTAACCTAATGCTTTTCCATTTATACGGTATAAAGTGTTTTTTGAGAACCTATGAGCTTGTCCAACCGTTATTTCAACCCATACGTAATTTTGAGGTCTTATTTTGCCTCATATCGAGGCCAGACATACTGAAACTTACCATAAACGTCCATTGATATATAGAGTTTTGGTTTCAGCGGATTAATGCTGACATTAGTTCGTAAACATTTTATGTTTACTAATTAAGAGAAGAAGTCTATGTATACAAGGTCGCCGAAGCTTTACACATGTGACACATGGATCACAGATGTTTAAGTAGATTTCATGGCCATACTCCACTTTTCATTACCACCAATCGCTATATCCCTTGCTCTCGCTCACAAGCCCAGAAGCGCAGTGTCTGTCGAGGAAGGCATCTCTCAACCTTGCTCTCTCAATTAATCCCTGCAAGCTCTCAATTAATGAATAGCAATGGAGCCCTGCAACTGCATCCCTTGCTCTTGCTCAGCAATCCAGAAACACAGTGTGTGTAGAGCAAGGCATCTCTCAAATTTTCTCTTTCAATTAATCCCTGCAAGCTCTTAATTAATGAGTAGCAATGGAGCCTTGCAACTTCATCCCTTGCTCTCGCTCAGAAGCCCACAAGCACAGTGTGTGTCGAGCAAGGCATCTTTCAACCTTGCTCTTTCAATTAATCCCTGCAAGCTCTCAATTATTGCGGCAATGGAGCCCTGTAAATTTTCAGAATTCAAATGACTGAAAATTTCAAATTTTGAAGGATTTCAAAATTTCAGAATTAAGCGAAATGAGAAAGGGCAAGAAAAAAATAGCAATATTTCAAAATTATAGGAGAAGAAAATTTCTAAGAACATTGGTTGGACTTTACCTGCCTGCATTCGACAAAACATCCTTGGTTCACTATTTATTTCATGTATCTGTTGATTCTATGTATCTGGCTCGAGGTCTAGGAATTTCTGCAAAGTGAAAGAAAGGCAAGGGTGTTGAGGTCACTTTTTTGTTGTTCTGTAATTACTTTATGCAGGCATAGTAATTTTATATTCCTATTTCCACAGCTGCTATCTTCCACAGCTATTCAAATGTCAGTTCTATACAGTCATTCAATGCCTGTTCTCTCCTAATTTTAACACTTCGAGGTGGGGAGTTGCGGACCTCGTAGATAAATGAGTTGCAGACCTCGATATCGAGACCCAAATCTCGTTCGACTGTTATAGCCCCACGGGCCCTTCAAGTTCTTTATGAACTAACTAAGTGGGACGATTTCTGTGCATAACATTTCAATCGCTGCTCGTTGCACCCCGAATCCACTTCTTCATTACACATCGATCATTTGGGCGAGATTGGCTTTGTGCTTGGAAGAGAGATTTGTTCTCCTAATTGGATTTGTGCGGAATAGTGACAGCTAACATATCCAAGCGTAGCCCTTTCTCATCCAAGCAAGTAGCCCTTTCTCAGGGGCATGCTTCCAGAAAGACTTGTTGGGGATATGAGGATGCATCCATTGCAACAACAACTGCAATGCTCAGGCTCAGCCTACACCGACTCCACCGCTCACTGCAACAACGTGACTGCAAGACATATGAATCTAGTAGAGCTCTAATTTTTTCTTGCCTGCAATTCTGAAATTAATTTAAACAATGATTTCTTAATTTTATTTTATTTTTCTTAATTCTGCAATTCTGAAATTAATTTAAACAATAATTTCTTAATTTGATTTCTTTTTTATTTCTTAATTTTGGAGATTGACTCTACCACTCACTGCAACAGCGTGAATCCAAGACATGTGACAATAGGCTTGCCATAGTAAGCCAACACTAATTTTTATGACTATTGAATAGAGATCTATTTTTTTTTCTTGCTTGCAATTATGAAATTAATTTAAACAATGATTTCTTAATTCTAGAAATTCTGAAATTAATTTAACCAATGATTTCTTAATTCTAGCAATAATTATGGCAATAAGCAATTCGACTTGTCAAGAAGTTGCTCAGCCCTTCGTTGCTTCGCTTAATAAGAAATTCAACCTGTCAAGAAGTTGCTCAGCCCTTCGTTTCTTCAGTTGCTTCGGTCGCTCTGGGAAAATAGCAGATTCAAAACTAGCAATAAATAATTCAACCTATTAAGAATTTTCTCATACCTTCACTCGTCGCACACAACGGATTCAGAACTGGCAATAACTAATTCAAAATCTTAAGAAGTTAATCTCGTTTGCTGGTTTGTAACAATGCTTCTAAATATTTATCAGTTCCTTTGAAAGGTGGCGTTATAACCAATGGCTTTACCAATTCATTTGAAAGGTGTCATTGCAGGCAGTGGGAATGTGGCATGTATCCAAGCCCTCCTGTCATCACAAAATTTAATTTTTTACTTCAATTACTTTTTTTTTACTTAATTATTTTTTTTACTTAACTAGCACAACCACATTATATTTACTAATGTGGTTGATATACGCCGATAGGCCTATGTCCACTACCCATCACATTAATTTATATATCAATAAATAAATATTATATATAATAATTTTATTATATTAACTTGAAATATATATATTATATATTAATAAGAATATTAATATATTAAATATATTAATTATGAATAAAATCACAAAAATATTTTATATATATTAATAATATTATAATATTACTAATAATCAATATTAATAAATATTTGAATATTTATTTATAATATATTTTAATATATTAATAATATTAAACTCAAGAGAGTAATAAACCATATGAAAGAATATTTGAAAACAAAAAACCTAAGAGATTAATAAACCCTAACAATTAATATTTTAAAGTGAAGATATTAATAAACCCAAGGGATAATTAATAATACAAACCCAATGTCATCATAAACCAAAGGTTTAAATATTATAAACCATAAGAATTGGTGAACCCAAGGGATAAATATTATAAACATAAGGGATCAATATTAAAAACACAAGAGATTAATAAACCGTAAGAATTGATATTTTAAACTAAAAAACCTAATAAATTAATAATCCATAAGAATTAGTATTTTAAACATAAGATATTAATAAACCAACGGGATTATTAACATTATAAACCAAAAGAACTAATAGACCCAAGGGTTTAATATTATAAAGCAAAGGAATCAACGAACCCAAGGGATAAATATTATAAACCTAACGGATGAATATTATAAACAATAGAGATTAATAAACCCTAAGAATTAATATTTTAAACTGAAAAATCTAAGAAATTAACAAACCCTGAGAGATAGTATTTTAAACTCAAGAAAGTAATAAACCGAATGTGTGATTAACATTATAAACCAAAAGAAATAATAAACCCAAGGGTTTAATATTATAAACCAAAGGAATCAGTGAACCCAAGGGATAAATATTAAAAACCTAAGCGATTAATAAGGATAAGGGAAATATTAAAAACAATACAGATTAATAAAACCCAACAGTTTAATATTATAAACCAAAGGAATTGGTGAACCCAAGGGAATTGATTTAAACATTGAGACAATTGTTGTCACAATGTGACATTGGACCAACTATGACGAGGGTTGGCCATGGGTGATTTTCATATTGAGACAATATTTGTCATAATGTGACATTTGATCATGGATGACATTGATCGATTATTCATATTATAAACCAAAAGAACTAATAAAACCAAGGGTTTAATATTATAAACCAAAGGAATTGGTGAACCCAAGGGACAACAATTACCCAAAAAAATATAAACCAAAAGAAATTGGTGAACCCAAGGGAATTGATTTAAACATTGAGAGAATTGTTGTCACAATGCGACGTTGGACCAACTATGACCAGGGTTGGCCATGGGTGATTTTCATATTGAGTATTTGTCAGAATGTGACATTTGATCATGGATGACATTGATCGATTATTCATATTATAAACCAAAAAAACTAATAAACGCAAGGGTTTAATATTATAAACCAAAAGGAATTGGTGAATCCAAGGGACAACCATGACCCAAAAAATTATAAACCAAACGAATTGGTGAACCCAAGAGAATCGATTTAAACATTGAGACAATTATTGTCACAATGCGACGTTGGACCAACTATGACCACGGTTGGCCATGGGTGATTTTCATATTGAGACAATATTTGTCAGAATGTGACATTTGATCATGGATGACATTGATCGATTATTCATATTATAAACCAAAAGAACTAATAAACCCAAGGGTTTAATATTATAAACCAAAGGAATTGGTGAACCCAAGGGAAAGCCATTACCAAACAAATTATAAACCAAAAGGAATTGGTGAACCCAAGGGAATTGATTTAAACATTGAGACAATTGTTGTCAGAATGCGACGTTGGACCAACTATGACCATGTTTGGCCATGGGTGATTTTCATATTGAGACAATATTTGTCATAAAGTGTCATTTGATCATGGATGACATTGATCGATTAGTCATTTTATAAACCCAAAAACTAATAAACCCAAGGGTTTAATATTATAAATGAAAGCAATTGGTGAACCCAGGGGAAAATCATTACCCAAAAAATTATAAACCAAAGGAATTAGTGAAATTAAGGGAATTGATTTAAACATTGAGACAATTGTTGTCACAATGCGACGTTGGACCAACTATGACCATGGTTGGCCATGGGTGATTTTCATATTGATACAATGTTTGTCAGAATGTGACATTTGATCATGGATGACATTGAATTATTATTCATATTATAAACCAAAAAAACTAATAAACCCAATGGTTTAATATTATAAACCAAAGGAATTTGTGAACCCAAGGGACAACCATTACCCAAAAAAACTAATAAACCCCAAGGGTTTAATATTATAAACCAAAGGAATCAGTGAACCCAAGGGATAAATATTAAAAACCTAAGGGATCAATAAGGCTAAGGGAAATATTAAAAATAATAGAGATTAATAAAACCCAAGAGATTAATACTATAAACCAAATGAATTGGTGAACCCAAGGGAAAACCATTACCCAAAAAATTATAAACCAAAGTAATTGGTAAACCCAAGGGAATTGATTTAAACATTGAGACAATTGTTGTCACAATGCGACGTTGGACCAACTATGACCAAGGCTGGCCATGGGTGATTGTCATATTGAGACAATATTTGTCAGAATGTGACATTTGATCATGGATGACATTGATATATTATTCATATTATAAACCAAAAGAACTAGCAAGCGGTACCAATATTATAGTATGCATTAGATTCGTGAACCAAGGACAACCCATTGCAAAAAATTGTAAACTAAAAGAAATTGGTGAAACAAGAAATTTGATTTAAACATTGAGAGAGGTATTTGACGCAAATCACAGCGTTGGACTAACTATGGCCGAGTTCACCATGGAAGTGATTTTCATATTGAGACAATATTTTCAGAATGTGACATTTGATCATGGATGGATTGTCGATTATTCATGTTATAAACCAAAAAACCTAATAAGCATGAGGTTATTATAGGCAGAGAATTTGGTGAATCCAAAGGACAACAGTAAAAAAATTTCACAAACCAATCAATTCATTGAACAAAGTGATTGATTCAACATTGAGACAATTGTTGTCACAATGCAACGTTGGACCACCTATGACCAGGGTTGGCGCTAAGGTGATTTCATATTGAAGTTATAATATTTTATCTATGATATTAGCTGATCCATGGATTGTGACATTGATCGATTATTCATATTATAAACCCAAAGAACTAATAAACCCAAGGGTTTAATATTATAAACCAAAGGAATTGGTGAACCCAAGGGACAACCATTACCCAAAAAATTATAAACCAAAAGGAATTGGTGAACCCAAGGGAATTGATTTAAACATTGAGACAATTGTTGTCACAATGCGATGTTGGACCAACTATGACCATGGTTGGCCATGGTGATTTTCATATTGAGACAATGTTTCTCATAATGTGTCATTTGATCATGGATGACATTGATCGATTATTCATATTATAAACCAAAAAAAACTAATAAACCCAAGGGTTTAATCATATGACAAAGTAATTAGTGAACCCAAAATCAATGCCAAAAAATTATAAACCAAAAGGAATTGGTGAACCCAAGGGAATTGATTTAAACATTGAGACAATTGTTGTCACAATGCGACGTTGGACGAACTATGACCATGGTTGGCCATAGGTGATTTTCATATTAAGACAATGTTTCTCATAATGTGTCATTTGATCATGGATGACATTGATCGATTATTCATATTACAAACCAAAAAAACTAATAAACCCAAGGGTTTAATATTATAAACCAAAGCAAGTGGTGAACCCAAGGGAAAATCATTACCCAAAAAATTATAAACCAAAGGAATTGGTGAACCCAAGGGAATTGATTTAAACATTGAGACAATTGTTGGCACAATGCGACGTTGGGCCAAGTATGACCATGGTTGGCCATGGGTGATTTTCATATTGATACAATGTTTGTCAGAATGTGACATTTGATCATGGATGACATTGATCGATTATTCATATTATAAACCAAAAAAACTAATAAACCCAAGGGTTTAATATTATAAACCAAAGGAATTGGTGAATCCAAGGGACAACCATTACCCAAAAAATTATAAACCAAAGGAATTGGTGAACCCAAGGGAATTGATTTAAACATTGAGACAATTGTTGTCACAATGCGAAATTGGACCAACTATGACCAGGGTTGGCCATGGGTGATTTTCATATTGAGACAATATTTGTCAGAATGTGACATTTGATCATGGATGACATTGATCGATTATTCATATTGTAAACCAAAAGAACTAATAAACCCAAGGGTTTAATATTATAAACCAAAGGAATTGGTGAACCCAAGGGAAAACCATTACCCAACAAATTATAAACCAAAGGAATTAGTGAACCCAAGGGAATTGATTTAAACATTGAGACAATTGTTGTCACAATGCGACGTTGGACCAACTATGACCATGGTTGGCCATGGGTGATTTTCATATTGAGACAATGTTTGTCATAATGTGTCATTTGATCATGGATGACATTGATCGATTATTCATATTATAAACCAAAAAAACTAATAAACCCAAGGGTTTAATATTATAAACCAAAGCAAGTGGTGAACCCAAGGGAAAATCATTACCCAAAAAATTATAAACCAAAGGAATTAGTGAATCCAAGGGAATTGATTTAAACATTGAGACAATTGTTGTCGCAATGCGACGTTGGGCCAAGTATGACCATGGTTGGCCATGGGTGATTTTCATATTGATACAATGTTTGTCAGAATGTGACATTTGATCATGGATGACATTGATCGATTATTCATATTATAAACCAAAAAACTTAATGAAGCCAAGGTTTGGTATTATAAAACAAAGAAATTGGTGAACCAAAGGACAGCCGTGCAAAAATTATAAACCAAAGAAATTGGTGAACCCAAGGGAATTGATTTAAATATTGAGACAATTTTTGTCACAATGTGACGTTCGACCAACTATGACCATGGTTGGCCATGGGTGATATTCATATTGAGACAATGTTTGTCAGAATGTGACATTTGATCGTGGATGACATTGATCGATTATTCATATTATAAACCAAAAGAACTAATAAACCCAAGGGTTTAATATTTTAAACCAAAAGAATTGGTGAACCCAAGGGAAAACCATTACCCAAGAAATTATAAACCAAAGGAATTGGTGAACCCAAGGGAGTTGATTTAAACATTGAGACAATTGTTGTCACAATACGACGTGGACCAACTATGACCATGGATTTATTGTGGGTGATTTTCATATTGAGACAATCTTTGTTAGAATGTGACATTTTCTCATGGATGACATTGATCGATTATTCATATTATAAACCAAAAAAACTAATAAGCCCAAGGGTTTAATATTATAAACCAAAGCAAGTGGTGAACCCAAGGGAAAATCATTACCCAAAAAATTATAAACCAAAGGAATTGGTGAACCCAAGGGAATTGATTTAAACATTGAGACAATTGTTGTCACAATGCGATGTTGGACCAACTATGACCATGGTTGGCCATGAATGATTTTCATATTGAGACAATATTTGTGAGAATCTGACGTTTGATCAGGGATGACATTGATCAATTATTCATATTATAAACCAAAAGAACTAACAAACCCAAGGGTTTAACATTATAAACTAAAGGAATTGGTGAACCAAGGGAAAAACATTACCCAACAAATTAGTACTTAGAAATAAAAATTATTAACAAAATTAAGCGATTAAAAAAGTATTATAAACCAAAAGAAGTAATAACCCAACGGTCCAATATTAGAAAACAAAGGAACCGGTGAACCCAAGGGAAAAATATTAATAACCCAAGGGACCAATAATGCGAAGGGAACAAAATTTTAGTCGAATATTAGTATCACAACCACATTATATTTATGAAGAGATTAATAAAGTGGAGGGACTATTAACAATATAAACAAAAATATATAATAAACCCAAGGCTTTAATATTATAAACCAAAGGAATTCATGAACTCAAGGGAACATTATTAAAAACATAAGTTATATCAATAGTCCCTTCTGTTTATATTAAGTTGAGTGAGTGTTTTTCATAATGTGAAATTGGACAATGCATTAGTATTAAACTCCAGGACTAACATAAAAACCCCAATATTTGAATTTAATAATGTGAACGGAATATTATTACAAACTGAAAGAATCCGAAAAATCAAGGAATCAATGTTATAAAACCAATTGATCAACAAATATAGTAAAATATTAATAGTATAATCATAAAACATCAATAAAGCAAAGGGACCATTAATATTATAAAAATTGAACATCAATAAACAGAAGGGATTATCAATATTATAAACCCAACAAATTAGTATTAGAAACAAATATTATTAATAAACTCAAGTGATAAATAATAAAGAAGCATAAAAAAAATAAAAAAAAAATACTCAAGTTGAAGAAATTGATAAACACAAATAATTAACCCAAGGGATTATTCATATTATAAACCAAAAGAACTAATAAACCCAAGGGTTTAATATCATAAACCAAAGGAATTGGTGAACCCAAGGGAAAAATATTAATAACCAAAGGGACCATTAAGCCCAAGCGAACAATATTAAAAACACAATAGCTTAATAAAGAATACGACCCAATATTTTAAATAGAGAAGAATTTTAAAGTCACATGAATATTATTATGATAAACCGCAAGTGATAAATCAATCTTACTGATTGTTAATATTATAAACTGAATACATATATAAACTAAAATGATACTCAATTCCACCATCAGTGAAACCAAAAAAAAAACACTGAAATTAACATATGTTTTTTGTTGTCTTTACATAAAGAAATCCCACCACAAAAATGGACTCAAAACACTCCATCAATTGTCATTTATCAAATAGCCTATTCAAGAACACAACCAGACCGGCCACAAAAGGAACACCAATTCAAATCAACAGGATAATTATCACGATACTTAACGCTTTCCAACCAATCCCTTCTTGTTTTTCTCCCAGACTCCCTCATGTGCACATGCAACAGGTATTTTACATTCATTTTCATTTCATCAAGCACACGAAGATGCTCATCAATAAAAGTAGGATGGAAGCCATGTTTTCTATCGAGCTTGTTCCAAATGTAAGAAACAAGACTGATAAGTCTAGAAATATTTGCCACCGCTTGATTATAATAGATCTTATCATTACTATCCATACCTGCATTTGAAAGGAAAATGACAAAATAAAAATTTATACAGAAAGAGATAGAAACATCTAGGCAGATATATATATAACACCCTGTTTGTATTGTTTTTAAACAACTTAATCTTAAAAACGTGATGCTATAAACCTCATTACAAATAACATAAACCTCATTAGAAATACATACTGCACACATGAAATGAGTGATAAAAATAAATGACTGATATAACCCATATTACAATAATCAACAAGAAAGCACAAAATTTTAAACTCAATGTTTATAATGAAATATTAATAATGTTAGTAATTCAATATTTGTATTTAAATTAATGTCAATGTATATATTAATTTTAGTCTATTATTATTAACAAATATGAATATCTTTTCATTGAACCAAACCACAACACATTTAGCAAACCACATTGATAAATATTTTTAGTTTCATGTAATAGGGATATGGACTTCAATCTTGAATTTAATGATTGGATAATATAACTGGTTGTATATGTCTGAATCGTTTACTATAAGCAAAAGAACAATAGTGACTAAAAAATGGAGGTAAATTGAACAACATGAAAAACGATGTATGGAATTTCTCATATATTACTATATTGCATCTCATGAATGTATTCATTTAATTAATACATCAAAAGAATAGAGATGATAATAAAAACAATTATAAAACATTCTATAAATATGTCAGAATACTATTAGCTACATGTGACAGTGATATGGAATTCCATCTTGATTTTTAATGGCTGGCTTGTATAACTAGTTTTCTACCTGTGGATGGTTCATTGTAAGAAAAATAACAAAAAACGACATTATAAAAACAAGAAAATTAAACAACAGCAAAAACGATGTAAACAGCATTTCAAAATACTACTATGAATTTGATGAATGTAGACATGTCATTAATATATCAAAAGCATTATTATTATATTAATAGCTGCATATCATAGTGATATGGACTTTAATCTCTCCTCTTCTTTCTTCCTAATTGTAACATATGCACTATTATTCATCTTGGCATAACATTGATAAGAGAAAGGCGGTGCAATGCATAAACCATCTATTGATTTCACTCTTGATATGGCTGTGCAGGTCAGGCCTTGCTGTTCTCTATTCCCGATATCAATTGATGCTCGCTCTAAAGTCAAACCTTGTGACTTGTGAATTGTAAGAGCCCATGCCATCTTTAAAGGTATTTTTTTTCGATTTCCTCTTATCACTGGTGTGATAGGTACAATGTTTGGATTGCTTGCATCAAACGGAACACCAACATACTTATCAAAAATAAGAGTTGTGAACATTGGAAGCTCAGGTGGCTTAGAGTTGGGCACATAAAATATTTCCTTCACATACCCATGTGCACCATTCACCAAACCATCTTCAACCCACAAATTACATGTCAACATAACACGCTGGCCACGGCACAACAAAACTTCACGGTCCAGTTGATCATCATCGGCACCACTGATTTCTGAACGCCTTGAATTCACAGCAATACATCGTGCAATTGGAGAATTTAATGATTTCAACATATGTTTGTTATGGAAGGAGACCAAATTTTTTGTTGGAAACATGTGAACTGCTGCATTAAATAAATCCCTTTCTCTAATATGCAACCTGATATCAGCCCATGACATAAGAAACTCCCAATCATCAAGAACAGGTTCTGCGTTTCTTATGTTATTGAGGACTCGACGAAAACAAGATTGTTTCTCATCACTCCCTTGTTGGCGAAATATTGTGTCAAGAGTGACAACAGTGTTGAATTTTTTCCATAATACTTTCCTTGCTATATTACCTACATACATAGGCCTATCTCTCATAGGAGGTAGCTGGCCAAGGTCACCCACAAGGATCATGGATCTACCACCAAAAGGAAAATTATTTTTATCTGGAAATGCTTCTCGTAATCGAGAATCTATTTGCATGAACAACCTTGATCCTTAAAAGCTCATTTCATCAATCAATATATATCGAATGTGCCTCATTTCCTCTTGGAATAGTGCCAATTATTGACCCTGTAGTGGTTTCATATCTCTAATCGGGATTTTCAAAGCAGAGTGTATTGTTTTTGCATGTATATTGAAAGCAACTATTCCTATTGGGGCAAGAAGAAGAAAATGACTTTTTCCATTACTTGAAAGATTAGAAAGAGACTCAAAAATACAATGGATAAGGAAAGACTTTCCAGTGCCTGCAGTGCCTTGAATAATCATAAGAAGAGCTTCACGAATCTCATATTCAGTAGAATGCCTTAAAACGATTTCAAAAGCAAGTCGTTGTTTTTCTCCCAATGAATCTGGAGATTCAAATGCTCTATTTTAAAGGTCACCAATATCACCCCTTGATATTTCATTCCTTATAAAATTAATAGCTTCTTCGGCCACATCATCAGAAACAATTGTACCTTGCCAGTCGAAGGATATATCAAAATCCCTTCGACCAAGGGTGTGAAGATCAGAAACATTGACACTATTTGGTGGAACCAAGCGAGAGAAAAGTTTCCACTCTTGAATATCATCTTCAAGATTCATTTCCTGGTTAGAAAAAACACCATATTCTCCATCTTCAATATTTTCATCAATTGATGGACTTCGATCAACATGCCAAGCTCGATATTGGAAATTCCTCCAGTTTTCAAGAATAATTTCAGCTGAAAGCCCAATCTCTGCAGAAATGTCACGAAATGGCTTGTACAAGAGAAATTATGTCCATAAAAAGGTTTCAAATTCCTCTGAATCCTCACCAGGAATAGAATAAAACCGTGGCCAGACCCGAACAATCGCATGAGCATCTCTAGGCTTCCATGGATATTTGTTATGCCTGCTATCAAAAGTCCAAGATCTTGTTGTTTATATCAAAGATAGATGTTCAAGGAAATAAGGTCTCTTCTGATAATGTTGAACAAATGTATTTTCAGATGAACAGTGCAAGCCATCCCTTGAAATTTTCCTCAACACCTTTCTTTCAACATTTAAGGAAACAAATTGTCGACTACACACAATAAGAGGCAGCTTAAGCAACATATGACATGTTTCTTGTGCTCCAATGTCACGTTCAATGATTGTTTCTACAAGAAACCTCCTGTAAGCACATAAAGCATGATCCTCAGAGGTAATAGAATTTCAAATTCTAGTTAACATATCATGATAGATTTCAGACCTTCTCTCTACTTTTGATGCATACTTAGCAATATATTTCAGGACAACATGCCGAGAAAGCACTGGTTGGCAATCAACATTTGCACACAACATTATTAGAAGGTCAATGTTATGTACATTGAGCCTATCATCATTTCTTGCTGGGTCATATTTTTTTCTTCCTTGATCATCTATGAAAAATCTTGATTCCTCAGAAAGATCCCATGGGGCATTGTACCGACAAGCGAGAATAGTGCCCTTTTTGCGCAAACAAGAATCTACACTACACTTTGTGTGCCTTTGGACACGGTTCAACAATTCTTCATAATCATTATGAGGATTGCAAGAGAAAATCTGATCAGTATTCAGTAGGCAAGGGTCATCATTAAGACTTATTGGAACCATTATATTGCGATGATGTATTTCACGTGGATTCCATGCAGTTACATAATTGTTAAAGAATATCTTTGCATGTTGCAAATCACAATCATTTGACCAATCAAGTATTTCCATGTCAGGAGCTCCTTCCAACCATAGGAAACCATGGATATGTGCTGAACCTCTATTTTGCCACTCATATCTGGAAAAAATGAACACTGAGGTAATATGAAAAATATGAATGGAAAATCAATAATAAATTGACAATGAATAGAAAATAAATTCAAGAAAATAGACCTGTACCAAAAGTCTTTAGCTTTAAGATGTTTTTGGATAACTTCCTCTTGAAATATATTGAATCTATGGTGCATAAATGTGGCAACAATATGAGGGTACTGGATAACATTTTCAACTTTCATACGATGCTCATTTAAGGAATGAGAATGTGATGGTACAGGCATGAGGCTATGCAACTCTGGCCACTTTGTGTCAGCTGCACTCAAAGTAAAAAACAAAGATGGACATCCCAACTGAGTAATCATGTCAGTCAATTGAGCTCGAAATTTAGTCCAGTATGCCCTTGTACCTCTTAGAGAAGACACAAACCGCATAAGATGCTCAGGCAACTTATTATTTGGTAAATCAGAAAGTTGTTGTCGCAACTCATCAATTGTTGTCGGTGAGTTATCATGTAAATTTTTCTTCACAAAAACTAAAGCAGTTGCTTGGCTACGATGCCTCATTATCATGTTCAACAGGTAATATCGGAAGCGAGTATGGCTTCCAAACCTCTAATCATAGTATCTAAGAAGATGCAATGCATACTCATGAAGTTCAATAGTACAAATGTGTGGTTGCAACCAATCAGCAGCACCAGTGGGGAACAATGTGGGGAATTCCATATCTAATAACCCCTCAGTATTATATTCATTCACTGGAGACATTCCAATACTGGGCCAATCCATTTCATCAACATCTGAAGAATCAACATTATCAACAAATGCTCTAATTTCTTCCACTTCTCTCCGTTCATTGGGTAGGCGTGCAATAAAAGACGAAGGATGAGAGGAAAAATGGTTAAGAGGAAACCCTTCATTATTAGCTGCACTGAACTCAGATTCTGCAATGTCACAATCAACAAATTTAAGCCTGGAGGAGACATCTGTTGATCTTTCGAGCAGAGCATTCACTGAATCATAGTCAGTTACAACATCTCGATAATATTGATCACGTTCAATTTTGAAACGTAATGCATCCATAACACGGGATCTTTTTACATAACATTCATAATATTTAGACTAAGCAGCATGTCTCCTCACAATTAGAAAGTCAAGATCTTCAACATGGCACAGAAGAATTTGTGCAATTGTAGAAATATCTTGGGGAAAGCTAATTGTGTGTCTGCTATACTTATATTTCCCACCTCGAGCATGTGTCACTTGCAAAATAGGATTTACACATGCTATTAACATTTCTTCAACTTGAGTAAGAACTCTTAAAATATGAGGTTGCTCACCAGGATCCATGTTATTATAGCCACAAAAACGATGTGAACCTCCTTCATTCTTACATCGTCTGCAAACAGGTCCTTCAGGATCTCTCAAAACTTGGATTCCAGGATATGATTCTTTGCAAATGTGGCACATTTGGACAACTGACAAGATATATAGCTTTTCTTGAAATATTTTATGCACTGCAATCATATTTTCATCAAAATAAATATGATTTGTATTGGTTGGAGCATTTGGAGAATGACATTGAAGAGTATAATTTCTTCTAATATTTATTTGATTTTCAGCACCACGAGACTCCCTCCCCAAATTTGAAACATGTGGAACAAATCTATGACATGGGGTTTCCAAATATGTGGTCTACATTTCTGGAACCTGAGAGTTTGCATAGGTTTCTTTAGCATAATTTTTTTTTAAATTAAATGTCCAAATAATTGGAATTGAAAAAATGGAAAAAATAAATAAATCCATTCAATATTTACATTTGTTTGGCGATGTCGATGAAGTGTATGAGAGGGTTGCTCTTCACTTCTAACATCATTAGATTGAACATTTGGCAAGCTAGTTTCGATGCCTCCATTCAAATTAGTTTTTTCCTGTTAAAACAAATTAATAATTTTTATAAAACTAAATGTCTAAAAAAGATAGATTTCTAATTTTACAATTAACAATAAATGAAAAAAAAGAGGAAAATATCAAATGCATTCAACATTTACATTTTGTTGGCGATCTGGATGAACGCCATGCGATGGTTCCTCTTCAATTATAACATCAGTAGACGGAACATCTACGAAGTTAATTTGTATGCCTCTATTGAAATGAGTTGTGCCCTATTTGAAGAAAAACAAAATATGAACCAAAAATTCAAATAAAGAAAAATCAAATCAAACACATTGAACATTAACATTAGTTTGTCGATTTGATTCTCGAGGAGAATGTAGTGGAAGGTTATGACGTGCTTCATATTCAAATCTCATATTAACAGATGGAAGACACAGGGAGAAAATTTCCAGACCTCTATTAAAATGAGTTGTATCCTACTCCAACAGAATAAAATACCTTATCACTAAAGAAATGTAAAAAGCGGAATGTAATAAAACAACCACTATTGCATCAACTGTAAAGATATCATTCGATTACCTCCATTGTTCCACGTGAACTGCTATCAGGGATGATTGTTTCTGTTCGTCAGACAACATTATTTTGAGAAGGGAGATTGGAAGACACGATGTTTCGACCAGCTGGATCCAAATTATCAAAAAAATGGCCAATCAAACTATCATCCAAGTCATCACATACAATGTCATCATTCCCTCCACCATGGATATTTTGCAACCTTTGGCCTTTCTCACAAGATGGAATTGCAGAGACAGAAGGGTTAGGGTGAACATTTGCATCCACGTTATGAATATTATGTTCCTCCCTATTGCGAGATCTTTCCTCAATATTATGATAATTTTCAGGAGAGCGTTGAAAAACAAAATTATGCTGACGAGGAGCATATTCTGGCAACGAACTACCAAGCGGAAATGTTCTTTCCATGATATCATCCATAGTAGGATACCTGGGAGGAACCATAAAATCATTTTGAAGAGTTGTTTCAGTCGTTCTTCTATGATATTTAGCTCTCCTATGCTCATTTATTGTGTCCTTATTTTGTTGATACCATAAACGACGACTTTCATTAGACTTGTCATGTGATGCAGGTGACTTATTCCTTTTTCTTGTATGTTTTCTTGTACCTTCAGATGACATGTCTACAACGAATAATAACATGTTTTTTAGAGAAGAATAAACATGGAACAGATATAATATATCCAATATAAATTAACAGAAAAAGATGAAAAAGGAATACATTTTTTTTCTACCCACAAAACAAATTAAATCCGTTAATGTTATTTTTCCAACCAAATGGCTGAAAAGAAAAATGGATTTTTTCAACTGGCCAAAACAAAAAAGGATTAAATTTCTTGTATCATATTATAACTGTAATGGGAAACCCATATAAATGGAACAAAATTCTAAAGAATTATATGAATTTGAAATATATCTAAATATTTGGAACTATATACCATAAAAAAAAACTAAAGATATAACATTGTTTGAGAATCAATGAAAAAAAACTAATGGAAACACCATGTATAGAATAAGTCACAATAATTATATTTATAGAAACAAAGAGAAATGGATAACATCCATACACATTCAAATGCAATTAAGAGGACTAAACGGGACAAAAAAAAAAAAATATTTTCCGAGAAAATTGCAATGGAATTTAATATCCAGCATCTGCTACATACACATATAGAAGACACTCCCTCAGAATGGAGCCATATAAATATCCATAGTCTTAGCATACACACCCAAAAGTACGCAAAGTAAAAAAAAAAGGGAAATATTTTCCACGACGATAGAGAGAATACAAAATGGCTAATAGCCTAAGACTCCATGTCCACATCTAATGGTGGAATCTCATCTATAGAATCCATACACGGAGCAATTGCAAAGACATTTCCAGACTCGATCAAATCGTTGCAATCCTACAACGTTGGAGACCAAAATCCATTCATTTGTTGATTAGTTGAATTATCAATATCTATTGGGAAGCAAAGGCCAGCCATCATGTCATATAATACGAAAGGAACTTCAATGCATTTGCACATAAGAACCACACCTTGGACTGTTCGAAAAGGAAGATAACTAGGACATTTCATATTTATATCTATAGACATTTCTTCCAACAGCTTCCATCTAAAACCCAATAATCCTCAAAGTAATCAGTTCTTCGTTCAATACACGGGTGACCAAATTGAAAATTATCTATTTCTTCAATTGACCATACAGAAGTGGAGCCATCATTGATAAGACATATCAGCTGATTCTTTCATACTGCCAATGACATACACCGAATGTCAGTGATTGGAACAAATGAAAATCCCCAGTCATTTTTTATCACATCAAACCAGTAGATTGTATACCCATATCGAGGATAATCTTCATACTCTGTGTCGAGGTAGAGTCAAAACAATTTACTTCTATAAAACACTCCATTTTGAGGGGGTGAAGTGCCACCAAATGGAAGATCAGCCCTTCGCCAAACCCTATCAAGACTACTGTAAACATAAAATTTAGACTGAATTCTATCATAGATATGTTTTAGAACAAACCAATCATATTTGTTGCAGCTCACATTCTCCAATAAGGAAAATAATCCCCAGTCTCCAATTCATATTCTCCCAATGTTTTTCAAGGCCTTTGTAAATGGATTCATCACAAAATAGCTTCATGAATGGGAAAATTCTTTTGGTAAGGATAAAACCACCATTGGTCCAATAGTAGACTCCACCTTGTATCTTGAATCTATGAATCGCAAATGAAAACGAGATATGCGCCCATTTTGATTAAGGTATTCAGCAGCAAAATAATCGTCTTCATCATTGACGAAAGGAACCATAAATCCAAATTCATTTGTACAGATATGCTTGCAACGCAATAAGAAAGAAGGATTTTGCAAAACAGTCTTCCATTGTTGACAAACAGTGCTAAACTTTATCACAACTGATAAAGGGAGCCAAAGGAAGACAATTTCAAGAATTCCAAATGGAATACAACTCCAAATAGCTGGATCCATGATAAAACAAGGAAATCACCTAACATAAAATAAAACAGACGTGATATCAACAAAACAACTTTCAATTAATGGTGAATAGAATAAGCAATATAGAAAAGCAATTTTCCATTTACAAATATAGTAACATGCACATATACATAATGTATAAAACGATATGACTCACAATAACAACACGTTCCTCCTCCAAGATGGGAGGTGTAATCTATATTATTTTTTCCCAAAAAATATTAAAAATATGGTTATTAATTTAATATTATTGCTACTATCAATTAATAATATTATTAAATAATTAACAATAATAGTAATATATAATAATTAATAATATATTGAATTAAATAATATACCATAATTTAAAAATTATTCAATTAAATAAAAAATTCTTAAATAATGAAATAATATACCATAACTACTACTACTACTACTATTATTGTAAAATAATAATAATAATATAAATAATTTATAATAATAATAATATATTAAATTAGTTATTTTTCTAATATTATTATTATATATTTATTATTATGAGTTTAATATTACATCTTTTACATCATAATATTTGTTGCAATACTCACCTTCCTAGCCTTTCAAGATGTCAAAATTATAGTGAGCTTGAAATAATTACTAAATAATTAAATAAATAATAATTTATTAAATTGGTTATTTTTGTAATATTATATATATATATATATATATAATGAGTTTAATATTACATATATTACATCATAATATTTGTTGCAATACTAATCTTCCTAGCCTTTTAAGATGTCAAAATTATAGTGAGCTTGGGAGGCTTCTCTCCAAGCTTTTTGAGTATAAGAATAAAACCTTAAATGAAACTAAACAACTCTTTTCTTTAGATTTGATAAACCAAAGATTGGTCTCACTGGCCATTAACCACCACCATCATCTTCGTCATTCATTTATGTATATTTCATTTATTATTATTATTATTAATTATAATTGAAATAGAATAATATTAACATATTTTTTAATGATAATAATATTATTATTATATATTTAACAATATCAATATTTATTATTTATTTATTTATCAATTAATAATAATAATAATAATAATAATAAATTTACAGTAATAATAATTAATATTAAGTTGATTATAATAAAAATAATAAACTAACTACAACAATATAAATTAATCACTATTATTATTATTTCTAATGATAATAATAATTTATTGTATTAATTATTTTTATATTTTTATTATTAAATATTCATTAATATTATTTTAATATTATAATCAATATAGATTTATTTCATTTATGGCAATTTTAGTTACTATTAGTATTATTAATTATAATTGAAATACAATAATATTAGTTTATTTTTTATAATAATAATAAAATTATTATTATATATTTAACAATATCAATATTAATATTAAGTATGTATTATTAATGTTTATTCTAGTAATTAAGTTAACTAATGTGATTGTGCATGTCATTGATATATGACCACATTTATTAATTTTGTAAAATAGTTACCACAATTTTATTATTAGTAAAACTATTTCATATACATTACACAAACCAACTTATTTCCATAAACTTAAAACCTCACCACATAAACTTAAACCAAACTTCTTTAACTATATTATTTATTATGGTTAATTTAATCCTAAATACTAATTACAATATACAAATTTCAATAATAAATTAAAATATATTTCTCCTAACAAAATTATATTATATCCAATTTCCAACTGTACCTTAAACATAATCTAAACGTATTTTCCACCTTGCCGTTTGTCATCATATTTGTTTTAAATGTGCACATAATCTAAACGTGTTTTCCACCTTGCCGTTTGTTTTAAATGTGCTCTTGCAGCTCTTCTTGATTTCTCTTAATCAAAAGATCTCAAACGTACGGTATAAGAATATCTAATTTTCTAATTATTTTGGCCTTTAGCAATTTGTTAAGGGAATATAATATATTTATATTAATATTATAAATTATAAACGAGAAAAAATAAAAATATTATAATTTTAAAAATTTAAAGTTAATTATTATTTATTCGTTATTTGTTTATTTTTCTTTAATTTATAATAATTTTAAAATTAAAATTTAATTTGATTTGTTATATGGATATTTAATTATTTATATTACTAAATCTGTATATTTTGAAATTGGAAGGGAGTTTCGAAATTGTATGGTGTCATCACATTCAATTGTCTTTCTCTTTTTTAATCTTCACTATCTAATTTTAAAATCATGGGAAAATTAATAACATCAATAATTCTCTTGTCTAAATTTTGTGGGATGACTTCCATAAACTTTGGTGGGTACTAATTTTGGTAAATCTATAAATTTACATTTTTACTCCTACTTAAATTTATGCAAAAAAAAAAAAAAAAAATTGCATAAATTATGGTGGAAAGTATTTCTTCATAAATATGTTTATTCACTTTAATTTAAAGAATGTTCAAAACAAGTCTTTGATGCCTATCATGTTTGCCAACCATTTAATTTATATAGATGAACTAATTTTATTGGCCTTGATCTAAGGCATTGCAAAGAATGATAGCTTTTCCATTTCTTTTAATTTTTTACTAAACACCTACTCTAAATAAATGCATGTGAGACATAAACATTGCACCCAACTCTAATTTTCTATTTAAAACCAAATACACCCACCTAATAACCAACATTGCCAATAAATGTATATAATTTGTGATTTAGGTAGGTAGTTGTGTTAATTTAATTTGCTATATTAGTTGACAAGGAGTAATAGCTCTTATACTATAAAAATTAATTATATTTGGTTTACAATATGAACATATTTGATTTACCCAGGTAAATAAACAATTTGAACATAATTGTTTTTCCATTAATTGTTTTGAACATCAATTTTCCAAATAAACAATAAATTCAAGTCAAACAAATAACAATTAATTGTTCCTATTTTACTTTCACACAATCACACCATAAAAAGGTGCATCCTCTCATATTATTTATTTAATTTATTTAAAGTGTTGATAGGGTTTTCTTGGAATATTCAATGACATTATGGAGGATATATTCTTTCTTGAAGAAAAAAAAAACATATTAAAATAGAAAATCTCCATATTGTAAGCAAGGAAAAAATATATATAAAGAAGGGGATTATGTTTTTATTCTTGAAATTACATCTACATGTTATCTTAAAAACTTAAAAACTATGTTATTTCTAATTTTTTCCTTAATCACCTTATTCATGTACATTGATTTACTTTGCTCTCTCAACCAACTTATTTATATTAGTTTGGAAGATTGTTTTAGGGAAAATAATGGTTGAGTTTTATATAATGTTATTGTTTTCTTTATTAATAGGTAATAGATACTTATTATCTGATTTTTTAAATGAAATCTACATTAAATATTTTAGAATAGTTTTCAAATTAATGCTATATGAATTCTTCTTTAATTGCAATAATTATTTTGGAAGAAATTCCATATTATTGTTACCTGTTTTATTTTCTAAATTATTTTCTTTAAATCTATACAAGTTTAATTTTACTATCTAAAATAATGGTTCCAACTTCTATAATTTTTATGCCACTTTAATAGGTCAGATTTCTATTTTTGTAAAAGACAAAAAAATGAACTTGCAAGAGGACTGGTTAGTGAATCAATTACTCATAATGAGTAATTAATGTTTTTGTATGGGTACACAACTTGGAAGTGCCTTAGAGTAACTTCTTTATTAAATCTAGTTTTTCTAATTATTTTAAATATCTATAGTTTTTTCTTAAATTTAGTATTTTATTCATTTTAAAGATGAATAAAAACCCCAAAAAAATAATGAAAATTGGAAATATGATATTTAATTAAAAAAAAAATTGACAGATCACACACAAAGATTTTTTCACTAGACAACAATATACAACAAAAGCTTGAAGCCATTACAACAATATACTTATATAAACTCAATATATTATTTATTGTTGTTTCCAAGTAAATTTAATTTTTACTCTTTTCCTTCTCTACTAAAACATAACTTCTCTTATCATCCATTTTATTTTTAATTATTAAATACTGATTTTAAATGGTATTATTTCCTTAACTTTACATAATTGAAAAACATCTTTTAATCAAAATCATCATGAACAGTTTCTCCCTGAAACAAATCCCCAAGATTTTGCCTTTAGTTATTTGGGGATTATGTTGTTATCTAAGGATGGCTGAGACAGATGATGCCATCACCAGAAGGGTGGGCTACCTTAAGAAAATGCTCATATGTTTTGGACGGATTCACAGATTTTCATTACAGGCTTTCCATAGATACTTTAATACAATAATATTATGGAATCAATCGTAACCAATATTAATAATGTTTTTTGGTTATCACTCGGAATTAAAAAAGTCATGTACATATTAGGTTTATTCATCATACAAAGTGGTAAAAATCCAGAGGACAACACTATTGGTTGTTGGCAGCGAAAATAATGTTTTTGCATTCATTGCATTACTTACAATAGCTCAACCTACCTCGAAACTCACTATTCCCTAATAACAGGACATCTTTTATAGGAACCCTAGCAAGTTTCCGTATCTTGCCAATTATATGGAAATTTTCAGGGTATTACACATGCAAACAGTGCTAAAGATTCTTAAGGACATGAAAATTTCAGTGTAGATAAAAGGGTTCTTAATTGTTTGAGTTTTCCATGGTAAATGAATCAGATGAAATATTTTTTGCATTAGCATAAAGAAAAAAGATTAATAATATAAAACTAAGCCTCTTACACGCAGACCTAATGATAATCCTCACATCCGGCATGATATCCAATGACAGTCCTGATGGACAACATGTCTAATAAAACATTTAATGTCATAATTAACATTGTGAAGCACGGATTCGGTTGCATATCATAGATTGGACTTCAAGAATTATTGACGAAGTCTATGGAAATTTTCAGGGTATTACGCATGCAAATAGTGCTAAAGATTCTTAAGGACATGAAAATTTCAGTGTAGATAAAAGGGTTCTTAATTGTTTGAGTTTTCCATGGTAAATGAATCGGATGAAATCTTTTTCGCATTGGCATAAAGAAAAAAGATTAATAATATGAAACTAAGCCTCTTACACGCAGACCTAATGATAATCCTCACATACGGCATGATATCCAATGACAGTCCTGATGGAAAACATGTCTAATAAAACATTTAATGTCATAATTAACATTGTGAAGCACGGATTCGGCTGCATATCATAGACTGGACTTCAAGAATTCTTGACGAAGTCTTTAAAGCAAACGAAGAGGAGATACCTGTAATAATTGCTTGCACACTGATACTCTGTACCCGCGCCCCACGATACTCTATAACAAAAAAAACAAAAAAACTGGCTCGCTTGATGTACTTCAGCAGGCTCGCTTGAGGAAACTCTCCACTTTGATTTACCTGCTAGAATGGAACGACAATGCTTATTGCTAAATGCTCTGTTTCAATTCCTCCATTATAACTAGCAATTTACCTGGTCGAAATCTACAATGGTTACTCCTAAATGCTGCATTACACCTCCAATTTGATTTACTTGCTCGAATGGAACTGCTCCATTACAATTCCTCCATTACAACTCACATTTGATTTACATTACAAACTGATTCACTCACATTTGATTTAGGTTACAAACTAATTCATTACCCCGTTACAATTCCTCCATTACAACTTGCAATTGATTTACGTTACAAACTAATCCGCTCGCATTTGATTTCATTTACAAACTGATTCATTAGGCATTTCTTTAGTTGATCCACGTGTTTGTATGGAGTAGAACCATTTTTTAATTTCTTCATTTTTATTAAGACACAGTAATGCGATCAGCACCACGAAGGACTGGCCGAATTGCCAACGACTACCATAATCCACAACATTGTGCTTCTCCTCCCACTCGCCCACCACCATACCATGGCAAATCGGATCAGCCTCCAAGTGGCAAAACCACGCCATAGGATTCTCGAATCCGCACGAACAGAGAGAAACCTTATTTGATAGGTGGCGCGCGCACGTTTATCTGAGAATTTGAACCAACAATTAGGTGGCATTTTGAGTTTGAACCATCACTTGTTAATCTTGATAGGTGGCGGTCAACAAATGGCACAGTAAATTTTTAATCATGTTTTGTAAAAAATTAATTTAAGTATGGTTTAAACACGTGATTTAGATATGCAAGCAAGTTACTTTTTTGAATTTCATCCATTGATTTAGTGGCGACGACCAGAATATACTGGCATCTTTCAATCTAGACCATCGGATGAAAAAGATTAATTAGCATAATCACTAATGAAGCGATTTCTGATAGGGGGCTACGCCTATCAGCGTAACTAGCACAACCACATTATATTTACTAATGTGGTTGATATACGCTGATAGGCGTATATAAAATAGATTTACAACCACATTTACCAATGTGGTTGATATAAGCCGATAGACATATATCCATTACCCATCACATTAATTTATATATCAATAAATAAATATTACATATAATAATTTTATTATATTAACTTGAAATATATATATATTATATATTAATAATAATATTAATATATTAAATATATTAATTATGAATAAAATCACAAAAATATTTTATATATATTAATAATATTATAATAATTATAAATAATATATATTAAAAATATTTATTAATATATTAATAATATTAATGATATACATAATATAAATCAACTTGAAATATATATAATATATATTAATAATATTTCTTAATATAAAAATAATATTAATAATATATAATATTTTAATATTTATTAATATATTAATATCATGGATGGTTATATTATTAATAATAAACCAAGAACTAATAATATTAATAATATTATAATATTATAATATTATTTATATATATTATTAATAATATATATTAATAATATTATAATATTAGTAATAATCATTATTAATAAATATTTTAATATTTATTAATAATATATATTAATATATTAATAATATTAAACTCAAGAGAGTAATAAACCATATGAAAAAATATTTAAAAACAAAAAACTTAATAGATTAATAAACCCTAACAATTATTATTTTAAAGTGAAGATATTAATAAACCCAAGAGATAATTAATAATACAAACACAATGTCATCATAAAGCAAAGGTTTAAATATTATAAACCATAGGAATTGGTGAACCCAAGGGATAAATGTTATAAAAATAAGGGATCAATATTAAAAACACAAGAGATTAATAAACCGTAAGAATTGATATTTTAAACTAACAAACCTAATAAATTAATAATCCATAAGAATGAGTATTTTAAACATAAGATATTAATAAACCAACGAGATTATTAACATTATAAACCAAAAGAACTAATAAACCCAAGGGTCTAATGTTATAAAGCAAAGGAACCAGCGAACCCAAGGGATAAATATCATAAACCTAACAGATGAATATTATAAACAATAAAGATTAACAAACCCTAAGAATTAATATTTTAAACTGAAAAATCTAAGAAATTAACAAACCCTGAGAATTAGTATTTTAAACTCAAGAGAGTAATAAGCTGAATGTATGATTAACATTATTCAAAAAAACTAATAAACCCAAGGGTTTAATATTATAAAACAAAGGAATCAATGAACCAAGGATAAATGTTAAAACACCAAGGATCAATAAGGCTAAGAGCAATATTAAAAACAAGATTAATAAAACCGAAGTTTAATACTATAAACCAAATGAATTGGAACCCAAGGGAAAACCATTACCCAAAAAATTAAACAAAGGAATTGGTGAACCCAAGGGAATTGATTTAAAAATTGAGACAGTGTTTGTCAAGTCATTAGTTATTTATGACCAGTTGTATTGGTAATTTCATATTGAGACAATATTTGTCAGAATGTGACATTTGATCATGGACGACATTGATCGATTATTCATATTATAAAACAAAAGAACTAATAAACCGAAGAGTTTAATATTATAAACCAAAGGAATTGGTGAACCCAAGGGACAACCATTACCCAAAAAATTATAAACCAAAAGAAATTGGTGAACCCAAGGAAATTGATTTAAACATTGAGAGAATTGTTGTCACATTGCGACGTTGGACCAACTATAACCAGGGTTGGCCATGGGTCATTTTCATATTGAGACAAATATTTGTCAGAATGTGACATTTGATCATGGATGAAATTGATCGATTATTCATATTATAAACCAAAAAACCTAATAAACCCAAGGGTTTAATATTATAAACCAAATGAATTGGTGAATCCAAGGGACAACCATTACCAAAAAAATAATAAACCAAACGAATTGGTGAACTCAAGAAAATTGATTTAAACATTGACACCATTGTTGTCACAATGCGACGTTGGACCAACTATGACTAGGGTTGGCCATGGGTGATTTTCATATTCAGAAAATATTCGTCAGAATGTGACATTTGATCATGGATGGCATTGATCGATTATTCATATTATAAACCAAAGAACTAATAAACCGAAGGGTTTAATATTATAAACAGAATTGGTAGACACGAGGGACAATACTTCACAACAAATTATAAACCAAAAGAAATTGGTGAACCCAAGGGAATTGATTTAAACATTGAGACAATTGTTGTCACAATGTGACGTTGGACCAACTATGACCATGGTTGTCCATGGGTGATTTTCATTTTGAGACAATGTTTGTCATAATGTGTCATTTGATCATGGATGACATTGATCGATTATTCATATTATAAACAAAAAAAACTAATAAACCCAAGGGTTTAATATTATAAACCAAAGCAATTGGTGAACCCAAGGGAAAATCATTACCCAAAAAATTATAAACCAAAGGAATTGGTGAACCCAAGGGAATTGATTTAAACATTGAGACAATTTTTGTGACAATGCGACATTGGACCAACTATGACCATCGTTGGCCATGGGTGATTTTCATATTGAGACAATATTTTTCGAAATGTGACATATGATCATGGATGACATTGATCGATTATTCATATTATAAACCAAAAGAACTAATAAACCCAAGGATTTAATATTATAAACCAAATGAATTGGTGAACCCAAGTGAAAACCATTACCCAGTGCATAATCACAAAAACTAATAGCCCAAGGGTTTAATATTATAAACCAAAGGAATCGAGTGAACCCAAGGGATAAATATTAAAAACCTAAGGGATCAATAAGGCTAAGGGAAATATTAAAAACAATACTTAATAAAACCCAAGGATTTAATAAACCAAATGAATTGGTGAACCCAAGGGAAAACCATTACCCAAAAAATTATAAACCAAAGGAATTGGTGAACCCAAGGGAATTTATTTAAACATTGAGACAATTGTTGTCACAATGCGACATTGGACCAACTATGACCAAGGTTGACCATGGGTGATTGTCATATTGAGACAATATTTGTCAGAATGTGACATTTCATCATGGATGACATTGATCGAATATTCATATTATAAACCAAAAAAACTAATAAACCCAAGGGTTTAATATTATAAACCAAAGGAATTGGTGAACCAAGGGACAACCATTACCCAAAAAATTATAAACCAAAGGAATTGGTGAACCCAAAGGAATTGATTTAAACATTGAAACAATTGTTGTCACAATGCGACGTTGGGCCAAGTATGACCATGGTTGGCCAAGGGTGATTTTCATATTGATACAATGTTTGTCAGAATGTGACATTTCATCATGGATGACATGGATCGACTATTCATATTATAAACCAAAAAAAATAATAAACCCAAGGGTTTAATATTATAAACCAAAGGAATTGGTGAACCCAAGGGACAACCATTACCCAACAAATTATAAACCAAAAGGAATTGGTGAACCCAAGGGAATAGATTTAAACATTGAGACAATGGTTGTCACAATGCAACGTTGGACCAACTATGACCGGTTATTGCGGGTGATTTTCATATTGGTAAATGTTTGTCGAGAATGCGAAATGTGGACATCTATGACATTGATGCGATTATTCATATTATAAACCAAAAAAACTAATAACACACGTTTAATATTATAAACCAAAAGGAATTTGTGAACCCAAGGGACAACCATTACCCAAAAAACTAATAAACCCAAGGGTTTAATATTATACAAAGGAATCAGTTAGCCCAAGGAATAAATATTAAAAACCTAAAAGGATAATAAGGCTAAGAATATTAAAATAATAGAGATTAATAAAACCCAAGAGTTTAATACTATAAACCAAATGAATTGAGCAGAAACCAACTACACCCAAAAAATTATAAATAAAGGTGGTGAACCCAAGGGAATTGATTTAAACATTGAGAAATTGTTGTCACAATGTGACGTTGGACTAACTATGACCAAGGGCGGCCATGGGTGATTGTCATATTGATACAATGTTTGTCAGAATGTGACATTTGATCTTGGATGACATTGATCTATTATTCATATTATAAACCAAAAAGACTAATAAACCCAAGGGTTTAATATTATAAACCAAAGGAATCAGTGAACCCAAGGGACAACCATCACCCAAAAAATATTAAACCAAAGGAATTGGTGAACCCAAGGGAATTGATTTAAACATTGACACAATTGTTGTCACAAAGCGACATTGGACCAACTATGACCGGAGTTTGGCCTATGGTGATTTTGATATTGGTGATATTTGTCGAGAATGTGACATTTGATCATGGATGACATTGATCGATTATTCATATTATAAACCAAAAAAACTGATAAACCCAAGGGTTTAATATTATAAACCAAAGGAATTGGTGAACCCAAGGGACAACCATTACCCAAAAAATTATAAAGCAAAGGAATTGGTGAACCCAAGGGAATTGATTTAAACATTGAGACAATTGTTGTCACAATGCGACGTTGGACCAAGTATGACCATGGTTGGCCATGGGTGATTTTTCATATTGATACAATGTTTGTCAGAATGTGACATTTGATCATGGATGACATTGATCGATTATTCATATTATAAACCAAAAAAACTAATAAACCCAAGCGTTTAATATTATAAACCAAAGGAATTGGTGAACCCAAGGGACAACCATTACGCAACAAATTATAAACCAAAAGGAATTGGTGAACCCAAGGGAACTGTTTTAAACATTGAGACAATTGTTTTCACAATGCGATGTTGGACCAACTATGACCATGGTTGGCCATGGGTGATTTTCATATTGAGACAATGTTTTTCATAAAGTGTCATTTGATCATGGATGACATTGATCGATTATTCATATTATAAACCAAAAAAACTAATAAACCCAAGGGTTTAATAATATAAACCAAAGTAATTGGTGAACCTAAGGGAAAATCATTACCCAAAAAATTATAAACCAAAGGAATTAGTGAACCCAAGGGAATTGATTTAAACATTGAGACAATTGTTGTCACAATGCAACATTGGACCAACTATGAATTTGGTTGGCCATGGGTGATTTTCATATTGAGACAATGTTTGTCATAAAGTGTTATTTGATCATGGATGACATGGATAGATTATTCATATTATAAACCAAAAAACTAATAAACCCAAGGGTTTAATATTATAAACCAAAGAAATTGGTGAACCCAAGGGAAAATCATTACCCAAAAAATTATAAACCAAAGGAATTAGTGAACCCAAGGGAATTGATTTAAACATTGAGACAATTGTTGACACAATGCGACGTTGGACTAACTATGACCATGGTTGGCCATGGGTGATTTTCATATTGATACAATGTTTGTGAAAATGTGACATTTGAACATGGATGACATTGATTGATTATTCATATTATAAACCAAAAGAACTAATAAACCCAAGGGTTTAATATTATAAACCAAAGGAATTGGTGAACCCAAGGGAATTGATTTAAACATTGAGACAATTGTTGTCACAATGCAATGTTGGACCAACTATGACCATGGTTGGCCATGGGTGATTTTCATATTGAGACAATGTTTGTCATAAAGTGTCATTTGATCATGGATGACATCGATCGATTATTCATATTATAAACCAAAAAAACTAATAAACCCAAGGGTTTAATATTATAAACCAAAGCAATTTGTGAACCCAAGGGAAAATCATTACCCAAAAAATTATAAACCAAAGGAATTGGTGAACCCAAGCGAATTGATTTAAACATTGAGACAATTTTTTTCACAATGTGATGTTGGACCAACTATGACCATGGTTGGCCATTGGTGATTTTCATATTGATACAATGTTTGTCAGAATGTGACATTGGATCATGGATGACATTGATCGTTTATTCATATTATAAACCAAAGGAATTGGTGAACCCAAGGGACAACCATTACCCAAAAAATTATAAACCAAAGGAATTGGTGAACCCAAGGGAATTGATTTAAAGATTGAGACAATTGTTGTCACAATGCGACAATGGACCAACTATGACCAGGGTTGGCCATGGGTGATTTTCATATTGAGACAATATTTGTCAGAATGTGACATTTGGTCATGGATGACATTGATAGACTATTCATATTATAAACCAAAAGAACTAATAAACCCAAGGGTTTAATATTATAAACTAAAGGAATTGGTGAACCCAAGGGGAAACCATTACCCAACAAATTATAAACCAAAAGGAATTGGTGAACCCAAGGGAATTGATTTAAACATTGAGACAATTGTTGTCACAATGCGACATTGGACCAACTATGACCATGGTTGGCCATGGGTGATTTTCATATTGAGACAATCTTTGTCAGAATGTGTCATTTAATCATGGATGCCATTGATCGATTATTCATATTATAAACCACAAAAACTAATAAAACCAAGGGTTTAATATTATAAACCAAAGGAATTGGTGAAAGGGAAAATCATTACCCAAAAAACTATAAATCAAAGGAATTGGTGAACCCAAGGGAATTGATTTAAACATTGAGACAATTTTTGTCACAATGCAACGTTGGAGCAACTATGACCATGGTTGGCCATGGGTGATTTTCATATCGAGACAATATTTGTGAGAATCTGACATTTGATCAGGGATGACATTAATGGATTATTCATATTATAAACCAAAAGAACTAACAAACCCAAGGCTTTAACATTATAAACTAAAGGAATTGGTGAACCAAGGGAAAAACATTACCCAACAAATTAGTAATAGAAATAAAAATTATTAACAAACTTAAGCGATTAAAAAAGTATTATAAACCAAAAGAAGTAATAACCCAAGGGTTCAATATTAGAAAACAAAGGAACTGGTGAACCCAAGGGAAAAATATTAATAACCCAAGGGACCAATAACGCGAAGGGAACAAAATTTTAGTCGAATATTAGTATCACAACCACATTATATTTATGAAGAGATTAATAAAGTGGAGGGACTATTAATAATATAAACAAAAATACATAATAAACCCAAGGCTTTAATATTATAAACCAAAGGAATTCATGAACTCAAGGGAACATTATTAAAAACATAAGTTATACCAATAGTCCCTTCTGTTTATATTAAGTTGAGTGAGTGTTTTTCATAATGTGAAATTGGACAATGCATTAGTATTAAACTCCAAGACTAATATAAAAACCCCAATATTTGAATTTAATAATGTGAACGGAATATTATTACAAACCGAAAGAATCTGAAAAATCAAGGAATCAATGTTATAAACCCAATTGATCAACAAATACAGTGAAACAAATATTATTAATAAACTCAAGTGATAAATAAAGTTGAAGCATAAAAAAATAATAAAAAAATACTCAAGTTGAAGAAATTGATAAACACAAATAATTAACCCAAGGGATTATTCATATTATAAACCAAAAGAACTAATAAACCCAAGGGAAAAATATTAATAACCCAAGGGACCATTAAGGCCAAGCAAACAATATTAAAAACACAATAGCTTAACAAAGAATAGGACCCAATATTTTAAATGGAGAAGAATTTTAAAGTCACATGAATATTATTATGATAAATCGCAGTGATCAAACAACTTAACTGATTGTTAATATTATAAACTGAATAAATAAATAAATTAAAATGATACTCAATTCTGCCATCAGTGAAACAAAAAAAAAAACACTAAAATTAACATATGTTTTTTGTTGTCTTTACATAAAGAAATCCCACCACAAAAATGGACTCAAAACACTCCATCAAATGTCATTTATCAAATAGCCTCTTCAACAACACCACCAGACCGGCCACAAAAGGAACACCAATTCAAATCAACAGGATAATGATCATGATACTTAACGCTTTCCAACCAATCCCTTCTTGTTTTTCTCCCAGACTCCCTCATGTGCACATGCAACGGGTATTTTACATTCATTTTCATTTCATCAAGCACACGAAGATGCTCGTCAATAAAAGTAGAATGGAAGCCATGTTTTCTATCGAGCTTGTTCCGAATGTAAGAAACAAGACTGATGAGCCTAGAAATATTTTCCATCTCTTGATTATGATAGATCCCATCATTATTTTCCATACCTGCATTTGAAAGGAAAATGACAAAATAAAAATTTATACAGAAAGAGATAGAAACATCTAGGCAGATGAGATATATATATATATATAACACCCCGTTTGTATTGTTTTTAAAAAACTTAATCTTAAAAACGTGATGCTGTAAACCTCATTACAAATAACATAAACCTCATTAGAAATACATACTGCACACATGAAACGAGTGATAAAAATAAATCACTGATATGACCCATATTACAATAATCAACAAGAAAGCACAAAATTTTAAACTCAATGTTTATAATGAAATATTAATAATGTTAGTAATTCAATATTTGTATTTAAATTAATGTCAATGTATATATTAATTTTAGTCTATTATTATTAACAAATATGAATATCTTGTCATTGAACCAAACCACAACACATTTAGCAAACCACATTGATAAATATTTTTAGTTTCATGTAATAGGGATATGGACTTCAATCTTGAATTTAATGATTGGATAATATAACTGGCTGTATATGTTTGAATCGTTTACTATCAACAAAATAACAATAGCGACTAAAAAACGGAGGTAAATTGAACAACACGAAAAACGATGTATGGAATTTCTCATATATTACTATATGGCATCTCATGAATGTATTCATTTAATTAATACATGAAAATAATTCTTATACTAAATGAAAAAAGAGACGATAATAAAAACAATTATAAAACATTCTATAAATATGTCAGAATACTATTAGCTGCATGTGACAGTGATATGGAATTCCATCTTGATCTTTAACGGTTGGCTCGTATAACTAGTTTTCTACCTGTGAATGGTTCATTGTAAGAAAAATAACAAAAAACGACATTATAAAAACAAGAAAATTAAACAACAGCAAAAACGATGTAAACAACATTTCAAAATACTACTATGAATTTGATGAATGTAGACATGTCATTAATATATCAAAAGCATTATTATTATATTAATAGCTGCATATCATAGCGATATGGACTTTAATCTCTCCTCTTCTTTCTTCCTAATTGTAACATACACACTATTATTCATCTTGGCATAATGCTGATAAGAGAAAGGCGGTGCAATGCGTAAACCATCAATTGATTTCACTCTTGATATGGCTGTGAAGGTCAGGCCTTGTTGTTCTCTATTCCCGATATCAATTGATGCTCGCTCTAAAGTCAAACCTTCTGACTTGTGAATTGTAAGAGCCCATGCCATCTTTAAAGGAATTTGTTTTTGATTTCCTCTTATCACTGGTGTGATAGGTACAATGTTTCGATTGCTTGCATCAAACGGAACACCAACATACTTATCAAAAATAACAGTTGTGAACATTGGAAGCTCAGGTGGCTTAGGGTTGGACATATAAAATATTTCCTTCACATACCCAAGTGCACCATTCACCAAACCAGCTTCAACCCACAAATTACATGTCAACATAACAAACTGGCCACAACACAACAAAACTTCACGGTCCAGTTGATCATCATCGGCACCACTGATTTCTGAACGCCTTGAATTCACAGCAATACATCGTGCAATTGGAGAATTTAATGATTTCAACATATGTCTGTTATGGAAGGAGACCAAATTATTTGTTGGAAACATGTGAACTGCTGCATTAAATAAATCCCTTTCTCTAGGATGCAACCTGATCTCAGCCCGCAACATAAGAAACTCCCAATAATCAAGAACAGGTTCTGCGTTTCTTATGTTATTGAGGACTCGACGAAAACAAGATTGTTTCTCATCACTCCCTTGTTGGCAAAATATTGTGTCAAGAGTGACAACAGTGTTGAATTTTTTCCATAATACTGTCCCTACTGTATTACCTACATACAAAGGCCTATCTCTCATAGGAGGTAGCTGGCCAAGGTCACCCACAAGGATCATGGATCTACCACCAAAAGGACAATTCTTTTTATTTGGAAATGCTTCTCGTAAACGAGCATCTATTTGCATGAACAACCTTGATCCTAAAATTCTCATTTCATCAATCAATATATATCGAATGTGCCTCATTTCCTCTTGGAATAGTGCCAATGATTGACCCTGTAGTGGTTTCATATCTCTAATCAGGATTTCCAAAGAAGAGTGTATTGTTTTTGCATGTATATTGAAAGCAGCTATTCCTGTTGGAGCAAGAAGAAACAAAGGAATTTTTCCATTACTTGACAGATTAGAAAGATCCTCAGAAATACAATGGATAAGGAAAGACTTGCCAGTGCCTGCAGTGCCTTGAAAAATCATAAGAAGAGCTTCACGAATCTCATATTCAACAGAATGCCTTAAAACGATTTCAAAAGCAAGTCGTTGTTTTTCTCCCAATGAATATGGAGAGACAAATGCTCTATTTGAAAGGTCACCAATATCACCCCTTGATATTTCATTCCTTATAAAATTAATAGCTTCTTCATCCACATCATCAGAAATAGTTGTACCTTGCTAGTCAAAGGATATATCAAAATCCCTTCGACCAAGGGTGTGAAGATCAGAAACATTGACACTATTTGGTGGAACCAAGCGAGAGAAAAGTTGCCACTCTTGAAGATCATCTTCAAGATTCATTTCCTCGCTAGAAAAATCACCATCTTCTCCATCTTCAATATTTTCATCAATTGATGGCTTTCGATCAACATGCCAAGCTCGATATCAGAAATTCCTCTAGTTTTCAACAATAATTTCAGCTGAAAGCCCAATCTCTGCAGAAATGTCATGAAATTTCTTGTACAAGAGAAATTCTGTCCAGCAAAAGGTTTCAAATTCCTCTGAATCCCCACCAGGAATATAATAAAACCATGGCCAGACCCGAACAATCACATGAGCATCTCTAGGCTTCCATGGATCTTTTTTACGCCTGCTATCAAAAGTCCAAGATATTGATGTTTCTATCAAAGATAGATGTTCAAGGAAAGAAGGTATCTTCTGATAATGTTAAACAAATGTATTTTCAAATGAATAGTGCAGGCCATCCCTTGAAATTTTCCTCAACACCTTTCTTCCAACATTTAAGGAAACAAATTTTCGACTACACACAATAAGAGGCAGCTTAAGCAACATATGACATGTTTCTTGTGCTCCAATGTCACATTCAACGACTGTTTCTGCATGAAACCTCCTGTAAGCAGATAAAGCATGATCCTCAGAGGCAATAGAATTTGAAATTCTAGTTAACATATCACGATATATTTCAGACTTTCTCTCTACTTTTGATGCATACTTAGCAATATATTTCAGGACAGCATGCCGAGAAAGCACTGGTTGACAATCAACATTTGCACGCCACATTCTTAGAAGGTCAATGTTATGTACATTGAGCCTATCATCATTTCTTGTTGGGTCATATTTTTTTCTTCCTTGATCATCTATGAACAATCTTGTTCCTCAAAAATATCCCATGGGGCATTGTACCGACAAGCGAGAATAGTGCCCTTTTTGTGCAAACAAGAATCTACACTACACTTTGTGTGCCTTTGGACACGGTTCAACAATTATTCATAATCATTATGAGGATTGCAAGAGAAAATATGATCAATATTCAGTAAGCAAGGGTCATCATTGAGACTTCTTAGAACCATTATATTGCGATGATGTATTTCACGTGGATTCCATCCAGTTACATAATTTTCAAAGAATCTCTTTGCATGTTGCAAATTACAATCATTTGACCAATCAAGTCTTTCCATGTCATGAGCTCCTTGAAACCATAGGAAACCATGGATATGTGTTGAACCTCTATGTTGCCACTCATATATGGAAAAAATGAACACAGAGTTAATATGAAAAATATGAATGGAAAATCAATAATAAATTGACAATGAATGGAAAATAAATTCAAGAAAACAGACCTGTACCAGAAATCTTTAGCTTTAAGATTTTTTTGGATAACTTCCTCTCAAAATATATTGAATCTATGGTGCATAAATCTGGCAACAATATGAGGGTACTCGATAAAATTTTCAACTTTCATACGATGCTCATTTAAGGAACGAGAATGTGACAGTACAGGCATGAGGCTATGTAGCTCTGGCCACTTTGTGTCAGCTGCACTCAAAGTAAAAAACAAAGATGGACATCCCAACTGAGTAATCATGTCAGTCAATTTAGCTCAAAATTTAGTCCAGTATGCCCTTGTACCTCTTAGAGAAGACCCAAACTGCATAAGATGCTCAGCCAACTTATTATCTGGTAAATCAAAAAGTTGCTGTCACAACTCATCAATTGTTGTCGGTGAGTTATCATGTAAATTTTTCTTCACAAAAACTGAAGCATTTTCTTGGCTACGATGCCTCATTATCATGTTCAACAGGTAATATCGGAAGCGAGGATGGCTTCCAAACCTCTGATCATAGTATCTAAGAAGATGCAATGCATACTCATGAAGTTAAATAGTACAAATGCGTGGTTGCAACCAATCAGCAGCACCAGTGGGGAACAATGTGGGGATTTCCATATCTAATAACCCGTCAGTATTATATTCATTCACTGGAGACATTCCAATACTGGGCCAATCCATTTCATCAACATCTGAAGAATAAACATTATCAAGAAATGATCTAATTTCTTCCACTTCTCTCCATTCATTGGGTAGGCGAGCAATAAAAGATGAAGGATGAGAGGGTAAATGGTTAAGAGGAAACCCTTCATTATCAGCTGCACTGAACTCAGATTCTTTAATGTCACAATCAAAAAATTTAATCCTAGAGGAGACATCTGTTGATATTTCGGGCAGAGCATTCACTGAATCTTAGTCAATTACAACATCTCGATAATATTGATCACGTTCAATTTTGAAACGCAATGCATCCATAACGCGGGATATTTTTACATAACATTCATAATATTTAGACTGAGCAGCATGTCTCCTCACAATTAGAAAGTCAAGATCTTCAACATGGCATGGAAGACTTTGTGCAATTGTAGAAATATCTTGGGGAAAGCTAATTGTGTGTCCGCTATACTTATATTGCCCACCTTGAGCATGTGTCACTTGCAAAATAGGATTTACACGTGCTATTAACATTTCTTCAACTTGAGTAAGATCTTTTAAAATATGACATTGCTCACTAGGATCCATGTTATTATAGCCACAAAAACGATGTGAACGTCCTTCATTCTTACATCGTCTGCAAACAGGTCCTTCAGGATCTCTCAAAACTTGGATTCCAGGATATGATTCTTTGCAGATGTGGAACATTTGGACAACTGACAAGCTATCTAGCTTTTCTCAAAATATTTTATGCACTGCAATCATATTTTCATCAAAATAAATATGATTTGTATTGGTTGGAGCATGTGGAGAATGATGTGGAAGAGTATAATTTCTTCTAAGATTTATTTGATTTCAGCACCACGAGACTCCCTCCCCAAATTTGAAACATGTGGAACAAATCTATGACATGGGGTTTCCAAATCTGTGGTCTGCATTTCTGGAACCTGAGAGTTTGCATAGGTTTCTTTAGCATATATTTTTTTTAAATTGAATGTCCAAATAATTGGAATTGAAAAAATGGAAAAAATAAATAAATCCATTCAATATTTACATTTGTTTGGCGATGTCGATGAAGTGTAAAATATGGTTGCTCTTCACTTCTAACATCAGTAGATTGAACATTTGGCAAGCTAGTTTCAACGCCTCCATTCAAATTAGTTTTTTCCTGTTAAAACAAATTAATAATTTTTATAAAACTAAATGTCGAAAAAATATAGATTTCTAATTTTACAATTAACAATAAATGAAAAAAATGAGGAAAATATCAAATGCATTCAACATTTACATTTTGTTGGCGATTTGGATGAACGCTATGCGATGGATTCTCTTCAATTATAACATCAGTAGACGGAACATCTACAAAGTTAATTTGTATGCCTATATTGAAATGAGTTGTGCCCTTTTTGAAGAAAAACAAAATATGCACCAAAAATTCAAATAGAGAAAAATCAAATCAAACACATTGAACATTAACATTAGTTTGTCGATTTGATTCTCGAGGAGAATGTAGTGGAAGGTTATGACGTGCTTCATATTCAAATCTCATATTAAGAGATGGAAGACGCGGGGAGAAAATTTCCATAACTATATTAAAATAAGGTGTATCCTACTCCAAGAGAATAAAATACCTTATCACTAAAGAAATGTAAAAAGAGGAATGTAATAAAACAACCACTATTGCATCAATTATAAAGATATCATTCGATTACCTCCATTGTTCCACGCGAACTGCTATCAGGGATGACTGTTTCTGTTCGTCGGAAAACATTATTTTGAGAAGGGAGAATGGAAGACACGATGTTTTGACCAGCTGGATCCAAATTATCAAACAAATGGCCAATCAAACTATCATCCAAGTCATCACATACAATGTCATCATTCCCTCCACCATGGATATTTTGCAACCTTTGGCCTTTCTCACAAGATACAATTGCAGAGACAGAAGGGTTAGGGTGAACATTTTCATCCATGTTATGAATATGATGTTCCTCCCTATTGCAAGATCTTTCCTCAATATTATGATAATTTTTAGGAGAGCGTTGAAAAAAAAAATTATGCTGACGAGGAGCATATTCTGGCAATGAACTACCAAGCGGAAATGTTCTTTCCATGATATCATCCATAGTACGATACCTGGGAGGAACCATAAGATAATTTTGAAGAGTTGTTTCAGTCGTTCTTCTACGATATTTAGCTCTCCTATGCTCATTTATTTTGTCCTTATTTTTTTGATACCATAAACGACTACTTTCATTAGAATTGTCACGCGATGCAGGTGACTTATTCCTTTTTCTTGTACGTTTGCTTGTACCTTCAGATGACATGTCTACAACGAATAATAACATATTTTTTATAGAAGAATAAACATGGAACAGTTATAATATATCCAATATAAATTAAGAGAAAAGGATGAAAAAAGAACACATTTTTTTTCTACCCACAAAACAAATTAAAATCGTTAACGTTATTTTTCCAACCAAATGATTGAAAAGAAAAATGGATTTTTTCAAATGGCCAAAACAAAAAAAGGATTAAATTTCTTGTATCATATTATAACTGTAATGGGAAACCCATATAAATGGAACAAAATTCTAAAGAATTATATGAATTTGAAATATATCTAAATATTTGGAACTATATACCATCAAAAAAACCTAAAGATATAACATTGTTTGAGAATCAATGACAAAAAACTGATGGAAACACCATGTATATAATAAGTCACAGTAATTATAATTATAGAAACAATGAGAAATGGATAACATCCAAACACATTCAAATGCAATTAAGAGGACTAAACTTGACAAAAAAAAAAAAAAAATCGAGAAAATTGCAATGGAATTTAATATTTAGCATCCGCTACATACACATATAGAAGACACCCCCTCAGAATGGAGCCATATAAATATCCATAGTCTTAGCATACACACCCAAAATTATGCAAAGTAAAAAAAAAATGAAATATTTTCTACGACGACAAAGAGAATACAAAATGGCTAATAGCCTAAGACTCCATGTCCACATCTAATGGTGGAATCTCATCTATAGAATCCATACGCGGAGAAATTGCAAAGACATTTCCAGACTCGATGAAATCGTTGCAATCCTGCAACGCTGGAGACCAAAATCCATTCATTTGTTGATTAGTTGAATTATCAATATCTATTGGGAAGCAAAGGCCAGCCATTATGTTATATAATACGAAAGAACTTCACTGCATTTGCACATAAGAACCACACCTTGGACTGTTCGAAAAGGAAGATAACCAGAACATTTCATATTTATTGTAATATCCCTCGCATAAGCCACCATAAAAACTCTCATAAAATGAGGGTTATTAAATAATTAAGAAATAATTCTTCCAATATTCTTATAATCAACAATTACAAGCATATTCTTCATTTAATATCAATATAATATACCCCGATAACCTCGCAGGAAAAATGCATGGAGTTAGGACTTTTTTTCAACATTTACGAATGTGTAACCTTATAAATTTCTTTATATATTTCTGCATTAACCATTTAAATACCCATTATCATCACTTAGAGAAATATTTAGCAAAAATCATAGTGAGTTACACAACCATTAATTGTTCTTCTTGTAGCATATTAACTTAAATTTCCTGCTATAACTATGCATCGATCCCATGATCATTTTAATTCAATTAGTAGATCACCTAATTGATAATATCAACGTCATATCATGAAAGAAATTAACATCCATCAAAGCGACACAATTAACAATCACATAAATAGACACCGATATACCCTGGAAACCCCGTAGGGTGAAAACTAGCAAACGTTTAATTTTATTATTAAACGCTCGTGAGGGTTGTCACCCCTCACTCAATGGTTATAAGGGAGTCCATCCCTTGACCATTGTAATAAAATTTACATATAAAAATAATCTTAAACGAAACATAACTAGCTATCAGTTATTACAATCATCATGATACCATTTACCCATGAATCATCAATCTCTGTCTTTGTATTCAGACTGTTTCCTTTAGGGGATCATTGTGCAATTGGAACTACTAAACCTGCATGGACTAACAACTCTTTATCTTCCACAATGTTAAACTTTAAATTTCCTTTTCTCAAGTCATCCTTCTTTCCTGCCATTTCTGTCGTCAGCACACTTGATATCATGATTAGATAAAATATTAATAAACCAATAATCAATCTCTATTTGTGACACTTCAACAAATATTTGTATGCATTTATAAAACCTAACCACATTGACATTAGTTTCCTTATTTAACATCATTTCACATGCATTGGTAACAAATAAATCAATATCAAGCATCCTCTTTCCACCAAACACTAATAAAATCTTGCATGCACTTTCCTATTATTTCCAAAAGAAAGCTAACATACTATATAATAATAATGTGCATGCAAATGCATAACAATATTTTCAAGATAACTATCCCAACAAGCAATTTCTCTTTTTGCCTACTCGTATGTTTTCTTTTCAATATGGATTAATGCAATAGATGTTATACTTACGCATGTGAATACATGTTCTTTTCCAAAACCATATTTTCCACCCAAGATCTATTCATAATGGTTACTATGTATAACAATGCCAACTCTATTTCAAACAAAGTTAACATACAAGTTATAGTTTTGAGCATGCAATAACATATCTTGTTCTTCCTGCATGTAAAACATATATTTCTTTCCAAAAGAAACCAAATAAATATTTCATGGAAAAATAAACACATTTCTTTTCCAAGGGTCAATCACATACCACTTATCATTTCATGCATGCAAAGTGACATTTCCCTCTCAGCCAAAAGATATAACCAATAACTATGCATAATATTCTCCCAAGATAAGGCTAATACCATAGCTAATCCCTTTCGGTTGGACAAATACATATTATTTTTCCCAAAAGAAGGCTAACACAATAAATATTATGTGATTGCATCTTCCTTTTCTCTAGAAATCTAATACTCAAAAATATATTTTTCCCATGCATGCAAGCATATATGTTTCTCTAAATAATCTTACATAATAAAGCATGTGATTACTCTTTTTTCTCTCTAAGAATCTAATCCAATAATGCATACAAGGATATATTTTTATCTTCTATTCATTTTGAAGAGTTTTAACACAATAATTATTTCCTTGCATACAATTATGCAATGTTCCAAATGGGAAAATATAGGCTCAGTAGGGAATATCTTAAGATATTCCACTATAGAATCACAGCAATATGGAATTACACCAATAGATCTAAACCAGAGATAGACTGGCAGGGCATTTACTAGATGCATCACCTTCACAAGGAAGGGTGAAATCCAGAGGCTTCCTGGCCCATTCCAGACTCTGTATATAGAAGAATGGTGGAACAAAGCAAGTGTGGGAATGACACACTCATCTTAGAGTTTTCTACTCTTAGGAACCTTAGATCTATAGATCTAAACAATGGATCCAAAAGAGAAGTAAAAACCAACCAAGGAAGAAGCGCTAAATTCCACTCTCAGGAAAATCTGCAATAGGTTCAAGGAGGACATTGTATAAGCAAGCCAGTGTGAAAATAATGTAGAACAGGGCTGGGTTCCCTTATTTTAGGCTGTGTCAGACCTCAAGAAAAGTTTCGGAAAAAATAAATGAGTTTAGAGGTTTTAACAGATCTCCCACAATCAACACTAACTGAAAATTAGCTAAAGGAGAGAGTTGGTAAATAGAGAAACCGTCGTTTAGAAATTGTGCAGTTTCTGCTGGAATACACTAGAAATCAGCCATTAGACTCATGTTATAGTATGGCATCAAGAAATCATATCTATAATCAATTTCCTTTGTAGAAGTATTGGATTTACTTGAAGCAAGAGCAAGAATCCTTCAAAAATAATAGCAGAAACAATTGGAAAAGCTGCAGAAAGACTTGACAACATTTTATATGAGGAGCTTCAGCTGATGTAGGTTAATATTCAGATCTACAACTGATATATGGCTGAAACATCAGATCCATACCAGATCTGGAAATACTCAGCCTTCTAAACAAGATCCCCCTGGGGTTTTATCAAAATAATGCATAAATAAGTGTAGATCTAGCTTTTAATACACTGAATTTTTTTTTGCAAATAAATTCAATAATTATATAATCATGGTCCATATGCAAACAAAGATATTTTCAAAGGATATAGTTACTCATCTCTTGATGCATGCTTGAAATACTCTCTTCCTCTTCCTTGGCTCCATTCTCCATGTATTCTCCCATTTTCCTCTTCTATTTCTCTCATGGGATTATAATAAAAAATAGAATTAATTAAAATGGAATAGATTTTATAAATCATAAAAGTATTCCAACTTTTTTCTAAATCATAAAAGAATTCCATCTTTTCTAATTCATAAAAGCATTCAAGCTTTTCTAAATCTTAAAAGTATTCCAGCTTTTTCTAAATCATAAAATAATTCCATATTTTCTAAATCATAAAAGCATTCCAGCTTTTCTAAATCACAAAAGCAATCCATAAAGTCTCCATAAATCTGATTTTTCCTAAATCAGAAAAGCATTCCATAAATCCCTCATGCTTTTATTTTTAAAGGTAGATTTTCTTTTTCCTTATGAGAAAAATATCACTTATTCATACTTTTTCCAAATCTATTACTCATTATTTCTAAAACTCATAAAATATACCAACTTGGAAATATAATTTATTTCCATGGAAGAATATAAATTATTATAAATAAAATAATTAAGAAATAATTCTTCCAATATTCTTATAATCAACAATTACAAGAATATTCTTCATTTAATATCAATATAATAATTAATAATATTTAATTATTTAATAACCCTCATTTTATGAGAGTTTTTATGGTGGCTTATGCGAGGGATATTACATTTATATCTATAGAAATTTCTTCCAACAACTTCCATCTAAATCTCCAATCATCCTCAAAGTAATCAGTTCTTTGTTCAATAAACGGGTGACCAAATTGAAAATTATCTATTTCTTCAATTGACCATACAGAAGTGGAGCCATCATTGATAAGACATATCAACTGATTCTTGCATACTACCCACGACATACACCGAATGTCAGTGATTGGAACAAATGAAAATCCCCAGTAATTTTTTATCACATCAAACCAGTAGATTGTATACCCATATCGAGGATAATCTTCATACTCTTTGTCGAGATAGAGCCAAAACAATTTACTTCTATAAAACACTCCATTTTGAGGGGGTGAAGTGCCACCAAATGGAAGATCAACCCTTCGCCAAACCCTATCAAGACTACTGTAAACATAAAATTTAGACTGAATTCTATCATAGATATGTTTTAGAACAACCCAGTCATATTTGTTGCAGCTCACATTCTCCAATAAGGAAAAGAATCCCCAGTCTCCAATTCCTATTCACCCAATGTTTTTCAAGGCCTTTTTAAATGGATTCATCACAAAATAGTTTTGTGAATGGGAAAATTATGTTGGTAAGGATAAAACCACCATTGGTCCAATAGTAGACTCCACCTTGTATCTTGAATCTATGAATCACAAATGAAAATGATCTATGCGCCCATTTTGATTAAGGTATTCAGTAGCAAAATAATTGTCTTCATCATTGACGAAAGGAACCATAAATCCAAATTCATTTGTACAGATATGCTTGCAATGTAATAAGAAAGAAGGATTTTGCAAAACAGTCTTCCATTGTTGACAAACAGTGCTAAACTTTATCACAATCGATAAAGGGAGCCAAATGAAGAAAATTTCAAGAATTTCAAATGGAATACAACTCCAAATAGCTGGATCCATGATAAAACAAAGAAATCACCTAACATAAAAGAAAACGGACGTGATATCAACAAAACAACTTTCAATTAATGGTGAATAGAATAAGCAATATAGAAAAGCAATTTTCCATCTACAAATATAGTAACATGCACATATAGATAATGTATAAAACGATATGACCCACAAGAACAACACGTTCCTCCTCCAAGATGGGAGGTGTAATCTATATTATTTTTTCCCAAAAAATATTAAAAATATGGTTATTAATTTAATATTATTGCTACTATCAATTAATAATATTATTAAATAATTAACAATAATAGTAATATATAACAATTAATAATATATTGAATTAAATAATATACCATAATTTAAAATTTATTCAATTAAATAAAAAATTCTTAAATAATTAAATAATATACCATAACAACTACTACTACTACTATTACTATTGTAAAATAATAATAATAATAATATAAATAATTTATAATAATAATAATTTATTAAATTAGTTATTTTTCTAATATTATTATTATGAGTTTAATATTCCATCTTTTACATCATAATATTTGTTGCAATACTCACCTTCCTAGCCTTTCAAGATGTCAAAATTATAGTGAGCTTGAAATAATTACTAAATAATTAAATAATATACCATAAATTTTATTTTTATTTTTATTATTATTATTATTATTTTATTAATATTGTTAATTAATAATAATAATATAAATAATTTATAATAATAAAAAAAATTGTTTATTAAATTGGTTATTTTTGTAATATATATATATATATATATATATATATATATATATATATATATTATGAGTTTAATATTACATATATTACATCATAATATTTGTTGCAATACTAACCTTCTTAGCCTTTTAAGATGTCAAAATTATAGTGAGCTTGGAAGGCTTCTCTCCAAGCTTTTTGAGCATAGAAATAAAACCTTAAATGAAACTAAACAACTCTTTTCTTTAGGTCTGATAAACCAAAGATTGGTCTCACTGGCCATTAACCACCACCATCATCTTCATCATTCATTTATGTATATTTCATTTATTATTGTTATTATTAATTATAATTGAAATAGAATAATATTAACATATTTTTTAATGATGATAATATTATTATTATATATTTAACAATATCGATATTTATTATTTATTTATTTATTAATTAATAATAATAATAATAATAATTAATTTGCAGTAATAATAATTAATATTAAGTTGATTATAATAAAAATAATAAACTAACTACAATAATATAAATTAATCACTATTATTATTATTTCTAATGATAATAATAATTTATTGTATTAATTATTTTTATATTTTTATTATTTTTTATTATTAAATATTTATTAATATTATTTTAATATTATAATCAATATAAATTTATTTCATTTATGGCAATTTTAGTTACTATTAGTATTATTAATTATAATTAAAATACAATAATATTAGTATATTTTTTATAATAATAATAAAATTATTATTATATATTTAACAATATCAATATTAATATTAAATATGTATTATTAATGTTTATTCTAGTAATTAAGTTAACTAATGTGGTTGTGCATGTCATTGATATATGACCACATTTATTAATTTTATAAAAATAATTACCACAAAAATTTTATTAGTAAAACTATTTCATATACGTTACACAAACCAACCTATTTCCATAAACTTAAAACCTCACCACATAAACTTAAACCAAACTTCTTTAACTATATTATTTATTATCGTTAATTTAATCCTAAATACTAATTACAATATACAAATTTCAATAATAAATTAAAATATATTTCTCCTAACAAAATTATATTATATCCAATTTCCAACTGTACCTTAAACATAATCTAAACGTATTTTCCACCTTGCCGTTTGTCATAATATTTGTTTTAAATGTGCACATAATGTAAACGTGTTTTCCACCTTGCGGTTTGTTTTAAATGTGCTCTTGCAGCTCTTCTTGATTTCTCTTAATCAAAAGATCTCAAACGTACGGTATAAGAATATCTAATTTTCTAATTATTTTGGCCAAGGGAATATAATATATTTATATTAATATTATTAATTATAAATGAGAAAAAATAAAAATATTATAATTTTAAAAATTTAAAGTTAATTATTATTTATTTGTTATTTGTTTATATTTTTTAATTTATAATAATTTTAAAATTAAAATTTAATTTGATTTGTTATATGGATATTTAATTATTTATATTAATAAGTTTGTATATTTTGAAATTGGAAGGGAGTTTCCAAATTGTATGGTGTCATCACATTCAATTGTCTTTCCCTTTTTTAATCTTCACTATCTAATTTTAAAATCATGGGAAAATTAATAACATCAATAATTCTCTTGTTTAAATTTTGTGGGATGACTTCCATAAACTTTGGTGGGTACTAATTTTGGTAAATCTATAAATTTACATTTTTACTCCTACTTAAATTTATGCAAAAAAAAAAAAATTGCATAAATTATGGTGGAAAGTATTTCTTCATAAATATGTTTATTTACTTTAATTGAAAGAATGTTCAAAACAAGTCTTTGATGGCTATCATGTTTTCCAACCATTTAATTTATATAGATGAATTAATTTTATTGGCCTTGATCTAAGGCATTGCAAAGAATGATAACTTTTCCATTTCTTTTAATATTTTACTAAACAACTACTCTAAATAAATGCATGTGAGACATAAACATTGCACCCAACTCTAATTTTCTATTTAAAACCAAATACACCCACCTAATACCAACATTGCCAATAAATGTATATAATTTGTGATTTAGGTAGGTAGTTGTGTTAATTTAATTTGCTATATTAGTTGACAAGGAGTAATAGCTCTTATACTATAAAAATTAATTATACTTGGTTTACAATATGAACATATTTGATTTACCCAGGTAAATAAACAATTTGAACATAATTGTTTTTCCATTAAGAACATCAATTTTCAAAATAAACAATAAATTCAAGTCAAACAAATAAAAATTAATTGTTCTTATTTTACTTTCACACAATCACACCATAAAAAGGTGCATCCCCTCATATTATTTATTTAATTTATTTAAAGTGTTGTTAGGGTTTGCTTGGAATATTCAATGACATTATGGAGGATATATTCTTTGGTAAAGAAAGAAAAAAGATATTAAAATATAAAATCTTCATATTGTAAGCAAGGAAAAAATCTATATAAAGAAGGGGATTATGTTTTTATTCTTGAAATTACATCTACATGTTATCTTAAAAACTTAAAAACTTTGTTATTTCTAATTTTTTCCTTAATCGCCTTATTCATGTACATTGATTTACTTTGCTCTCTCAACCAACTTATTTATATTAGTTTGGAAGATTGTTTTAGGGAAAATAATGGTTGAGTCTTATATAATGTTATTGTTTTCTTTATTAATAGGTAATAGATACTTATTATCTTATTTTTTAAATGAAATCTACATTAAATATTTTAGAATAGTTTTCAAATTAATGCTATATGAATTCTTCTTTAATTGCAATAAATATTTTGGAAGAAATTCCATATTATTGTTACCTGTTTTATTTTCTAAATCATTTTCTTTAAATCTATACAAGTTTAATTTTACTATCTAAAATAATGGTTCCAACTTCTATAATTTTTATGCCACTTTAATATGTCAGATTTCTATTTTTGTAAAAGACAAAAAAAATGAACTTGCAAGAGTACTGGTTAGTGAATCAATTACTCATAATGAGTAATTAATGTTTTTGTATGGGTACACAACTTGGAAGTGCTTTAGAGTAACTTCTTTATTAAATCTAGTTTTTCTAATTATTTTAAATATCTATAGTTTTTTCTTAAATTTAGTATTTTATTCATCTTAAAGATGAATTAAAACCCCAAAAAATAATAAAAATTGGAAATATGATATTTAATTAAAAAAAAAAATTGACAGATCACACACAAAGATTTTTTCACTAGACAACAATATACAACAAAAGCTTGAAGCCATTACAACAATATACTTATATAAACTCAATATATTATTTATTGCTATTTCCAAGTAAATTTAATTTTTACTCTTTTCCTTCTCTACTAAAATATAACTTCTCTTATCATCCATTTTATTTTTAATTATTAAATATTGATTTTAAATGGTATTATTTCCTTAGCTTTACATAATTGAAAAACATATTTTAATCAAAATCGTCATGAACAGTTTCTCCATGAAACAAATCCCCGAGAGTTTGCCTTTAGTTATTTCGGGATTATGTTGTTATCTAAGGATGGCTGAGACAGATGATGCCATCACCAGAAGGGTGGGCTACCTTAAGAAAATGCTCAGATGTTTTGGGCTTATTCATAGATTTTCATTACAGTCTTTCCATAGATACTTTAATACAATAATATTATGGAATCAATCATAACCAATATTAATAATGTTTTTTGGTTATCACTCGGAATTAAAAAATTCATGTACATATTAGGTTTATTCATCATACAAAGTGGTAAAAAGCCAGAGTACAACACGATTGGTCGTTGGCGGCGAAAATAATGTTTTTGAATTCACTGCATTACATACAATAGCTCAACCTACCTCGAAACTCACTATTCCCTAATAACAGGACATCTTTTATAGGAACCCTAGCAAGTTTCCATATCTTACCAATTATATGGAAATTTTCAGGGTATTACACATGCAAACAGTGCTAAAGATTCTTAAGGACATGAAAATTTCAGTGTAGATAAAAGGGTTCTTAATTGTTTGAGTTTTGCATGGTAAATGAATCGGATGAAATCTTTTTTGCATTGGCATAAAGAAAAAAGATTAATAGTATGAAACTAAGCCTCTTACAAGCAAACCTAATGATAATCTTCACATCCGGCATGATATCCAATGACAGTCCTGATGGACAACATGTATAATAAAACATTTAATGTCATAATTAACATTGTGAAGCACGGATTCGGCTGCATATCATAGACTGGACTTCAAGAATTCTTGATGAAGTCTATGGAAATTTTCAAGGTATTACACATGCAAACAGTGCTAAAGGTTCTTAAGGACATGAAAATTTTAGTGTAGATAAAAGGGTTCTTAATTGTTTGAGTTTTCCATGGTAAATGAATCGGATGAAATCTTTTTTGCATTGGCATAAAGAAAAAAGATTAATAATATGAAACTAAGCCTCTTACATGCAGACCTAATGATAATCCTCACATCCGGCTTGATATCCAATGACAGTCCTGATGGAAAACATGTCTAATAAAACATTTAATGTTATAATTAACATTGTGAAGCACGGATTCGGCTGCATATCATAGACTGGACTTCCAGAGTTCTAACGAAGTCTTTAAAGCAAACGAAGAGGAGATACCTGTAATAATCGCTTGCACACTGATACTCTCTAACCCGCGCCCCACGATACTCTGTAACAAAAAAAACAAAAAACTGGCTGGCTTGATGTACTTCAGCAGGCTCGCTTGAGGAAACTCTCCACTTTGATTTACCTGCTAGAATGGAATGACAATGCTTATTGCTAAATGCTCTGTTTCAATTCCTCCATTATAACTAGAAATTTACTTGGTCGAAATCTACAATGGTTACTCCTAAATGCTGCATTACACCTCCAATTTGATTTACTTGCTCGAATGGAACTGCTCCGTTACAATTCCTCCATTACAACTCGCATTTGATTTACATTAAAAACTGATTCACTCACATTTTATTTAGGTTACAAAATAATTCATTACCCCATTACAATCCCTCCATTACAACTTGCAATTGATTTACGTTACAAACTGATTCGCTCGCATTTGATTTCATTTACAAACTGATTCATTAGGCATTTCTTTAGTTGATCCACGTGTTTGTATGGAGTAGAACCATTTTTTAATTTCTTCATTTTTATTAAGACACAGTAATGCGATCAACACCACGAAGGACTGGCCGCTTCTCTGCTTCTCCTCCCACTCGCCCACCACCATACCATGGCGAATCGGATCAGCCTACAAGTGGAAAAACCACGCCATAGGATTCTTGAATCCACACGAACAGGGAGAAAGATTATTTGATAGGTGGTGCGTGCATGTTTATCTAAGAATTTGAACCATCAATTAGGTGGCATTTTAGTTTGAACCATCACTTGTTAATCTTGATATGTGGCGGTCAACAAATGGCATAGTAAATTTTTAATCATGTTTTGTAAGAAATTAATTTAGGTATGGTTTAAGCACGTGATTTAGATATGCAAGCAAGTTACTTTTTTGAATTTCATCCATTGATTTAGTGGCGACGACTAGAATATACCGGCATCTTTCAATCTATACCATCAGATCAAAAAGATTAATTAGCATAATCACAAAAGATGTTATTTCCAATAGGGGGATATGCCTATCGACGTAATTATTTGTACCAAATAAAGAAATAAAAAACTAACAGGTGTTGGATGCATGGAAGGCAGGTGTCTACACGGCTAATTTGGTTGTTGTGAAATGAGCTAATTTTGCTGAGTGGTTGGATCCATTATGGCTACAATGAATTGAAATTTTAGCTCCTGGTCTAAATCCCAAGATCCATGTTTCATAAAGTAAAGAAAAGCTTCCCACTTTAGTCCATTTTTTAAAATAAAGCCTTTCACTTCCTAAACTGTGCATATCTTCTCCAACCATAAGGCAATGTAGCAAAATCCGCCCCATCCAAGTACATCGATAAGTGATCCACATTATTTCCCTTCGGAAATATCACCACCCGCCTACCTCATTTAGACACGATAAAATCACTTAATGGACACTCGAATTAAAGGCATGTATTATCAATAAACAATTTCCGAACATGCTAGATAGGGGTCTGGTCTACCCGACCTGTTAAAATTGTAAACCTAGGCCAGCAATAAAAATGATAAAACAAGGTAAAATTCCATGTTATATAGCTCTCTGGCACTGGACCTAATTCCCTTTGTTGATTATATTCTATTGCAAAATCCCCTCGGCTTACACAAACGAGTAATAGTAAACCTTGTGGCTAGATTCGTGTTATCTGATAGCATATTAATATTAATTGTTGTTTGCAGACAACCATACAAATAAAATGGACACAACCTATGTCTCTATGAAAGCCAAAATGGGCCTCTTCCCACAATAGAATAGGTCTAGCGAAGGAAACCACACAAATCATCATACTAAGCCATTTTAGGTTTTACTAAAAACTACATCTACAACATAACATATCTGCATGGCTTTGTGAGGCCATTCATATCCTATATCTAATCATTTTAAGCATTTACCTTTGGAAACCAACCTGCAATAATATATTTCTCATCTGCAGCATTTGTACGCTGAAATGATTCTCGAGAGAAGACAGCATGCAAAGCAACAAAACCCATGATGGAATCATACAAATAGAGTAGACCAACACCACAAATTTTGGGTCACAAATTTTTGGTTGACACTAAACATTAAACTTCTATGAAGAATAATAAACAAGCTAGAAAATTATGATAAACTAGCAATTAGCATATACAGAAAAGCAAAGAACAATTACTAGAAAATCCTACACACAGTAGCTAAATATTGGGGTTTTTGCAACACTAGCTATATTGTTTCGATCTAGATCTTCCCAAGAAAAACAAGTGCATACCTCTTTTTGCACGAGCTAAAAATACACCCAAAAATATCCTCCTAACTTTACATAACTCTTCCAAAAAAGGCCTGTGGTTGTGGTTGTTCAAGGGTTGGATAAACAGGTTCGGTTGACTGCTTACTACTTACTATTGTAATTGTAGTCAGTAAATGCACGTGATCCATATTTATGTGATCGAACTCTTGGTTTCCCTCTTATGATCCACGTATTCTTTTGACCAAAATTCGCTCACAGTAATCAAAATGATTGAATCGGTCAAATGACATTCCAACGAAATCAGAATAAAAGCATGTATTGAGAGGTTTGTCATTTATAAGTTTCACCATTTATGATACATTCACTGTTGCACACGTATTTTTACATATGTATGAAATGGAATGTTTTATCTTCCTATCAAAATTTGGAAAAAGTCTCACATACATGGTGTATAAGGAATTCGAGTTTTATTTATTGTAAAAAAATAACTGCTCCCTCCCAACTCCTGCTGCTTTGCAGCAATCCTTGTTATATATGTCTTAAAAACTAAATTGAAAATGAAAGAAACTTTAGTACATCAATATTAGTTTGATCTTTCTTGTGAATGGATGGGTGTCATGCATTTGGCAATTGGACATGCTGGCTTACATTTCAAGTCAATTTTTAACATTTTTAATAATATAATAATTATTATATGGTCATGCATGACCATGTATTTTGGTAATATAATCTATAATTTAATGGAATAAGAGACTCAAATATGTATAACACTAAGATATTACATTGAAAGAGTAAGGGTATACTATTAATGTCTTATTTTACACCAATCTTATGAGCATGAAAATATAACTAGCAGTTTCTTCTTTCTCACACACTGCAGATGCTACTGACTTTTTTATTTTATCAACCCTTTATTTGGGAAAGTTCGAAAAAATTCCTATATACGTGGGTCATTTTCTCTTTATAGCTTACTATAAAGGTTGTTGCTTCTCTCTTTATACGCGACCTACTTTCAAGATTCCAATAGGATGTTGAACTGACCAATTCATGGAGAAACATTATTTATTTCAACCTCTACAACCATATTAATAAAGTAGAAAACATATTTAGTCTTCCTTGCAAAAAACATGAGATATTGAATACTCTATGTTTAACTATACATAGAGTTTCAAGATATGTGAATGTTTAGTTTCAACGAGAAGTATCTGACAGGATTTTCTCCTTTCATGCAGCCCTATAGGTCAAGTCCACTGCAAATAGTCATACAGATTCAACTTTCCTAATGCTTGAATGATCACCTTGTAAGTTCACGACTAACAACTTGTTCATAAAACTTTTTACATGATTGTTATAAAGCAGATTATATTATATTTATACTTGTGAATACAAAAATATCACAATAAAATATATGATAATTAGTATCCACAAATTGCTGCAACAAATTGAGCGCCCTCGAATATGTGAAAAAGATGGAATACGTTTTTATTTTCTATTTTTATCCATTGAACTACGGTTTGATTCTGATAGCACTTTGAAAAGACACATGTATACAATTAGTGTTGAATAAGAGAGAAAAACACAATATGAATATGTGAAGAAGAGATAGGAACACAATCTAAATATGTTTAGTGGTTTCTTCAAATACTATTGAAACAAATCTTATAATAAATTTAATTAAAATGGCATTTTCATGGAATTCATTCAATTGAAATTATCATCTTAATATTGTCAAAAACAGAGTAGAAACATTTGTAATCTTAAGCTAAAAATCGTAATGCATCTTCACTTAAGAAAGGCATGTGTCATTATACATACTTTTACTTTTATGTGTTTTTGTAGGATATTTGTTGTATGCGGTGTTTGTGAATATCTGTGATGAATATGATAGGGTCGAACATACTTAAGATTTCCTTGAGACTTGCAAGGAGGAGGACGAACAATAGGACCTAAAACTTCCATTGAGACATGCAAGGAGAAGGATGGAAGAACATACATGCAAGGAGAGAACAAAAAAAGAGAGTAAACTTCAACTTTTTCACTAATGTCATTGCATTATAGTTGTTAGAAGGTAAGGAATAAGTGTATATTTGTGAAAATGTGTTAAAAGGAAAGGAGGCAGTGAGGGAAAGGAAATGACTCAAAGCCAAAATGTGACATATCTCTTAAGAAGAATCAACTATTACATCCTTTGATTACATTGTCGAAGATATTGGCTGCAGTATTGCATCCTTTGATTACAATGTTGCCAGTATCGTTTGATTGCAATCACTATTTCCTCAATGCAACATCATAAGGATTGGTTTATACAATCTAACTAATGTCTCTTGATTGCAACATCAATCTGATGCAACACTTCAATGTCTGGAACCTATAAGTTCTGACAAGGACATATACAAAGCCATTGATAATTTTTAAAAAAATAGCTATGTATAAATTGTTTTAAAAATTATAGTAAATATAAAAAATAATTCTATTTTTTTAATTTAAAAAAAATTAAAAAATAGTTATGTATAAATTGTTTTTAAAATTTTGATAGATATAAAAAAATAAAAATAAAGTTAACGATATAGTACATGCTAGCTAAGTTAGGTGAAAAGAGCCATGTAGACAAAGTTGTTGCGGCAATGGAATCACAACCAAAAGTAATAACAAGTCATACTCGTGAGAATTGAATATAATATGTCTATTTGAGTGATCAAATTCACATTGTGTGAAAAGTTTTGTCATTTCAAATGGTTATTATGTTAAAATAAAAATTAGTAATCATGTGTGTCTTTTTATTTTGTACAAAAGCTTCAATGGCAGGGGTTTGTACATGAATTTTGAGTTTTAACTGGAAGTTCAGGCTTCGTTTATAGTGTTGTTTTGTCAATGCTACTTCTTACGATATCTTGTTGTTTATATCTATTTTGTTTTATGTCTTTGCAATGTGGTATTTTTGACTATTTACTGGATTGGAGTCTTGCAGCCTGGTGTGCGGGTGATGATATAGTTGTTTTCAAATATGGTATTAATGGTCTTTTGTCTTGTTCTTTCCATAGTCTTATGGGCATATGTTCTTACTGTCTCTGTCCACAATGTTCTTTGGCAGCATTCGAATGATTTTCACAAGGGGTGGTGGTAGTAATATTGGACACAAAAGGGTTCACCCTTTTTTCCCATGTCTTGGTTGCAATGCTTTTTGATGTTGTTCTTTTGGAGGTAGGAAATGAAATCATATTGTTGTAAACGAAATACTCTGGGGATGGATTGTGTCACTCATACTCTAAATGGGAAGGGGAGGATATGAAATATGTCTCTGACCTGGCCAGTTATATAAGATAAGACTCCTTTTTTTTAGTTCTTTGGCATTTCATCAACAAATGACCACTCTCTTGTGCCTTATTTTTAAGGACAAACAAGTGGAGAACTATAATTTTTTTAATTCTTTGGATGGCATTAAGAATTTTATTGGATAATGTAGATCAATGTTTGGCTCATGTGGAAATATTTTGGTGAGTGACTCTACTTCTGGTGATCTTACAAAACCTTTAGATGATAAGACTCATGCTCCTACCTTAATTTCTTCGGATCATGACTAGAAATGGAGGTTTTAGGTATTTGTGTCTTCAATTTTTATATGTTTTCTATATCTTGGTTTTTTCATGGAGGTATGCATCTTATATTTGCTATAGGGCATGGAGTGATGGTATGTTGTGTTTGCATGTTTTCTCCATCTCTTTTCCATTTTCTGGGAGTGATGTATCTCTGAAATTTTATATGGGATATCTATCGAGGGATTTTGGTCCTTATATCGGTTTGTTGCTCTTAGTAGATGAAGAATTCATTTTTTCTATCTTCTGACAACTTAGATTGTTCTGTCTCTCTTTGATTAATTGGATACAATGCTTCTGGTATGAATTTTGGTTTAGTTGTACTGTGTGGACTTAGTTTCATTTGTAGTGTAGGGACTTAGTTTATTTTTCATAATTATGTGTCCTTCATGGAGGTTGTTTTCTTCAAGTTGTCTTGGTAGAAAGGACGATGCTTTTCAAGGAGGGTTATATTTTTCCTTATGACTTTGCAACTCTTGGTATATTGTGAACACATTTCAAGGCCTGGGTATGGTTTTGAATGCCCTCTCACCAATTTGGAGGATAGCCGAGAGATTTTTTTTTCTATTTGATGGTGTGAGTGTGCCCACTATGCAATTTATTTGGTTAAAAGTTTTATGACAATGTTGAACTGTCTTTTTTAGATTAGTTGGTTATTTTTTTGGTCTTGGGATTTTGGCCTACTACTATTGCTTTCCGTTAGGTAGTTTAGTCATGAAAAATATTGCTCAGCTACTATTGGTCTAGGTTAGTGAATCTCTATGTAAAATCTAGAAATTTATGTAAATTATTTTAATTATGAATACAATTTTCATTAATTTACAAAAAAAAAAAAAAAAAAAAAATCAAAGCATTCAGTGTTCCAAAAATACAAAGACTACATTTTTTGTATTAAAAAACGTTAATGTCGTTTTTTATTATAGTCTTTGGATTAAGAGAAATTGTATATTTTTTAATATGTTGAATTGGTTATCAATATAGATCTATTGTAACCACATATTCAGAAAGTGCCAGGGGGATTAAGTCTCCTAAGGTGTGAACCTTTTTCATAGGGAAAAACTTAAAAAATTCGAACCTTCAAAGATTTAATCCCTCTCAAAACTTGATAGATCATGGTTAAGATGAATGTTCATTTAAAAAAAATATTTTTGAATGCATAAGTGAATTAAAACCATTAAAATCCCCTTGGATACTTTGACTCTGTAAACAACATAGCTTAAACATGAAATTCCAACAAATATTTTCTCAATTCAAAATTAACCCTTAAAAAATGACCAAAATGCTAAGTAATAATATTTGAAATGCTATAATAATAAGAATTTATTTTTTCAATTGCTTTATATAATAAGTATAAGAAATTTTATATCACTATTATTTTTTTAATCCATATGTAATATATAATTGCTAACATTGAAATATTTTAGTTAACATAGGTGTTGAGATGTTTTATTTATGGATTACATTGAGCAGATTAAAGCTTTTTTTAATCAATATATTTTTATATACACTTCAATGTTACTTAATTTTACATATTTAAATATATTATTTATGAAGCATGTTGAAATTTTTAATTATTATTGATATTTTTTAGATGTTTCATATTAATTTTATTCTAAGAATTAAATGAATTATACATCTCCCTCTTATTATTGTTCCTATGAAGGACCAAAATCTTTTTATTTTCGATTACTTCTCTTTTCACATTGAAATATTTTATTGCAGTTTCACATGAAAAAAAACACATTATGTTTTCTATAATGTAGATATTAAAATAAATTAGTTCACAAGGATTATTGAAATTATTTATGCATATACTCAATTGAAAATTTATGAAAATATAAATAATATGGTTTTTTTTATTTTATTACCTTGAAATCATTTTAAAAATTGATATAAAATTATCTTATTTTCACATGGATATGGAAATGTTTTATTTACAACTTAGAGTGAGAGTGAAATTCTTTTACCATATCTCATTCAACAATGTTCAAGAACATTTAGACTAAGACTATGTTATATAATACTTTTGAGTAAAACTAATCAAATTTGTATATATTTTTTTATTTTATTATAGTGGACATTTTTTTTTAATATAAATAATATTTTGTTTTTGTTTTAAAAGGAACATGTGTCAACTCCATGTTGAGCATGGACACAATTACACATCGCCTTGATATTGGCCTATAGAATGTGCCTCTTTGTGAAATAATGACTATGTTCATTATACCATTCTTCAAAAATGATGGATATGCTAGTCTATAGTTTCTAAACATCTATCAAACATGATTTGATTTTCATAATGAAAATATAAAATCCTTTTATACGGTAGTTTCTATATAAATTGTATCTTCTAGGGAAGACATTCATTTATGATGATGGTGTTGGAACATTAATTTATGGAAGAAAATAGTATTCTTTTACCCTTCTTTAAACCATCTAACCCATGATTTTTGTTGCCATAAAAACTAGTGAGGAAGGTGGCCTCTAATTTAATTAGCATGCTTAACTAGCCTAGAATATGGATTTTTGTCTTATTTGCTCTATTTTTTGTTCCAAGATAAATGTTTTATGCATAATGGTGCTAGATTGTGTTTTATTGTAGCCTTAGAGCTGCCATTTTATGTGACTCAATCACTATTGGAGTTTATACATAGTGAGCCTTCCAAAGCTTCATGTTTATCCCACCACTACTTTATGTTTACTTGAAATTTTGGATGGTGTAGCAAAAAAATTTCAAATTGAAAGGGTCTATTGTGGTTTTATACATCATTTCTATGCTTAAACATATAGGCAAATTATCAAAGCCATGACTCAAGAGTATGGATTCTTCCAGAAATATATCACAAGCCATGATGGATTTTTTGACTAAGAAACAGTCTAATTTTGAAGCCACTTGTCACATTTCTCCTCTTTTATTATTCCAAGTGAAGGTACCATTGATAATATCAATATTGAATAGGTGAAAATTATACATTATATCTTAAAAGAAACTAGAGTTTGCATCAATCCGCCTTTTGACTCCTCACCTGACATTCAATGATTTGATAAGGTTGAGGTCACTGCCAAGGATCCATGGTGCATGGGTGTAGTATAATTAGTGTGGATAATATATGGTATAGAGGGAGGTACCCAAGGGAATAATATGATGTAATAATGTAAGGATGATAAATAAATGGGCCATAGTTAATAAATAAAGTGGTTATCCCACATTATCCATGGAACCATATGTAGCTATGGAATAAAGTGATAAGCCCATTGTATTGTATGTATGGTATTGACAGACCCATGGTAACTACCCATGTTATTGAATGTATGAAACCTATATAGAGGCTAGAGATTTCCATTGAGAGATGTGAAGGATTATTGTATTGGCATGAATATGGCTTGTGGAGTGCTCTAATTCCCTAAAGAGTGAATGTATGGTGTTGCCCTACCTCAAGGGTTTTGATATGAATGAAGATCTGAATTTTTATCTTATATGGTGTTATTTCTTGGGAATATTTTTCATTTTAGTATATTTCCAGGTCAGATCTACTACAAGTGGAATTGGAGCACTTTCTTGGACAGAGTTAGGGATATTTGTTTTTTCATTTTTTGCAGGAATTTTGTGGGCGATGAGTTTGCAGAGCAGATATGAACATTTTGGCACATAATTTTCATAATTAAATATCATATCTAGATTCCTTGTGAAAAAATACCCAATTAAAAAAAATAATTAGTCGAATCGGAGTTCGTATGAGGGAGATATCACTGATTTAAATTTAGTTGTCTTGCAGAAATTTTCTGATGGAAATTCGTGGACGATGGCTCTCATCACATTTTTTGCCATTTTTTGTGCTAAATTTCAGACAAAGAATTATATATATTAAATCTCCTTGAAAAATCACCCTAATTCAGAAACAAATCGGTCAAATCGGAGTCCAGGAGAGGGAGCTGTCATTGATTTAAAATCAGACATTTTTTGTTTTAGAAATTTTTTGACGATGAGACTGTTCTAGTGCAAATATAAGTTTCCAATTTACCTGTATCGAGATTTCAACCACAAATATAGATGCATAATGACTGTTCCATTTCTGAAAATGGGCTATATTAAGGATTCTGATTTATATTGACGGAGTTATGCCCATTTGAAATTTTTTCCAAAGTAAGTGATTTTATTCAAAACCCTTAGTTTGTTTTAGGGGTTCTCGCAAAATTAAGTTTACAGGAAAATATGATGGCCCTACTATTGAATAATTTTTACAATATCAAAAGGTTAAATCCAAAAACTTTTTTATATGCTCCATAGGGCCTCATATGAAAGATGAGGGAAATAAATGGCACACCTCACTCGACAGCTTAGTGAGGAAATTTCCCGAGAAAAAAATTGAAAATGTCCTTTTGGAAAAGTGCTTTGAAGCCGGAAAGGACACTAAGAGCCATAAAGAATTATTTTCTACTAATATTTCCATATTACAGGCTCATGGAAGTATTCAGAAAGAGAACATCATTGTGTCTATCATTCCTAGTTGCAAGCATAATTGTATCAATGTTAATTTGGTTAAAAAGTTGCAAGTTCCAGAAAAACATATTGAAAACACACAGGTTGATAATGAATATATTCAAATTTATAAATATTTGAAGATTTATATGGATAAGCATGTGTTTCATTTTGATTTTTATGCTTCATACATGCCTGTCATGGATGTTGTTTTATGACACCCTCGGATGGAATCCGTTGGTATTGTCAATTTTAATGTGCAAAAGAAATTCATGAAGCTTTGCTAGAAAATTACCTTGTAGGATATTTGCATTAGGAACCATGCAGAAACTAGGGAGAAAGATGCACAAATCTCTAAAGACATAGACACATCAGATGATGAGCCTTTGATGGTAGACAACCAAACACAGACATCAAATCAAGTACCAGCAAATGCACTAGACACCACTCCATCACCAATAGTGGAGGAATTAATGAAAGATATTCGATCATTTAAAGCTTAAACATATCACCACCCACATCACCCAACAAGACAACAACTAGCAAGGTGGCAACGAATTAGCAACAAGGACAACAATGCCTGGACGACACATAGAGAGGTGTGATAATCCATCCATAACACATCAACACAGAGGAACCACCAGAACTTGCTTTCATCTCAAGTGAACGAGGCACTGACTAGATTGAGTGTTCACCTTTCTATGGGATGGCTAGATGTGTGTGAATGGTACTAATCGAATACTCTTTTGAGTAGATCTTATTATTTGTGTTCTTCTCATGTTTCGAGGATGAAACATGTTTAAGGGGGGTGTAATGTAGTATACCTAGGGGGGATAATATAGGGTATAGAGGGAGGTACCCAAGGGAATAATATGATGTAATAATGTAAGAATGATAAATAAATGGGCCATAGTTAATAAATAAAATGGTTAACCCACATTATGCAATGGACCACATGTAGCTAGGGAATAACGTGATAAGCCCATTGTATTGGATTCATGGTATTGATAGACCCATGGTAACTACCCATGGTATTGCATGTATGAAAACTATATAGAGGCTAGAGACTCTCCATTTAGAGATGTGAAGGATTATTGTATTATAAATCATATGGATTGTGGAGTGATCTCCTTCCTTAAGGAGGGAATGTATGGTGTTTCCCTACCACAAGGGTTTTGATATTAATGAAGATCTGAATTTTTATCTTCTATGGTGTTATTTCATGGGCATATTTTTCATTTTATTATATTTGCAGGTCATATCTACTACAATGGGAGAGGAAATTATGTGTTATATCTATGGACTAAGGGAAGATAATTTTTTCATTAGGAGAGGATGGGCCATATGCATTTTATAGGTTGAAAATAATGATCTAAGAAGACATAATTGGATAGTAAAGTCGTGGAATGAGGAGAACATATTTAGAACTTGGATTTCCTAGAAGTTCCTTAGGATGGTGATGCCTATTGAGTTTCTTTAGGTGTTAATATAAATCACTCTATAACCTCTACTCCATTTACTTATTAAATTGGTCATTACTTCACTATAAGTTCTAGTTTCCTAGATCGTCATAACTACAAGTCTTTTATAGTTCCATATTTCCTTAGAAGCCTCTAATATTCCATGAGATTATGTTCATATTGATGATATGATGGAGAAATGAAACAAATATTCTATTGTTTTAACGCATCCTTAGTTCACCAACATATCCCCTAATTCATCTATGAGGTGTAGTTTAGTCTTCAAGTCGTTTCTATTTTATTCCCTATGATTATCATTTGATTCATTCAATGGTTGGGTTTGAAATCCAACTCGGTCTATATTGGATTATCCAAAGGATGATTTTAGGGTGGAGTGGTGACTTTTGATGTATTCTTGTGAGCATTTTTACTTGATGTTATGGAAGGGATAATGGATATTTACCTTTCTTGGATTTAGCTAACTCTAGTAAATTGAGGGAGTTGAGTTCATGTCATTGATTTGGTCTAAGGACAGGTATAGTATTTCCTACAAATATTCTTGGAGCATAGGCTCAAATGGTAGGGGAAACAATGGAATAGGGAATATTATCAACAAAGGAAGGTGGGGGTAGAATAGGGGCACACATTTCAATTTTTGGGGGAGGCATGGCTAGAGGATGGTTAGGAGAATACATGGAGGAAAGTGTATCAAATATGTTATTAGAAGGTGGATTCTCCTTGAAGGTAGTTGAGTGTGAAGCAGGGGTCTTAGGGTTGGAGCATTTTCCTATGACATTGGTAAATCCATCCTAATTAGGTGCAGGCGATGTCATAGAATCCATATTTTTTATGATAAAAGGGAAATTACAATACAGATGACCACACTCATGACATCCATGACCCTAGAAATGGATGTGCTCATAATTTTTGTTTTTATTCAAGTTTTCATCCTCGTAATAGATATCTATGGACTATGGAAGTAGTTCAAAAATATTCATGTATACATACATTTAGGTTTAAGAAATATGATCATATTGATTTGAGGCTTATAAATTTTTGATGAAGTGGATGACATCATCTTTGATGCTAGTTAGGGATTCCTTAGCCTAGAATTCCCTTGGTAGGAAATACATTCTAATCCAAATGATGTTACAGTAAAATTCTTCTTATTAGGAATGAATCGAAATGTCTAGAAGAAATTATATAACACTATTGAGTTGAAAAAGTATGGTTGATTCTCAAATACTAAGGTTTTTTCTTCAATTATAGTGAAAACAATGTTAATGAAACTTTTTCCTCCCATTCCTAGCATTGTATACCCCTTAGGTTTCGATTTTATTTGGATTCGTGAGAGAGAGATATTTTTGAAGGCCATATGCTGAGAAATTTCATAATCAATGTGTGATTCCACATATATTTTATATAATATCTAACGTACCTAGATCAAACCTCGAATTTAACTTCTACAATAGCTTTAGGTAGAAAAATTCTTAGTCGTTTCTTCCTTGATGGGAGAAAGGGTTGCTAACAATTTTTTTTATCTCCATTAGGAACTTTATCTTGATTTATTAGGGTTGCTAGTAGAATGTTTCCATGTATTGTTTGAGCTAGTTAAAATATTTCTATAGGAAGGAGATCCCCTCTCTCCACTATAATTCTCCATAGAAAGAATATTATATTGATCACTACAAGCACAATAGCTAGGGTTTGGTCATAGTCCGAAATTTGTAAATAAATTAGTTAATACTTATTCACAAAAAAATATTCATTAAATTTGGTTAGATGGTGTGCAATAATACAAATAATATTCCAATTGGTTATAACCTAATCATAGAATGAAATGTCAAATTTATTAAATGTTAGCAATTAAATTCTTACATTTTACTATATTTTAATCTATTTTTTCTTTTACTAGCTATTGTCTCTCAGAAATATCTCACCCTCCTCCCCCCACCTCAACTCTTCCTCTCTCTCCTACATTCTCCCTCCCTCATCCTTATCCTCCACTCTCTCTCTCTCTCTCTCTTTCTCTCTCTCCCCCAAATGGTGTGCAATAATAAAAATAATATTCCAATTGGTTATCACCTTATTCTAGAATGAAATGTAAAATTTATTAAATGTTAGTATGTAAATACTTAGATTTTACTATATTGTAATCTATTTTTTATTTTATTAGCTATCATCTCTCACAAATATCTCTCCCCCCACCTAAACTCTTCTTCTCTCTCCCACAATGTCCCTCCCTCATCCTTATCCCCCACTCTTTACCAATTTCTCTCTATCTCCCCCCCCCCCCCCCCCCCCCCCCCATAGCTCTATGCCCTGTTGGAAAAAATGTTAATACTGAGAAGGGTGTGAATGATTATTAAGGCTAATTTAAATTTTTATGCCAATTCATTTTTACTCATTCAAACTAGAAATCCATTATATGAGAGAAAACATTAACAAACCATAAGAACAACCATATCGACCATTACAAGCATACACATCTTGAGGAGAAAACGCATGATACATGTAGGTTTTACATGGAAACCCTTTTGGGAAAAAAAGCACCAAATATTATTGTTTCTATTGATGTAAAAATAAGAGAACCTACTCTATTATATCGATTTTTTTATGAGCCACCACTCACAGGAAGCAGTAACTTGTAGCTCCTTGGATGTATGTAAGCACCAACTTGTAGGAGGCACCAACCCCTAATATTTCTTCAAACACCCACTAGAGATGGAAGCACCAACTTCCCATATGTAGGCTCCAACCCACACTCAAAAATGATACTTACTTCTCACTATAATTGGTAGCCTCTCTTCCTATTTTTCAACTATGTTTTCCTTTGTATCCTTTTGGCCTATGCAACACTCTTTCCTCTCGGAACTATCTTTCAGCTCGTTGTTTTTCTCAACAACGTTCACTAACTCACACATACCATGTAGCATTATACTTTTCTCAGCCTTCTTCTCCTTACAACATACATTTAGCACTCGACCCATTCTATTACGCAGGATCTCTTTGCCTCTCATAGTATCATAGGCTCACTCAACCCCTTTTTTCTACAAAATAGGGTTTATACCTCTTCTTTGTAGTATAGGCTCACTTAGCCTCACAACACAATGCACTCACACCCACAAATCTCTCCACATAGCTCACTAGCCACAATTTTTCTTCCCCCAATTTCTCAACTGCAATCCTGGGTTTTTTTTCATTGAAACATAGTGATCAATGTTGTATCTATCAACCATCACTACATTTTTATAACGTACCTCTACATGGCTTCTCCATTCTTTTGTTGTGTCTCATTGCTCTAATTATGCCACTATGACTAATGTTGTATCCGTTAGCCATCACTCTTCCATTCATATTGCCTGAGTGTACCTTTGCATGGCTTCTCTATCCTGATATTATATCTAATACATAGGCACTACAACGTCATTAATCACTAAAAATGGGATTTGTTCTCTCACTCAATATTTTTACATTAAACATGAAGACAAGCACCCGAGTGTTCCCATTATGATACATAATTCCTCAATCAACTTGCACACTCCAAGAAGTCTCTTAATATTTATGTGAATAAATATCATGTGCCTAAGGATCTAATATTAATTTAATTCATTGAAGTGAGCACTCAATATCAGGTACGACATGTCTCAGCACATGAAAACTCGTTTAAATCATCCTGCACAACCGTGGTCATTTTTTTCTTGACCCAATAATCTCTGCATGCGCCATTACTCCTATGAATCAAACCTAGTATGCACATTTACTCTTTTTATGTCGAACCACTCACTCTCCATACTCCTATGTGTTACAATTTCATATATTGATATATCGTAACATTATTAAGTGGATATTACGAAATCACATGATTTTGATCATAGCCTTTAGCCCCTATTTCTTTTCCTCTTATTGTTTTTCCATCATATTACCTGGTGTTGTGAATGGAGGAATAGAACTTAGGTGTTAATCCCTTCAAGATCCTATCACTCTCTTGTGTTATTTCTCGTTCCCTTTGTTTTCTTAGCTCCACAACCAAATGCCAACACATCGGAACTCCCTGGTTACGGAACATTCTCCAAATTACAATTATAGAGGAGTTATGAAGTTCTAACCTCAAAGATACATCCAATGTGTCGTCACCATAGCACTTAGGTGCTAATATATTCTGTACACCCTTGGTTCTTTATGTCCCCACTACCAATTTCTGATCAGCATCAGATCTCCCTAGTATCGAGACTTTCTTACAATTCAATTATCAAGGAGATACGAAAACTTTGACCTCCAAAATATACTTCCCAAATGATGTCATGCTCTCATAATCAACCTCACATTGCTCCCCATAGTGGTGACCTGTGTCACCAGGATGTTCCCCATTATGCCACCCAATAATTCTCAATCTGACTACCACATGTCCATTGTACAACAATATCATGTTGATGTCATCTTCCATCGTCAGCTCCTAAGGGCTAATCAATTGTTGCCATGTGTCCAGTATGAGGAAAGAGAAAGGGTACCTCAATCCTTGGTCTTGAAAATAATTTCCTTTGTAAATCCCTCCTATTGGAAACCCTTGGCTCTTTAAAAATGATTCATTAATTAAGAAATTACAAAATATAGAAGTTTTGATGTTCCAAGAATTAGCTTGTTGAGGACTTCAAGACCCTATCTTCAGAAATGAATAACTTTTGATCCTTAGATGCATTTATGGACTTCCACATATAGTTGGAAATAAGTTTCCAAAAGTATCTAATTTGATGTCTTAAGGGAGAAACACCTCCAATGTTTGGGACTCCAAACCATCATAACCATCATTTTATGGCTTCTCCAAAGTCTGCTACTATGATGGTTCTCTATAAGAGACTACATGAACCATAGGAATCCTCCTAATATTCACACATTAAGCACACCAATGCTAGTATATTCTTATATCACATTTATCCTATTGGAAATCAATTTCATCTTTCCTAACATGTTACTAGAATATACATCAATGTTTATCTATTTGACATCAATTCTAACACTCGCTAACTGTCAGGAAATTCCAAATTCCCATCTTGATCTCCTAGCATAATTGTTGACATCAATGCCAACATACTTTCTTCCACTAGCCATATAGATAATGAAAAATATCCAACAATTTCACCCTTTTGAATTGATGGAAACATCTCTTCAATTCTGCAAATTGATGGCCAATCCTCATGATGCTTCCACACATCTCCTTACATAAGCCACCAATGTTGTTATTTCCTCTATTTGCTCCATCAAAACTTATTCTCCAATAAGAATATCTCCCCCTTTGACATCAATGGAAAAAGGCTACAAGTTGCTTCTTCTCCCCCATGCAATCACTAACTATCAATGGCGAGGGTCTAGTTGTTCTTGTGCATTCTACTCTGCAGAATTTTCTTTAAGGATTGAAACTTGTTGTTGCTCTATAATATATAAATATGTGATATGCTCCCCCTAAATATATACTACCTCTACTTTGAATGCCTCCATATTTTGACACCTTATGTCTTTTTACTGAATACTCTCTCTACCAATGCATCTTTTATACCAATTAAAAATAAATCGATACCAATCAAAATTTCTCATGGTATTGTTCTTGTTATAATTACCACCCATTAGTGATGCATTGAGCTTGATCTCCATTGTTTTTGTTGCTTCCAATACTGGGTTTACTTCTCTTGAGTAACTTAGCCACTTCTCAACATGATATCATACTTCTACAATAGGGTATGTTAATTAAATAATACCAATTTTACCAAGAGATTGATACAATTTGGATAATGTACCAGGAAAACTCTTTCTTAACAGAAATGATCATTTGCACAAAAAGGTTTCTCCACCTAAACCCAAGACTACCAATTGATATAAAATAACAATTAAAGGTTAAGGGACATGAAAATATTATACCCATTTCACTTTATAAAAACAAGACTACTAGGGAAATTTTGATTCACAATAAAATGAAATAAGGGCATTTCACCCCAGATGTAAAACTTTCATTCCTTGTGAAATATTTCTTCCTAAGGCTAACCACTTTTTATTTCTACTGCTATCAAATAATATCCCCTTAATACAATTCTCTTTGATCTCCCGTAACTACTTCCTTTCCTCTGTGTGGGAACTGATCCGGTGGACCTGACTTGTCTGTGGCCTTCCCGTCATTCCACACCTATGTTAATGCTCTTTTTCTTTTCAGAACATAAAATTTTATTGTATAATCCCACTGAAAACATGTTGGCTACACTCTCCTCTCTCTTTCAATTCTAATAATTTTGATATAAATAAATACATTATTGTAATCAAAATGGGGACTTGACCATACATTGAAAAATTAGATGCACCTTTATGTCTACTCTTTCTAGCTTATTACATCTGAATTATTTGGACTCCTTTGAGGCCATTATATTCCTTTATGGAAGATAAACAGAGGATATACTCCCCCTGAGCAGATCGTCTTCTATCCTTTTCCAAACCTTCAATGGTCAAGTCCTTATAGGAGCATTACTTTCCATATTATTCTTTTCCCATGTTCAGAGTTTCTCTTGGTTGTGAATGGCTAGAGGAATATTTTACTTCAACTCCTCTTTCTTCACCCAAATCCTCATGTTTCCTTTTTTCCTTATATCTCGGTCTAATACAAGAGTAGGAGGATCATTCTTCTGATTTCTTCCTCATCTTTTCATATTACTCTTTTGACATGGAGCACTGAAGAAAAACATGTATTCCTCAACTCCATTATTTTTATTTTTCTTTAAATCTTGAGTTGTTAAATTTTCATGCATGTGATGAGAAGCATGCCATTTCTTCTCATATTTGTAGCTTTCTCTATTCTGCAAAATTTTACCTCAATTGTAGCATTTGAAATTACACCGTAATGGGGAAGATGATTTACTATTGTTGACAAAATCCTTGTCAAAAGTCCTATTTCTTCCAACATGCTTACTCATGGCACTTTGTTCATTATTGATTGCTTCTACCCAATATATATCTCTTTCTTGAATGCCATCTATATTATATGGTTTTATGCACAAAATTATTGAAGGGAAGACAATAACCATGAGAACGCTTTTGATGACTGAGGTTACCTTTTCTTTGAAGGCTTTGTCCTTGAGTGGGAAATGACTTATTTCAGTTCATTATGTGCCTTCCATAGCAGTTTTCATTTCTTCCTTGCACTCTTTCCAGTTACTTCTTCACTCTCTTATGATTCTCTCCTTTTTGTTTCCTCTTATAATTTTGTTGTTTCCTTTTCTTTTTCTGCTGTTAATTATTTCACTTTTCATATTGTTGTCCCACAACTTCTTTTCCTTTGTTTTTGTTCAAATTTCCAACTTACCTTCCATGGGTGGTTTACCTTCGAGTCTTTTCCTTCTTGGAGCTTGGTTATTCATCGAAACCTAAGCCATCCGTGATGAGTGGGTATCCTTGCTTAATAATTATCTCATCCTTGATATTTTCCTCTAATAGGTCCTTGAGCCTCCTTAGGGAAGAGATCAAATTCTTCCTCAAATATATCCTTTCATCTTGGGAATGTGTCTCCATCTACACAAGACTAATTAGAAAGTGCAAGGAAAGATTGAAATTTCTTATTTGCGATGGATCTTCCTAGTTAAGATTATTCCAACAATTTAGTGATTGGATCATGAAATTCAAATAAATCCTCTTAAAAATCCTGAAAACTTTAAATAATGAATCTTCAATTAAAATCATGGAATCGTGATGAGAATATTGAGAGGGAAAACATATTTGATCATATTGAGAATGCTTGTCAAGATAGCAATGACCTAACGTGACCATCAACGAAGGCTAAATTGCCTCAACTACTCGACAAGTATCTGAATGGTGAGATAAACAATAAATATTAATCGATGTGAAACAACTACCCTCAAATATTTTGGTGGGAAATGATAAAACACATGACATTCAATATTATGATCAGATGGAATAACTAGAGCATGAGATTCTCAATTACTAGTTAACAAAGATAAATCAATTTGAAAAGTTTTGTGAATGCTGAATAATTAAACCAACTTGTCGCAACCCGAATGTCACAATAAATTTTCCTATAACATGTGACAAACTATACAAGAATTGTAATAATTGGAAGAATTTAAAAGGAATTACCACACAACAAACACATGATACTATTCAAGACATACTGAACGAATAATAATTTGATTTGTGCGATAAATCATGAATTCATTATCACTCAAGAGGATTTCAGGTGCGATGAAGGGAAATATTTGCAATACAACATTCACAAGAAAAAATAAGAGTTCACTATTAAGAAATGAATCCAATAAGCATGACTCCTTCAACTAAAGATAATATTTGAGATGATCAACTTTTCAATTCCATGACTCTATGAGAGAAACAAATTCCAAACCCAGGTTAAGTAAAAGATCCCTACATGGAGACGAATCATGTGAAATAAAATATCGAACCCGATCCGAAACTGAATATTGAAAGTTTGAAATATTACATCCAAAATACCTAAAATATTCCAAAAAGAAATTTGCGTGGAGGGAAACCATGCAAAGAGAATGATTTTTCAAGAGAAACCAGGTTTTACCTAGTGTGGGGGGACTTACCACATTTGTGATATCCTGACATCACCATCAATGAAAGATGAAGTGCCTTGACTTCATGACAAGTCCCACAACTTTGAAGGATTGTAAAATCACATATTAACGATTGAATGAGATCAGGCATGGTGTCAGGATAGTTTCTACCACTAGTTTCAATAACATCACTTCCCAATGGATGGTATCTATCCATGCTACTGGTTTAACCAAATTATACAACTTCAACAACCAGATTACTCAATTTGACAAATTCCTCTCATCGAAAATCTAGAGACGTATGAATCAAAGAAATTTCATGAGAAATATGATTTGGAGATTTATCTTCACGCAAAACAAGAAATTATACAGGATGGAAAAGGTATTCATTAATAAAATTATTCTTTCTTACAACATGGACAACCTCACTATCTTGTGTCAATTCAAAAGTGAAACCATCCAATGAAGAGCTTGAATTGCATGAAGTATCTTTATCGCATGCAAATGCATCGTAAATGGGAGATAACAAAGTGTAGTTAGATGAAGAGGAAGTTTTGATAATAAAATCTACTTTGGACGAAGCAAATCCTAGATATAAATTGAAAACTTCATGGGAAACAGAAAGATCAACTGATGCACCTAGGAATTCGTGATCGCATACATCAATAGAGTCATCATCAATGATTGATGCCCAAGGATACATATTGATTGAAAGAATTGATTTCATTTGATTCACTACTGAGATTAACATATTGAAAATCATCCAAGAATTGAAGCATATCATATTCACATGGAGGATTTTGAAAAAGAGAAGAAACATTGAAAAAATATTCACCTTCTTTATCCTCTACCTGTTTAATGTGAATACCTTGTATCTGATCGCAATTTGAACCAACAAATCAAAAATCAAGAGTGTGAAAAACAACTGGTGGATAAGATTGGTTGAGCAGATCAAGATAAAAAAAATTATGGTGTGTGGATGATAGAGGATAACATAAATCAAAATAAAATTCGATACTATAGTTATCAATAGTAACATCATGTTATGGAATGGAGGAGTAGTCTTCACCATGGGATTCATTAACCATTCGAGGATTTCCTCCATTGAATCAGAGTGATAAAAAATAGAAGAAGAATGAGAAGATGGATTAGGAATTTGATTAGTAGAACTCCCAAATTTATTATCATCAAATAGAGGCACCCTCATCGGAACTGAAAAAAGAGGAGGATAAGGAAAAAAAGGAATAGTACATTCCTCCTCTAAATTAGAGGCGGCTCATGATTCACAAAAGTTTGAGAAGTAGAAACATCAGGGGGTTCTGGTTCACCGTGTAAAGAAATGTGAACCAAAAACTTAATTTTTTGTTTAAATAAATCCCAACTTGTGTCTTCTCTTGGAAATTCATGACAAAGGTGAAGGAAATGATAATATAAATCCTCAACTAATTCATTAGGGTCCATTCTTAATTGATTAATCTTTTGAGAAAAACTCAATAATCATACCTATCAAAGGCTTGATAAATATCATGGGAGAAATGGTGAACAGAGTGGATGGAAGTAGATGGTAAGATAAGGTACCATCGATTAACATTACATTCAAGGGTGAGGAATAAAATCGCACAATAAAAATATTCATCATCGATTTCGTAAGATTCACAAAATTTAACAAAATCAGAATTGTTCTCGGTTATGGATGTTCCATCCTCACCGTCAAACTTTAACAGAAACAAGCGATAAAGAGGCACATAGGGGATTGAAAATTCACGAATGGATAAATTGTAGAAACATTCCAAGAGTAATATCTTACAATGAACCATTTTATATAAGAGGTTCAAAAAATATTCAACGGGCACAACTTTTCATCTGGCCCTCCTTCTAGCGCCATTTTTTGACGGGTGTTGAAAATCTATTAACCAAAGGGTTCTCCCCAATGTAAACTCCTAATTAGACCTCACCATTTAGAGTAGGAGCCCCATCCAGAATATGGGCCTAGTTTTCATATATTCTTATAGATTTTCCTTGGCTTTAGTTATCACCAAGAGAGATAAGTGTGCATGTTCCTTTGTGAAAAGAAATTATTTGTCCCTCTTGAATGTTCAGTTGTAGGTGTATCAATTTTATTCTACTACAAATGGAGGAAAGGTGAGTCTCAAGGGAGAGGTAATCTTATGACACTAGTAGAGGTACACAAGAGAAAAAAATATAAAAAACTAACATAAAGAAGAATAGTCCACACAGATGTGACTATTATTACAACCATTACAACACATTTTCAACAATGTAAATGCTAAAATAACTGAAAATTTCAACTACTTTAGTACATATTAAAGAAAACATGAATCGGAAACATTCACAGAAAAATATCACAAATATTTTTGGTCCATGCATGAAAACGTGGCAACCATCAGGCTTCAAGTTTTAAGTAAAAGTCCCCAAGATACATGAATACAACCAACATCACTAGATCCAACAGTGGAGTATTGGAGCCATGACTTGCTCCCCAAAAGTAGTAAACTTGTCTCTATGATTCCTTATGGTCAAAGCCAAGGTAAAAATTCCTTTTATTGTACAATGGGGGTGTATATATAAGAAATGGGGTGATCCTTCACCTCCCTTGTGACTCTCGGACTACACTCATGGTAGTTCAACTTACCTATGATATTTTTACTTCCTACATGACTTTTCACATCACGTGAATGACTCTTGGACTTTCATTTTACATTATATTTTCCAAAAATTGAATATCATATTCAACAAAATAATTTGGCACATGATTATGCATAACTTGATACGACATGACACTGATGACATTGAATTTCATGATGGCATGGCAATGTCAATCCATTCTTTGCTTCTACTTAATTTTTATCTTATTGAAAATATGGAGCATGTTCTTCTTATTCCTCCTCCTTATGAATTGAAGATATGGATTCTTTGATGTGGTATTTATATTTCATCTTATCTTATACTCTAGTGTTCCTTCCTCTTCTTTCTTGATGATCATTCTATCTCCTGATACCCTTATGTTTCTTCTAGCATGTCCTCCTACTCCATCTCCTTCTTCATCATCTTTTCATAGAATAATAGAGTACATGCATCTGCAGTTCACTCTTGACAAGATGGCATCATTCCGATAAACCCCTAGTCTAATATACTACATAATGATCCACTAACTAAGATGGAATTGGGTGTTAGGTTGAGGGAGATTCTCAATGACTGCAGAATTGTACAACTTAGATACTTAGGGGTAGAGCTTGAGCCTTGAGACTGTGAAATGAAAAATTCGAGTTGGATTAAGGAAGAATATTACACAATGAGGTAGCTCAGTGAGCCACGATTATGGGTTGGGGAGTGATTCATCCAAATCCATAGTTCTCCAAGGAATAACAGAATAGGTGATAGCAAACTTGTTCTGGTTGGGCGAGAGAGGGAGCTTGCATAGTGTTGGAGGTCAGAGGCTAAGTTTAAGCACTGTGATTGTGAATTGTGCAATATTGAAAGGAATATACTATGAATTGTGTAGTTCCAAGGGACAAGGGTGTTGATTGAGGCCTAATACTATGCATTGTGCAGTCCAGGCTAGGAAAAATGAGGCTGTGGCCTAGCTGGCAAGTTTTCCTAGTTGGACTAACTCTTGGATTAGTGAGATAAAGTTGAGAAAAATAGAGACTCTAGGAATGATCACACACTTATATCACTTGAATACATGAAAATGAACACTTATAACTTGTGTACAACATAAATTCCTAAATGCAAAAACTTTGTGATGCCTCCCACCAAGTGCGACACAAAATATACACTTTGTGATGAAAGTGGTGACACTTGTGAGACAATGCTTGAAACTTTGGAAATGAGTGATAAAAATGTCTATATGATAAGAAAAATCATTATCACAAATATTTTCCCTTGAAATAACCTGAAATTTCACTTCACATGATAAACGACAATTCCCACACCAAAAGAGGACACTTACGATATGACAGGGAAATTTCAAAGGACACTTGCAATATGCGAATGAAAATGAAAAAAACACATTTGAGAGTGAAGATAACATGAAAAAAACAATAATTAAAGTGAGATAAATAAAAAGCATGAAAATGTCACTCACGAAATAACTATTGCGCACAAGTGACAGTATGTAAAAATCACTAAGATAGAAGTACAAACATAAATATAAGTGAGAAAATGGTAATGTCAATGTGAATTGACTATCAACATGATCGAACATAGTGCAACCACTATCTTGATGGAATGTTCTAGGCTTATTTTAGCTTTTTTGAAGGAATGCACTCATGAATTCATTGCGGACTGAGCATGTTCGAGAAGATGACTTCAACACTTACAAAAGGGAACTCAAATTCTTAACAGAGCTAGAAGTGACTGTGGAACGATCGATCACGAGATCCACGGTAGGCTCTGAAATTCAAGCATAGGAGACATTTTGGAGGGCATTTGTCTTAGCGACAACATAACACTATAATAACAATAATAATAATAAAATAGACAAGTAGTTCCTCTGTGGTGGTCTTGTTATGTCAAAGTAGATACATATGCCAAAAAAGAATAAATATTAACGCCATATTTAAAGGAATAATAATTATTCCATATAGAATACATGAAGTCTTGAAAATATTTTTAGATGGTCTCTCTTCATCAAAGAGTTCTTGGATTTCACTACTTACAAGTATTACTAATACATAGATGCATGAAATAAATACACACAATATAAATATAAATAAAGTGATATAATTTTGATGCCAAATACAAATATTTTTCCACATGTAGTGATGATCCTTTTTTAGACTTGGCATTGATGTGCATGTGGGGGATTGCAATGGAAACACATTTCACACTATCTCCAATATCCACCCTTTCACTTGACCTCATGAATGGAAGCATATGAATTGTAAAAGTCCACCACATATGAGGACAAGACCTATCATAAATCTTTGATAATTGAATTGGAATTGAAGACCATAAAATGGAATACCAATAGAAAAAAAAAAAAAAAAAAACACTCTTCATGGATATATGACTAAATTAGTAAACAAGTGCATTAAATGTAGTGATCTTCATTACAGGCTTTCAAAGACCTAGATATTTTGCATAGGTCATGTTTTGATACCACAATCTTAGATTTCAAATTAGATTGTAGTTAGCCACCCTTGCAAATGGATATACACCGAAAGTGAAGCTTAAACCATGATTTTAGGAGTATGTGATAATATATGAGTGTTGAAGGCTACAATCTAAATGAATATCTATTGTAACGACTAAGATGGGAAAAAATGGCTTTTTAATGCTACAATTAGGTTGTCATAAATTAGAGCTAAATGCACTTTCACACAACTAAGAAAGGTAGGAAACACCTAATATGATACCATCTTACTATTATATAAAATAGAAAAATAACTCATCCATATATAATAATGGAAGAGACCTAGTGTGAGCTAAAATTAAATATAACAATTAGTTATATAGGAAATCCTACATGAGCTTACAACTTGTAACAGTTGGCTCATTGGAAAATTACCATTGGAAAATACCAAGGCTATCATAGCATACATATTTTTGACACATGGTGCATTGCAATATCTTTTGGGATTAATTTAGAATTGGATTTCACAAAACATTTCCCTTGAGTAGATACTTCCCATTGTTATGTCTTTTAGATCCATATTATTCTAGGGCATATTAATTAACTTAGATTCATTCTTTTTTTCACACTAACTATTAGAAAACAACCACCCTAATATAGCTCATGTTCCCTCAAGTGCACTTCTATGAAATCACATATCCAAGTTTTTTTTTAATTAATTCTAGTACTTTTTTTAAGGTTGTAAATTTACTATTATTAATATTAGCAGTAAAAGCAACAACATCAACAAAATTATAATACGTGTGTTTTTGTGTGAGATTATTATTAGGCTAGATTAGGAAAAATTAACTTTGTCAAGTTGCTGGAATTTTCTGAGGTCAAGGTTTAGGATAACCCATGGTATTTACTCATGATATTCATGTGGAACATATTCTATTTATAAGTGGAAAGATTCTAATTAAAATTCTCCTAGTGTCCATTGGTATCCCAAGCAATGGTGTCTTTAGAGACTGCCATTTCTCTTAGTTTCATGATCCTAACAACTAGTATCAAAGTTATACTAATGAAGAACAATTATACTATCTATATGGAGTTGAGATACTAGTTCAAGGTATAGATCAGGAAATATGTAGCAATATAGAGAGGTGGCACGGGCGATAATGAGCAGTGTGTGATGAGAGCCATGGTGATGTATTCCCTAAGGAAGTTGTAAGACGTGTTTTTTAGGAATACGTGTTGCTCAAGAGAACATGATCAAAGTTATGGAATGAACAACTTGGATAGGTAAGAGGGTGGAAATTCTACTCGTACACTAGCTTGAGGTCAGTTGTTGTAAGGCATTATGACATTGATAAAGCATATATGTAGGGCAGTGGTACATAGACTTATCAATTTTTGTAATGAACCACTTGTATAGGTATGAGGGTGATACACATACTAGTATCCCAGCTTGAGGGGGGGAATGTGTGAATATGAGATGGTTGATGAACCATATATGTGAAAAATTGTCCTAGATAACTTGGAGATATAGTGGCTAGTTACCTATGTAGTCCTATATATAAAAACCATTTTATATGGACTTTGATAGAGTGATTGGGACTACTTTAATTTGCCTATGTCAAATTTAATTTGGGGGGGGGGGGGGGGGGGTTATTAAGGCTTTTTAGGTAAACTTGACTCGATCAAGTTACTCATAGATTTCGTGGTCTAAGTTTATGAGAACCCATGGTATTAACCCATGGTATTCATGTAGAATATAGCCTAATTAAATTCAGAAATACTCTAAGTAAATTTGTATCTATGACCATGAAGATCCCAAGAAATTGTTTCTTTAGAGGCCACCAAAGCAATCATTTCTTTAGAGACCACCATTTCTCTTGGTTCCATGATCCTAAAAATCATTTTCACACTCTACTATAACTATTAGAAAATAATCGCCCTATTATAACTCATGTTCCCTAAAGTACACATGTAGGGAAATCATGTATCCAACTTTTTTTTTTAATCTTGCAAATTTACTATTATTATTATTAAGCAAGAACATCAATAAATTGATACAAATTATTTTATTTTAAAAATTTGAGTGTCTGTGTCTATGTGTGTGGATTAGTGCACTAGATTTAAAATTAATATTTCATGTGAGAGAGAGTCTCTTCACATCCACACGGAAATAATATTGTTCCTCAATTTGGATGATGTGAAGATTTTTCTATAAAATGTAGGTTTTGTGCTTATTTTGTCAATTAATAACTCACATCATTAATCTAGTTATAAAATGTACACGCTCATATTTAAGTAATTTTTCATAAGGTTTCTCTTTAACATGACACCATCTATGATGGATTTAATTTATGTTTGGTCTTTCAAGGTCACACATCCATTTTTTTTCGATCTTCTATAATTTGTAACACTTTATAGCACAAGGAGATTCTCCAATAGCTCAAATATGATAGTATTTCGAGTTTCTTTTAATGTGCCCACACTTTCAATGTAAAACTATTTTTTCTTTTAGCATCACTCCTATTTTAGCAATAGGATACATTAAAAAATATTAAAAATAGGGAAAATAAATATCATCATGAGCATATAATGATACTACAAAAATACACAATAATAATTTTGAATAACTTTTATACATTATTAATTATTAGGCCCAGTATATTCACACCTTTTATGGGGGAACACTTTCTTTTAAGCCTTTTTGGATGTTTTTTGAGTACATGGTGATCCTTAGTACACCTAAATCCAATGTAATTGATAAGAAAAACAATTCTATGGAAACAATAAAATAAATTTCGACTTCCTTCAATTGTAAAGTTGATACCTAAAAAAACCCCTAGCTAACGAGGGAATTACTTTTCTTTCACATCCACTCTTATCAATGATAATCTCCATCCCTCATTAACAGTCATTTCATAATTTTGTAACTCATGTAGTGAAGCCCTAAACTAAGCAAAAAATTAATGTGCAAGGTATATTTAAGAGTGGCTAAATGAAAGAGATTATCACAACCGTTATTGGTGGAAGCAAAGCTTTCTTTTTTATCCACACTTACTTTTCATATGCTAATCTCTAAATTCACCCTAATGAATCCAATAAGTTCATAATCTTCACTATATTCCTATGTCTCTCACATTTTCTATAATATATATCCTTACTCAAGAAAATGCATAATGACCCACGATCCAAAGAATCCCTTAGTGTCTTTGATGGATAATGTATTGATGTGATTAATAATTCAATAACATATGTTGTGGTGTATGAAAATTCTCCTTATCAAACTCCATTTCAAGAAAATAACCCTCTAATATATAGTATTCCACTAAAACAAGCATATCTTTAAAGGGAAATATATTATTTCTAAATTTTTAATAGATTACTTAGAAGTATTATGGTTCAGTGAAATCACATTTATTCTAATTAGTCTTATATGTGTTTTTTGTAATTTTGGTAGGACCTTTCATTTTTTTCTAACTTCATCTACATGTCTAGATGCATCACCTTGATTGGGGAAGGGAATTGAAAGTGATGAGTACCATAAAAACCACCCTCATCACCTCACGAGTACCATAACAACCACCCTCAATGTTTGAATAATTTTTAATCAATGAATTAAATCAAACTTACCCTAATTAATTTTGTTGTAAAAATTCTTTAAATATATATGTATTTCATTCAATATTCATAAAAGAGTTGTCTAAATTGATTTACACTTTTATATAAAAATGATTTTGAAAATTACATCATATATATATATAAATTTATTGAAAATAACTAAAATAGAGAAAATATTGATAGAAAAAAGAATTTTTACCGTTAAAAACATTAACTATACCATATTTAAATAATTATGCCATAAGGCATCACTATTTGAAAACAACTCCCTAGCTGCCACTGTGTCCATGTTTGAGCCATTGGATCAAATGCTAGACGATTGAAATGTTTGTAAATAAAAATAATAAAATAAAATAATGATAAACTATAAACACAGCTCATCGTATTGACCCATGGTATTCATGTGGAATGACCCATGATATTCATGTGGAATGTAGTTTCTTTATAGGGGGACTAAGATGGCCTAAATCAATCTTAACTGAGGATCTAAACTAATTATTGAATAAATAAAAAATTAATGTTTATAACCATTATTCTCTTAAAATGTTACTTCATAAAATGTATTTTAATGTTTATAACCATTATTCTTTTAAAACTTTACTTAATAAAATGTATCTAAATTTTCATACATCCAAATATACATAGTTTTTCTTATTCTATATTTTTTTTATTACAACTATTTTATTATTCCAAAAATACATGATTTTTTTTTATATATATTATTTATGTTACAACTGTTTTATAATTCATGAGTATTATTTCTTAATATATAAAAAATTAAATTAATAATGAATTTTTTTAAAAATGTGATATTTTTTAAATTTCGAAATTATTTAGTTTGAGCCTTTGGATCAAATGTTAGACGATTGAAATGTTTTAGGCCATTAGATCAAGTAAATTTTTTATATATTTTTTTTATAATGTTAGTTTATTAATTAAAAAGATTGACATAATGTAATGAACATTTTAAGTAGGTCAAAATAAAATAAAAAATAAAAATAGTAAAATAAAATAATGATAAACTATAAATACATCCCATGGTATTCATGGGGAATGTAGTTCCTTTATAGGGGAACTAAGATGGCCTCAATCAATCTTAACTCTAGATCTAAACTAATTATTTAATAAAATAAAAAAAATTAATGTTTATAACCATTATATATCTAAAATTTCATACATCCAAATATACATAGTTTTTCTTTTATTTTTGCTACAACTATTTTATTATTCCAAAAATACATGGTTTTTTTATATATTATTTATACTACAATTGTCATATATTTCATGAGTATTATTTCTTAATATATAAAAAATTAAATTAATAATGATTTTTTTTAAAATATGTGATCTTTTTTAAATTTCAAAATTATTTCAGAGGACATGATTTATCTTGAACAATAATGATAATTGTTCATAATTCTCATTTCTTAAATAACACTAAATTTACCTTTAAAGGGATAAGTAACAATTGTTTGTATCAAATTCAAGGATACTGAAGAAAGAAGACATGGTGAAGAGAATCTTCCAACCTTAAACCAAGCCCTAAAAGGGCATAACCTTGAATGTATGGAATCCATTTTCCATGATACACATGAGAAGTGAAATGAAAAATATTGGAATTTGGAAAATGTCATGAACCTTATATCATGTTCCATTCATTTAGATCTGAATTACATGGAAGAAGAAAAGCAGGACAATGGATACTTATCAAGAATGTATGATTCTTTAGAAGGAAACGATGTTGACAAGGCTATGGAGGACTAAATGGAAGAATTAAAAATAGAAGAGGACTCTTCAGAAAATCGGTTACTCAAGGATTTTGGAATCTAGAGGAGCTACATTATCTCAGTGATTCAAGCAAGCACTCAAAAAGAGACAGACAATAATGATATAGAGACAATTTATTCATAAACAAGAGAATGTTAGAATTATAACCCGAGAGAGAGTTATTGGAAGAGAAACATTCCAATTTACCTTTAAAGGGGTCAGTAACAATTGTTTGTATGAAATTCAAGGATACAGAAGAAAGGAGACACGGTAAAGAGAAAATTCCAACCTTAAAACTGGCCCTAAAAAGGAATAAGATTGAATGTATGGAATCCATTTTCCCTGATAGACATGATAAGTGCAATGAAAAATCTTAGAATTTGGAAAATGTTGCGAACCTTATCTCATGTTCCATTCATTTAGATCTGAAGTACATGGAAGAAGAAAAGCAGGACAATGGATACATATCAAGAATGTATGATTCTTTACAAGGAAACTACGTTGGCAAGGCTATGGAGGACCAAATAGCAGAACTAAAAACAGATTCCCATTCTTGTCACTACAAAATTTTATTGTTTCTTTTTATTTGAAGGGAAAATAAATGATCTTTAAAAGACACTAAAGTCTTGAATTATGATCCTTAAAGAAGTAGCTAGATTCCCTGATTATAAGCTGTTTTTTCTTCTTACTTTTGGGTCTTCATGATGTTTGTTATTTTGACTGAGGTGAAAAGTTCCAAAGAAGTGGAATATTGGTCATTCAAACAATAATTATGGAAATATGATTGTAGATAATTTATTAATATAAATTATCTGAACTGAAATTAATTAATCAACCCCAAGGGTTAAAAAGGCCCCAAATGTCTCTTATCCATAAAATTGACGATTAAGATAACTCTATGCTCTATGTTCAAATGAAAAGTGAAGGTGAATTTACCATACTTAAGCTTCTTAGTGGTCTCTTATGACGTAAAACATGTCATAGTGATAAGTTTTTATTCCATTAAATAATTCTAGTTCTAGAGTAGAGTCAGAGTTCTAGGAGTAGTATGAAAGGAATTCAACATTGTGAATGTGATAGAAGCAAATAATTTCATGGAAGGGTGAAGTCTGCCCAACTTGGTCATAAAAACCAAGTGCATCCTTCATGCAGAAAAATAAATAAACATGCAGATTTCGTCATATAGAGGTCTTGAGTATTTTGGCCAAAATGTCTCATCCATTATGAGAAAACACATCTTACATGCAAAATAAATAAGCATGCAGATTTCTTCGTATAGAGGTCTTGAGTACTTTGGTCAAAATTTCTCATCCATTATGAGAAAACACATCTTACATACAATTAATAACAAAAAAGTTGTTCCACATCAATTACCCACTATGGATATTTTGGTTTGAGGTTCAGTAAACATAATTCTCCATCCCTTATTATCGAGGATTAGTTCAAGCCGAGAAAGTTCCTACTGCATCTTCTTTCTTATATACTATTCTTTCCTATAACACAACCTTACAGTGTTTCCTTTGCAACATGTGGTGCAATTGCTAGTTAAATTCATATTAAAATGAACACTTCCTTCAGAGTGATATAGGAGTATAATATATACCAAATAAATTAGACATATATGAGTTACCTTATTATCATATTATCAAGCCAAAAACTCCTTAATTCACATTGAGTTATTGAATAAAAAACAATCACCTTATAATATACTAACTTCTAAATTAAATTTACCATAAAATATACTCATTTTAAATTAATTTTATAAATATATATTTCTATTTTATTTCTATTTATTATAAAAATTATATTCTTTCCATCAAAACTATATCCAAATTGATATCCACAAAATTATGAGCTCAAATTAATGAAAAACTAAAAAACAAAATTATCAGCACAAATTAATGAAAACTTAAAAAATAATTTCTTAAATTATAAATTAAAGTAATTTTTCAACTAAATTCAACTGGACAAAATAAAAATACCGTTATGAAAAAATGAAATTTTTTTATATTTTAAGTACCCTTACGAAAATGAAATATTGGACTTGTTTCTTTTCAATCTAATCTTCAAAATTGGACTTGGTTCCTTTTATTAACAAACTCCCACGAATTTAATAAGCTAAAATCGATGAATTATCACTATCACAAATAATAATAACCCATTTTAATTCCAAAAAATAAAAGAAAAATTGTAATTTGTCCTGCCTAGTGTATTCTTCAGCTACATTTTTCCAATATTTGTAGTACCTATATGGTATACAACTGCATCCACTAATTATACATCTTATGCAATACATGTAACACTTACCATGCATCTTACAATGAAGATCAACTGAATATGTATCTCTGGCACTCATAAAGGCATGGGATACATTTATTTGTGTACATATTTATATATTTTATATGTATAAATACATATAATACCAACTAATAACTCTATCGGAAAGCTTGATGGTCAAATAAAAAACTTCATATTTGTATATATCATATTCTCAAGGGCATTTGGTTCTGTGTACATGTGCATTGAGGTTTTTATAGAAGAGGTAAGGATTTGCTTTATCAGGAACACAGTTGCATTTGTAATAGCATGTACCAGAAGCCTCTAAACATTCCTCAATGTCAATGTTGTTGGAATATGTAATTCCTACTTGTCTTCAGTTGTGGTTCTCTCTATGTATAGAGTCTGCTCCTATTCTATAGGTTAGCTATTTTTTTTGTCTGATTTTCTTATAATAGACTCATGACCATGAGTATGAGTCACAGTTTGTAATTAGAAGCAAATCCGCATGTCATTTATTGTTTGTACATGATGTAAGACCCAGAGAGGCATGCATACCCCTTTGTTATATGTTCCCTCTATCAATGAGTTTTAACACCCTGGAAGAGTGTGTCATGCGAGATGTATACACTTGGGTGGGTTGTATTGGTTTTAGACTCCATAAGGTGAAATTTTATATCAAGTGGGAGTTAATCGAGAGGTTGGATGAATCATGTATGTGAAGGACTTCCTAGTAGACTGGCGGTTGCAGCGGTTGGAACCCATGCATTTCAGTAGATGGTTGTTCCTCTATATGGACATCGACAACAGCATGAAGAAGATACAAAGTGTAATTACACTGGCTCTGTTTGGTATTTACACTTTGTATCTTGTTCATGCTATTATCGATGTCCATATAAAGGAAAAACTATCTACCAAACTGCATGGGTTCCAACTGCTGCAACCGCCAGTCTACTAGGAAGTCCTTCACATACATGGTTCATCCAACCTCTCGATTAGCTCCCCCTTGATATAAAATTTCACCTTATGGAGTCTAAAACCAATACAACCCACCCAAGTGTATCCACCCTGCATGACACACTCTTCCAGGGTGCTAAAACTCTCTGACAGAGGGAACATATAACAAAGGGGTATGCATGCCTCTCTGGGTCTTACAGCATGTACAAAAAATAAATGACATGTATATTTTCTTCTAATTACAATATGTGACTCATACTCATGGTCATGAGTCTATTCCAAGAAACTCACACAAAACAAACTCTCACAAACTTGATTGTCCATCCTCCTTTGCCACTCACCATACCATTCACCTTCACAAACACCGCACTATTCATATGCTGAACACGCCATTACTTTTTCTTTGTAATTTTGAGTCTTTGGCATCTTCATTTTACTTTGGCAAGCTAGTCTTGGTCTCCATGTTTTACGTTTCATCAATTAGAGTTGCAAATTCTAGCATAATGACATCATATTGAGGTCACAAATCTCAATATTTATACAAATTTCCAAAATGACACTATAAGCACAAGAGATAACCATGACAGTAATACAACACATGGCCACGCCATTCACTGTTGCAGACAGACTGCCCTGAATTTCAGTTCACCAGAACACTGCCCACACTGTTTTTGTGAGCAAATCCAAGATCATACACTGCATGTTGTCTTCGATCTGATCCCTATCACATCACTGACAACTGATCGCTCAACGTTGCTTCATGATCATGCACAAGAAACACCTTTTCACCTTCTTGCTAGTTCACATTTCGACAAGCAGTAATTCACCTCCACCACTCAGGTGCTTAGCCTTGAGGAGATACAATGTAGCCACCAAGGCTTAACTCAACCACCAAGGCTCAACATAGCCAGGAAGGCTCACCACAGCCACGAAGTCTCACCATAGCCACGAAGCCTCAACACAGCCACGAAGGCTCACCATAGCCACAAAGGCTCAACACAGCCACGAAGGCTTATCACAGCCACAAAGGCTTATCACAGTCACAAATTCTCAACATAGCCATGAAGGCTTATCACAACCACAAAGGCTTATCACAACCACGACTCCATGGTCCAATCCTGCGTCGTCCACAAATTCACTGTCAACATGCATAAAATTCAACAATTTTATACACAAAAAGTCCTCGTTTCAGTATCCAATTCCCCTGGAATCGCAACGTAATTCCACTTCCCTTGTTCACAATATCAAGGTAGGGTAAGTGCTTCCAAGAATGCCTCCCCATGCTTGCTGACAGGCTGCAACAATGAAGACCCATTATCAAGCTAATCTCCTCGCAATTGAACATTCAGTTATGTTTCCATCACATTGGGCACACACAAACTCGATCATCCTCCAATCTCTGATGTGGCTCAAACCACTATCCTTAGATGCCATTTCATTGTCATGTCTTCATAATATCTGGTAGTAAATCATTCCTGCAAATAAATTTGTCTATTGCTGGAATGGCCAATTCCAACATAGACTCAAACTCGTGACACTAGTTGGCCAAACTAAATGTCACAATAAATAACTCAATTCTTTAAACCAGATTTACACAAATGCATTTACATGTTAAGTTGACCGGTCTCAACATGAAAGAAGAATAATTCACAAAGACAATTTGTTTCATTAAAGAAAATATGTTGGAACTTTTAGTTTCATCTTTACCCTGTATAGAAACATAATCACGTCTAGGCGGCTCACCACACTGCCCTTGGCTCACTTCATTGTTGCGCCATGAGACCATGCTAGAAATGTGTTCAACCTTCAATGAGTTCGATCTCAAACAAAGGAATATGGAAGCCTCCCAACAACTCTGCATGCTTCTGCACCTCTTCTAACAACTGCAAAAGACCCAACAATCTATTGACCTCTTCGCTACATAAGGCCATGTTCACAACACCAACATAACCGGCAAAAAAAAAATCACAACAGATCACGATCCATTGCCCAACTTCCATTGCAAATCGTACTGAAGTAACTCAACAATTCGACCTCCAAATAAATATGAAGCTTGAACTCCAAAGTATAAGCAACTAGCCCATAAATTTTCCCCAAATCAATGAATAACTCAGCCACCAAAAATGAAGGGCAATGAAAACCAACATCGTCAACACAACCTTCTCCAAAGCGCAGCAGCCACACAGTCGGCTTAGCCTCCTCTGAAACACAACAGTCACTATGCACACACTTCTTAGAAATAAGATACATGACTCAACAGTGACAAATATTGGCTCTCAGCAAAGCGAGTCAGATCCATAAATCCATCAAATGACAGTCGATCCATGCTTCCATTTGCTCTACTTTGTATCACTGTAAGAATATCCATGCATCATTATGGCCATATCTATGCAGAAACGTATCACGAATCTCAGTAAGATTCCACACAAGACAACTTATAATTCACTGGCACACATCTCCTCATGACATATGGCACATAAAACAATGCTCCTCTTCCATTTGTATCATGCCTCCATCAACCCATTTCTTTAAAAGAACACTGAAAACATGACAATGGTTTTATATATGACTGAAATTCAATCCACATGCAGCAAATAAACCAACAGAGTATGTTGTTGTTGCAGATTAATGGGATTTCTCCCTATGGTGAGCAACAGCTCCACATCCCCTACAACAAACTATGAGAAACAACTCAGAACGTAGACTAGGCTGCTTAGAATGCAAAGCTTCACTTTAAGTTTATTCCGCGCATTTTCTTTGAAGAACGACGCAAATCCGGCATGAGGAGAAGAATCGAAACGGGAGTAGGCCGGGATTAGCCATCAGTAGATCACTTCTTTAACGAAAATGGCCTTCAATGCCTCTAGATTTTCAAATTAAACACCTAAACTTCATAGAATCGATCAAAAAAAGGTAGTCCTTAGAGGCGCACAAATGGGTCGATCGAATGCAGAAATCCGTGAAATACTAAATAAATTTTGAATAGCTTCCATCCATTCCATTCATGGCATCCACACAGGAATGTGGGTAGACTAGCTTCGTTCCTCATAGAAGTGCACAACATTCAATGCCTATCAGCAGTTGACTCTAGAGTTCCTCTAGAGTTCCTCGCTCCATTGATGCCGAATCCACCAAGACAGTACCACAGAGACTCCGCTCCAAGCAAGTTGTGATTCGGGAGGCTAACAGAAGACTTAGGTATATTGAGCTCCATGACAGGGTCGCCAGCAATCTACTCCTACGTAAGCTGCAAGGCCGTGAGCTCAACAGGCTCGGGTAGGTGTTCATACTCGAACAACGTACCTCTCCACGTAGAGGGCAGGGTCAGAAGTTCAACACGTCTCAATTCTCAGAGCGTGTATACTAATGGACAAACTAAAACAATACATATACTCTTTTATTTCCCTCAGCCCAGGAGGGGCCAAGGCCAGGCCCAGGCCCAAACGGGTTCTGATACCAACTTATAAACTGAGCATACAAGCTCTATTATATTAATCAAACAAATAGAGTTACATATATACATGAAGTACAGTCTCAAGATAGAGAAGCTATCTTAGAAGCACAATAATTTGGTTGTGCTTCTAATTGTGCTTCTAAGATAGCGTCTCTATCTTGAGACTGTACCTCATGTATATATGTAACTCTATTTGTTTGATTAATATAATAGAGCTTGTATGCTCAGTTCTAAGTTGGTATCAGAGCCCATTTGGACCTGGGCCTGGCCTTGGCCCCTCTTGGGTCGAGCGAAATAAAAGAGTATATCTATTTTGTTAGTTTTTCCATCAGTATATGCGCTCTGAGAATTGAGACATGCTACACTGCCGACCCTGCCCTTTGCGTGGAGAGGTACGTTGTCCAAGTCTGAACACCTGCTCGAGCCTGTTGAGCTCACAGCCTTGCAGCTTACGCAAGAGTAGATTGCTGGCGACCCTGTCATGGAGCTCAATATACATGAGTCTTCTGTTAGCCTCCTAAATCACAACCTGCTTGGAGCGGAGTCTCTGTGGCACTGTCTTGGTGTATTCAAAATCAATGGAGCGAGGAACTCTTGAGGAAATCTAGAGTCGACTGCTGATAGGCATTGAATGTTGTGCACTTTTGTGAGGAATGGAGCTAGGCTACCCACTTTGTTATATGTTCCCTCTGTCAGAGATTTTTAACACCTTGGAAGAGTGTGTCATGCGGGATGGATACACTTGGGTGGGCCATATTGGTTTTAGACTCAATAAGGAGAAATTTTATATCAAGGGGGAGTTAATCGAGAGGTTGCATGAACCATGTATGTGAAGGACTTCCTAGTAGACTGGCGGTTGCAGCGGTTGGAACCCATGCATTTTGGTAGATGGTTGTTCCTTTGTATGGACATTGACAACAGCATGAAGAAGATACAAAGTCTAATTACAATGGTTCTGTTTGGTAATTACACTTTGTATCTTGTTCATGCTGTTGTCGATGTCCATATAAAGGAACAACCATCTACCGAAATGCATGGGTTCCAACCGCTGCAACCGCTAGTCTACTAGGAAGTTCTTTACATACATGGTTCATCCAACCTCTCGATTAACTCCCCATTGATATAAAATTTCACCTTATGGAGTCTAAAACCAATACGGCCCACCCAAGTGTATCCATCTTGCATGACACACTCTTCCAGGGTGTTAAAACTCTTTGATGGAGGGAACATATAACAAAGGGGTATGCATGCCTCTCTGGGTCTTACAACACGTACAAACAATAAATGACATGTAGATTTGCTTCTAATTACAAACTGTGACTCATACTCATGGTCATGAGTCTATTCCAAGAAACTCACACAAAACAAAGAACTAACCTATAGAATAGGAAAAGACTCTATACATAGAGAGAACCACAACTGAAGACAAGTAGGAATTACATATTCCAACAACATTGACATTGAGGAATGTTTAGAGGCTTCTGGTACATGCGGTTACAAATGCAACTGTGTTCCTGATAAAACAAATCCTTGCCTCTGCTATAAAACCTCAATGCACATTGCCACAAAACCAAATGCCCTTGAGAATATGATTTATAGAAATATTAAGTTTGTTATTTGACCATCAAGCTTTACGATAGAGTTATTAGTTGGTATTATAGGTATTTATACATATAAAATATATAAATATGTATACAAATAAATGTATCCCATGCCTTTATGAGTGCTAGAGATACATACCGTTTCTAATAGAATAGAGCTTGTATGCTCAGTTTCTAAGTAATGTCAGGGCCTCTTGAACATCGTTCATGACATGGTATAACGAATCTCAGGGTGAGCCTCAAATTTATAAAAACAAAATTAAAACAATAACAGTGAGAAAAGACAAGAGATATTGAAGATGATTTTTGAAGGTTAAAGCAATTGTAACAATTTATGTTCAAGTTATAAGAAGCTTTGTATTTGTAACAATTTATATTCAAGTTAAAATAAGCTTTGTATTCGATTTAAGGAAAATTGAATCATGACTAACAATAAACTGATATTTTTTTAGGAAAGAAAAAACTAACATGTGTTGATAACTGGAAAACAATGAACCATTATAAAAGTAAAAACAACAACAAATTGAATAGATTAAGAAAGCAGCAACAATAAAAAATAATGAGAAGATGCAATCTATGGCATTCCATACCTATGCGCCTAAAAAGCCTCCTGTTAATCCCATTTCCTTGCAGCTGGCACCACAGAAAAAGGAGAGCACAACATGATCAGTTCAGTATATGTAAAATTGAGCCACCTGCTTCTCTTCATATTCATAAATAGAAGTCCACCTATGAATGGATAATACCAATGTGATAACTTATACTTAAATAGTGCTCTCTACATACTCACCCCAACTGCGGTGGAAGCTCCAATCACAGAAATTTGCACATACCTCTGTTTAATGAATCAGCGATGCCTTAATTACCAAGGCTAATCTGCTAAATCTTGTTTTCACATTAAAAAAGAGAAGGATTAGAATAATTGGGCCTCCGAAAATAATAAAATAGATTATCAATTATCTTGTTTTCAGATTATAAAAGGGAAGGATTTGAATAATTGGGCCTCTTAAAATAACTAAATAGATTGTCAATGCCTTGAAATTCAAGGCTAGTTAATTTCATTTCCTTTTCACAGTCATTTCTTTTATAGGAAGAGAAATTATATATATATATATATATATATATATATATATATATAATTTGGTGCCATATTATCATGACTGCAGACTAGTTCAAAGATCTGTTGTTCATAGTTTTTCACATATGGAACTTTGCTATATTTTTTAGTCTATAATACTATTGTACCTGACAGATCGCATTTGAAGGAGTCTATAATGGATAGGCCTTTCCATACTATCATGGCACAGTAAAGTTAAAATCCATGTACAGAGAGAAAAATCAATAGTTTGCTTCAAATTAATTAGATGTTACATCATAATCCCAAACAACCCAAAAAAAACATAGATTCAAGCAAATAGATTGCCCTTAACCTTAACCTGCTTTCAACTACTATACCTCAGCTCAAAGCCAAGGAATGGAAAGTGTATAAATATTTGAATTATCAATTTTAAATCAATTGAAATATGGAGACAAGGAGACAACAAAGAGGAAAATTATTACTCCTTTAGGAATGATAATGTTATCATGCATGATGGAATGTCTCATTTTTCTCTTTCATATGAATATTTTCAGACTAGCAGAGAAATATATCATTAAAAAAATGTTATCATGTACCATGGAAAGGCTCTTTTCATGTCTTTCATATTATCGGCTCTTTTCATCGCTTTCATATTATGTTTTTGGACACGCAGAGAATTATATGAAGTTTATGACACAAAATAAGAGTATATAGGCAAAAATGTAAAGTTTAAACCGGAATGGCATGTAATCACATGAATACTTGTTACCTGTACAGCAAGTATCATCACAAAATATATGAAAAACACCCTGCTCGCGGAAGCCATGGGACCTGCTCTTACCCAAATGAAGCGTGTAAAATGGATAAATTATCAATATATATTTATATTTTTCCGGACAAGAGGATGAAAAGGTCAAGGCCTGCTGCATATCCAGATAATGCAGTGCGCAGGATTCTCTCACAAAAAATGTATATATATATATATGCTCAACGTTATGCTTAAAATTTAGTTATATGCTCATGCTACTCTCACGCTATGCTTCAAATTTAGTGGGTTCTCATTATCTTTCTCATAAATATATAAATATATATATATATATATATAACGTTATGCTTCAAATTTAGTGGGTTCTCATTATCTTTCTCATAAATATCTGCGGGCACTGCGTGTCGTCCTTATCATGATCCCCAGTACCCGTCATCACCATCGCCAGCTGATTCCAGTTTCATCTAATGCCCCTTTGACTGATAACTATTAATTCCATGAAGTCCAAAGGGTAAAAAATAACAACAGTCTACGTAATTAGAGTGGCAAATTAGATTGACCGTAATCATTTTATTTTATTACAGTTTTTTTCTACAGGGCTTGGAAATGCAGAAAGGTGGTGATTTGCGAGTATTTTGGGATTTTCACAAAAAAATCCGGTGCAGTTTCCTTTATTATTCAAAGATCAGAATTTTTTATGAAAGGGTCTTCAGTATTAGGTTTTTTTTTCATCTGAACAAATCTTGTCTGGAACTGTTTTAAGGTATATAGGATTGAACTAAGAAATTTATGAAAAATTTCACAACTTAACAGTTGAACCACATCCTGGCACTTAAGCATTATAGATGTATGATATTGATGTTCAAATAAAAAAATACTTTGATTTTACATTCGGCTTTAGATACTATTTTCTACGGATTAACTCAGACACTTTTCTGGGGTTCAAATTTTCTTCACAATTGATTGTTGATTCTGCCAAAATTCAGTAAGTCACATATCTGCAATCTCTTTACCAAAAGGCATTATTATGACTTAAATTCTGCAAGTGACAGATCTGCCATTTCTTCCCATTATGCCGGCTTAAGTTGAGCAGGTCACAGATTTCATATCTTAATTGTTCATTTTGCAATTTTGATAATTAAGTAAGTGCATTCAAATACCTCAATTAATTCTTCAAGTCATGGAATGACATTGCATCTTTGTCACCTTCGTAAGTGAAGGGATGGTAATGGAAACTTGAATGCATACCCGGCCGCAAACAGACACCCCTTCACCTTCGTAAAGATGGGTGTGAAGGACAGTTGTACACTTATTCATCTTCATAGATCCATAACGATTCCAGACAAATATTAAAATACCTATTTTATGAGATGTTAAAAATTGAAGAAACATACAAAAGTAACTCAATTAGATTTTTATTTTAAATTATCATTAATGAATGAGTTGTCTTTTGTAAAAGAGAATAAGTGACCCGAAGCTGTTGTTTCTTTTCTCTGATTCAAAGATACAGGAAAATATTTTTGCTTTTTATCGGGTTTCTGGTCTTGGTAAGTCGAATTTAAATAATACTAGGTTAATTTAAATAATATTAGGTTAGTTAAATAAAAATATTTAGTATATAAGTTAAACATATAGATATTAAAATATATGGAACAATATTATTAATTATGATTTTTTTTAGAATTTTTTTTAGGATAATTTGTATATAAGTTAAATATATATACATATATGAACAATATTTTTCTCTTTACCTTTTCAAAGAGAATTAGTATATAAGTTAAATATATATACACATGGAACAATATTTTTAATCATGTAGACTTATTCTTACTTTCTTATGGAAATTAATAAAAGGTAAATAGTCTTTGTTACAATACTATGTACCAATACCATGCCTTATCAACAACACATGCCCAAAAAACCATAATTGGCTTCATAGGACACGTGTTCATAAGATACTTTTAATCAATCAATTTAATTAAAAAGGTGAGGAGATAACTACTTTGGAGATAAATCTCAACCATTGATTTGTATATCCTCCTACAAATATTCTAGAATATTTTATCTAGGTTAAATCTCTACTATCTACCTCATATCTAGCCTAGCCATATAAATTAAATGACTAGTGAATGTTGATAATCATCACTCCATAATAAGCATAAAAAACAATTCATCATACATAGTAGGAAGTAGGAATTAATTAAATTATAACTTTATTTAAAACTATTAGTATTATTAATAAAAATAATAATTAACATATAATTCAAACATGTATACATTTAAAAAAAAAGAATATGTAACAAGATTTTTAACCATGGACATTCACCCTAGTTTTACCATGGAGATTATTAATCTCTAAATTAGCTTTATTACAATATCATAGCCCACTAGAGTGAATTATCATTAACACTTTTCCAAAAAACCATAACTCATTTTTTATGGCACTCATATGACATTTCCTTTTAATTGATGAATTTAATTTAAAGAGAAAAGAGGCATAATTAATTTTGAAATAATTCTCAATACTTGATTTATATATATTCTAGAACATTATATGGAGATTGAATCCCTATCATCCACCTAATAATTAGTGATAGATATATTGAAATTTTAGCACATCATTGATCATTAAATTAAAAATCTAGAAGCCCTAGTTCAAAACAAACACATGCTTAAATATAAGTTTATTCATCACATTTACTTTAAAAACATGTTGGGACACAAAAAAGGAAAAAAAAAAAAAATTGGTATAGGTAGGACTGCGTAGTAGGAGAAAGTTGTGTGGGAGAAGATGAGATGACACACAATCGAGCCCTTGTGCAGGACGTTGACACACAACTGACGGTTGGTGCGAAATGGGAAAGCGTAGCATAGGGTTGGAACAAGGGAGGAGGTGCAACGAAGATGGGCGTCGCGCAACAGGGAAATCATAGCGAAGGAAATAAAGGGATGTCGACACAAGATGATGCTCGTTAGGATTTTTCAAATAGGAAAATGTTGTGTAACCAGATCACAAAATAGAAGAAAAAATATATCAATGACTTGAAAATAAGCCTCTTCGGGTGGGAAACCTCCTTTTACATCACATAAATGAACAATTTTTATATTATTCAAGTGACAAGGCCTCCTTGGTATATATAGTAGTCTAAGGGGTCACAATATAATCAGGGCATATATAACAATAATAATGTAAGGGCACATAAATAATAATAATGGGCTTTGATGGATCACAATAGTAACAATAAATGGGCTACACTAACAATAATAATAAGAGGGATACACTACTATTATAGGGACCTAACAAAAAAACATAACCAAGGAGGTCGTGTCTACAAAACAACTGCAAATATTTTGAGAATGGAGATTGGGTGGTCGATTTCACTCCCATGCAAATTTTATGTGAATATATGCATATTGAAGATGGGTTTTATCTTTTATTTAAGGCTTAATGAGATTATTGGTAAATTTTTTTTTGTTTGATGAACAATTTGAATGCTTGTTTTGTTGTTGTGCTTTATTGTGGTAGCCTTTAGCGATGACACGTTCTTGTATGATCTAGTAGTGGTATGGTTACTGATCGTAGTCAAGTAAGTGTAGTTGTCAGTGCGTGGTATTGTTAGTGGTGTTGATATATGGGAACTGAAACCATTGTTTGCATGAATATCACATGTTGGTTGAGATGTTAAAGGTTCACAATGCCCTTTTACACTCTGCATAGTCATGACAAGTCTGCATAGTAGCTAAGGGATTTGATGTCTAGTGTAGAACACAACAAAAGATCGTATTCAAGTTTTTTGGTTTGTGTAATATAGGAGTCATGATTCATAAACTTAAGATAATCCCATTAGACTGTGGAAACCAAATTCCAACAATCACCCATTAGTGTCTTGGGTGAGACTTCACTCACTTTGTGGGTGGTTCTAAAAGGATAGATGCTAAGCAAGTCTTCGTTAGCCACTATGTCACAAATCGAAGGTTTTTCAGTATATTGCATGCCAACAAATTGTTACGTTGTTGGGACCTAGGATGGTTGTATGATCATATTTTCTTTTAAGGAAATAAAAACCATGGTATCCTGATAGAAAGGATATTACCCCATCGTTCAAGAAAAAAATGAACGAGTTCGCTACAAAATAAATCTAAGACAAGGGTTTGAACAAGGAAAAATATTTGTAGAAGTATACGTATATCGATTTCCATGAAGCCCTCTTCAGATAAATTCCCAGTACTTTAACAGAGTGGGTTCAACTGTTAAAGGAAAACAATCCCACATTGGCACAACTTGCCAAGGAAGTGGGCATCGGAAGAAGTACGTCATCTGGAAAAAGTAGGCAATAATATTTTGTGTGTTGTTGATTTGTGGTTTGAGAGCCTACTAGAAGGATATATTGCGGATTTTCCATAGAATCGATGGTATCCTAATTACAAGGGATTTAAATACCATAGATTGGAATACTGGTAGTAGCCAAAAAAAACCACTCTTAATGTATCTTAGGAAAAACAAGAAAACAAGTGTTTTAAATGCAATCACATCCATTGCACATTTTCAAAGACCTAGATATTTTGCATAGGTTGTATTTCGGTACCAAAATCTTAGATCTTAGACTATATCATTGCTAGACACCCTTCCACATGGATCTACACGAAAAGTAAATCAACTAAACCATTATTTGAAGGAGAAAATTGAAATAGATATCTACTAGAATAATCAATATCAAAACAAAAAAAAAATTATTTTCATTATTACAATTAGGCTATGTGAAATGACAGTTAAACACACTTTCACACAAGTCAATAACATAGGAAACACCTACTCCTATACCATGTAGAATAATGTCATATTTTGATTTTTAAGTTTCTATGGTTATCATTTTCTAAAGAGCTTCCCGTATTATCCACAACATCAAGAAACATTTGTCAACATTTCAAATCCCAACGGGGATCCATCTTCAGGACAATTAAATGAAGAATTTGAAGAAGGGTTTTAATTCGTTAATAGTGAATAAGGGTATGACAGGAGCCGACAGAGAAATTAACTTTTTAATTTTTTAATTTTAATTATAAATTTTATTTTTATTATTTAATTTAATTCAAAAAACCAATAATTTCTATTACCAACTTTTAATAATTTTATTTCCAATTTTAATAATTTTATTTGTAATTTAATAATATGAATTAATTTTATTTTTATTTTTATTAAATATAATATGATAAAATCCTAAGATTACTTATTTATTTAAAATTAAGCAATACCTAGATTAAACAAAATTAATAAATATATAAAATTAATTAGTATTAAAAACTAACTATGTATTAATATTAATGTTTAATTAACTAAATAAATCTTAATTAAGTAAATCACTAAATATTCTATTGCTATATAGTAGTTAAATTAATTAATTGGTTTATTTAATTTATTATTTAATTACGAAAAAATATTTAAATAAAAACCTATATTATTTAGGGATGGTTAATATCACTAATTGTTATAAAAATAAACTAATTATTTGCTAATAAGTATTAACATTTATTTAAATATGTAAATAAATATTAATAAATTAAATAATTATTTATTTTATTTTATTAATTATGTTTATTATTTAATCTAATAAATAATACTAAAAATAATTTATGTTAGGAGAATAAATTATGTTTAAGTAGTTGCTAATAATAATTATTAATTAATTAATTAGTTTTTTATTTTTTAGACAAAATAAAATTTAATTAATGAGAATATTTATTAAAAATAAGTACCTTAATTATTAAAGCTACATTAAAAGAAGAGAGACAAACCTCAGACCATTTACCTGAAAAACTATATTTGGAAGGATTGTGCTTTTGAGGAACAGATTTGTCGAAGAAGAGGATCCCAACTGTCGCTAATTTCACATCCCCCATCCCTATTAAGGTTATCTGGATGTTTTATGATCTCAAGGGCATTTGTTACTTTCCTTCTTTGATAGTGATCTTCTCTCGCAATGATCTTTGCATATTTATTATTTACTTTATTAATATTTATTTACATATTTAAATAAATGTTAATACTTATTAGTAAATTATTAGTTTATTTTTATAACAATTAGTGATATTAACCATCCCTAAATAATATCGGTTTTTATTTAAGTATTTATTCGTAATTAAATAATAAATTAAATAAACCAATTAACTAATTTAGTTACTATAACAACATAATATTTAGTTATTTAATTAACTAACATTTAATTAGTTAATTAAACATTAATATTAATATATATTTAGTTTTTAAAATTAATTAATTTTATATATTTGCTAATTTTGTTTAAACTAGGTATTGCCTCATTTTAAATAAATAAGTAATCTTATGATTTTATCACATTATATTTTAAAAAAATAAAAATAAAATTAACTCATATTATTAAATTAGAAATAAAATTATTAAAATTGGAAATAAAATTATTAAAAATGGGTAACAAAAATTATTGGTTTTTTGAATTAAATTAAATAATAAAAATAAAATTTATAATTAAAATTAAAAAATTAAAAAGTTAATTTCTCTAGTCAGCTCCTGTTATACCCTTCTTCACTATTAATGAATTAAAATCCTTCTTCAAATTCTTCATTCAATTGTCCTGAATATGGATCCCCATTCGGATTCGAAACGTCGATAAATGTCATATTACTATTGCATAAAATACACAAATAACTCATCCATGTATAAAAATGAAAGATTCCTAATGTTAGCTTAGTTACGATAACGAGATAGATAAGAAATCCTAATGCAAGAGCATTCAAGCCAAATTTTCATTATTCAATTATGTAATAAGGGGAGTGAGATATTTTGATTATTTTATTAATTAAATTGTTTATTTTTAATAAATTAAGAGAAAATTATAAATGTGAGGATTTTTTGTAAATATTCTTTAATAATTAAAGGATATGAGTGGAGTGGAATTAGGTAGATAATATAGGGAGTAGGAATTCCATATACGGGACTTTGTTGAGTCCAAAAATAGAATAAATTTAAATTATATTTAAGTTGAGATATGTGTGGAGGAATTTATGGAGGGAAATAAATTCATTATTTATATATAGGAGGGTTTTGTGAGGATGAGAGACAACTGAGAGAAGTGAGGAGGAGAGAGAATCGAAAAGATGGTTTGAAGGGTCGAGAGCCAAGGGGCCGCCCAATGTAATATTTGGCCAAAGAGTTTTATGTTTTAATATCAGTATGTTTGTTGTATGGCTCTCTTTCCTTCTGATGTATTTTTAAGTTGAATATATTTATGATTTTAATGAAAAATGATTGAGAGTTTTCATGCTGGTTGAAATATTTGTGTTTATATGCTAGGATTCTGATTTAACCTAGAACCCCTGCATCATTTGTTATCAAAGCCTGGGAGCGAGTTAATTGAATTGTGTAAGAGGTTATGGCACTTTGAGTCTACAACTATATATGTATATGTTGTATGTATGTGGATGCAGGAAGGATTTACATAAGACAAGGCAGCATAGTCGAATTTGTAAAGATCGACTTCAGCAAATGAAGGGAGTCCATACTCTTTAAGAGGTTGTGATTCCACAGCAAACAAACCTTGCAGAGTTTTTGAATGAATATTTCTCGAGCTACGAGAGTCGACATAAGTCAACACAAGCAGAAGGGCTGTAATATTACAGCGAGTAATAGAGTTATGAATGATATGGAGGTCGACTAGTAGGAGTCTGTGAGAGCAGAGACTCAATTCAATGCAACTGCCAGTGCTATGAATCGCCGGTAGCAGAGCTGAATACCGCCCAAACTGAAGTCTGGGTGGATTGACCACTGCATGGTAGCAGTTCTGGCACAGATTTTAACTCTGCATGTTCCACAAACACCTTGGCACCTGTGTTGAATGGTGGCACATCTGTTGAGCACCCTATGTAACCCATGGAGGAATGGTCACGTTGTTTTATGGCACAGTTTGTTTGACAGGTACGCAACAACGAATTGTGTTCCATTCTATTGCAGAATTTCAACATCGATTTGCCAGTCGACGACCTGTTGCAGACACTTCAAGCAATCAACGTTAACGCTGGGTGAGCTCATCCTTTGCGTTTGACCTGTAATTGATAGATGGTAAGTTGTGATATTAAGAAATTTGATGTTGCATATTTGTTGAAAGGCAGCCCAATACTATGTGAACGCTTTGAAGAAGTATGGTACTGTAGTCCTTTGGTTGAAATCTCAAACAAAAAACAGGTTTGTTAACAACACTTCATGGGCTAGTTATTGTCACAATTATAAATTCTTGTGTTTCCAGGCAAGGATGGTTCCCACAGAGGGTATAACTAATTTTTTTTCTGGCATCGGAATGGTGTATGTTATGGAAATGTAGTTTTTGTTTATGAGATGAAATTATTTATTGTTTTCAACATATTGTGACCTTGTAATCTGCATTTATTATCAAGAGACTGAAGTGGAAAATTTCTCTAGGCAGAGTGCTAATGCTACAACAACGATATGGGTGCCTAATAAGTGTAGAGTTACATTTGGTTTAAGTACAGAGTTACATTTGACTGCTGGAAATGGAGATGTAGAAACCAGCTTCATTGGCACATCGTTGTAAGTGAGACTTGCTGGACTAAGGCCTAAAATCATCTGACAGGAGCATTCATTCTGCGTATTCCATTCAGCAATGTTTAAGAATTGTATTTCATGTGCTAAATTTAATGCGAGGACAAATGTCTTGCATCGATTACTGAGTTTTCGATTGCACTCATTATTGAATCCATAACAATATTTTTTGTTGAGAACGAGACTAAGCTACAGTGTGGGACCTGTTCTGTAACCGAGCTACATCACACTGAAGCCAATGATCCAACGTTAAAATTGTTACTGTGTGGAGTTGCAGCATACGCTATCGAGGTCATGAGCTGTTATAAGGCTACGTAAATTGCATTAGGTGAGTTCAAATCTACGTGGAGAAGTGGTCAAGTCACATCGTGGAAACCCATCAGAGTAGTTGCTTGGGACAAGGATTGACCCATAACGTTGAAGCTACAATAGTTGCATTGTATCATAATTGTGCAGCCATAACAACATCGAATCCATTGCCATGATTGCAAGTTATCACACCAGTGCAATTATAATGAACAACTGTATTTAAAGTGTGTATGTATGAAAGATTAATTAGTTTTTCAATGGTGAAATCAACCTTTAACTTGTATTGTGTAGTATGAAAACTTCCATTTCCAAGTAAGGACGTGGTTTTAAATTTAAATTATTGTGGTGATGCATAGGTTCAATGAACCTGTGCGGATATAACAACCATAGTAATGGAATTTTTTGAGTGAGAAAGAGATTGTGTGAAGAGAATTGCAGTGACATAAAGCCTGTGCTAGGAGCATTATTGTTTTTGAAGTTTGGTGAGAAAATTAATTTAATCATATGTTTGTGTTATTGAGTTTTTTTTCTCCCATGGTGTTCAAGATTGTGCAATCAGCATGAAAAGGTGTCAAGATGGTTTTGAAAACCAACAAGGGTTTTCACACGGCTTTGGAGAGGATATATTTGATGATCATGAAAGTCAAAATTGATGGTGGAGATTGGAAGAAGAGCCTTGAGATATGTGTGGCATGTTTATCATGAAATAATTGGATTGATGGATGGGTAAGTCATAAAGTGTTATGTTAACTTTATAACATAAAATTTGGGTTAAATGAAATACAATAAAGGATTGTGATGTGATATGGGCTAGAAATAAAGTGGATATATGAGTTTAACCTAAACTATGGTGAATTTTTGGGTTTTTGAAGTCTGAGTTTATAGATATAATTTCAAGGTATGCCAAAGGTTTATGGTAAGGTTTATTGGAAAAAATTTCACTTGGCTCAAGTAACAAAAGGATATTAAACCTTCATATAAAGAGAAGCATGCATCTTATAATATATGGGATTATTTATTATGCATAGTGTGGGTCTTCACAATATTAGTTGCGTCATTTTGGATCAAAGTTTGTAGTTGGAAATAGGAGGACTTTTTTTATTTTTGTTTATGTTTGAAAACACAAAAAACCCACAATTTCTTGATGTTGTAAAACCTTTGTTTTTACCATCATGTGACGGCATTTAAGGAGGTTATATTCAGGATGAACACAATATACGAGTGGTACATCATTCATTGAAGAAGTTGCTTTTTCTCTGTACACAACTAAGGATATGTGAATTGATGTTACATGGTATATAAAAGTGTAGGGAAATGTTTTCATTGAGATGACAAGCTTATGGGCATGCGAGTGTTTACAATGACAAAGACAACAAAAAAAATATTGAAAAAATTGAATTTCATTTCGACTAACGACTTCATTATCATGTGAAATTATGAGGACAAACTGATGATTTTTCATAAGGATGAAGTATGAAATAAAGTGAAGGTTTTACATCCTAAAAATGTGTTATGGGTGTATGTTTTTTGGAGGATTGTATAACTTGAATTAAGCCAAAATATCCATTTTCATAATTATTAGGTCGAGTCTTGAAGTGAAAACAGATGTTAGAGTAAAAAGAAAGTTTGGATATTTTGAGTTGAGATTGAGTCTTTTCATCCAAGATGAAAAATTATTGTAAGTCTGAAGTCAAAGAGTTGTAAGCTAATTCAAGGGTCTAAATGTAATGGGGTGCATGATCGGCGGAGCCTGACACCCAAAGAATCAGTCATTGTAACACATGTGTTACTAAAGTGTTTTTTGCAGCAAAGTGAAGCAAGAGGGTTGCCAGAGATTGGTTCCAAGACAGAGAACCAAGAGAAGCTAAGCATGAGAGGAGAGCTTTCATTTTGATTAATGGAAAGTACGAAGTATTGCTGAGAAATGAAATACACACATGACCATATGAAGTTCACAAAGCAGGATGAGATGACTGCTGATAGTCATTTTCGAAGATTTGATGAAGACCACAACAAAAGGAAGAAGAAGGAAAATTCCAAATTAAGTGGCATATGTGAACAATTGATGAATGAAGAGTACAAGTGGGAGAGGCTGAGATAACAATTCACCTTAAATTTTTAATGGAGTTATTGCAGGAAAATGTGAAAAACCAGACACATGGTTGGACCATGAAAAAGAAGGTGAAGTTGTAGAAGCTACGCACAAAGAGGGAAAAGCAGGTAAACATACAATTGGTGGGAGAGTTGAGGAAGCTCGAGCAGATGTTGAGTTAAAAATGGATGTTTCCATTTGTGGCCCAGGAAGCTCTCATGAAATATTGGGATAGTTCAGAAGTATCTGAAGATGTGTTGGCGAGAGAAGTAGATGAGGCCATGAAGCCTTACATTTTTTCTCACGGTTTATGTATGTTTGCAGGATGTGCGAAAGATGGTGAGCAGTCTGATGGAATTGTCACAAAGGAGAATGAAACTCTTGAGTAAATTCTGGTAGAGAATTCCTTTCAATGGAGGAAGGTACTGATTTATTGCAGCAGGAAGAAATTATAAATGAATTCTTATTTTGGGTGAGACAGCAAGTTGAAGCTGTTATGGAGCAGGAGAAAAATGGAAATGTCAAAGAAAAATTCCGAGGAGGTAGACAAATGTATTTGTTTAATGAAATTGCTGACAAAAGTTTACAATGTAATGATTCTGAAACCAGGACAACTCAGGAAGATTTCCAGAGGAAGACTGAAGGTAGTGATGAAGTGCTAAAAATATTTCATATGGAAATCAAGTTTTTGGAATGATGGCTTAAGGAACCTGATGGAGAAGTAAAACTTGCAAAACCTGATCCAGGCGAAATTACAATTACTATGCATGATAGAGATGAAATTTTTTTAACATTTATGGAGTTGAATGAATGTTATAAATTTTCAAATAATGATGTAACTATAGGTACAGAAAACAAAATTCACAGATATGATGTTGAAATCAGAGAAATCGAGCAGAAGTTATTTGGCATTGAGATGGAAGATCAGAAGTAGCAAGGAAGTTGTGTCTGTAGGGACATAAAGGAAACAGTGAACCAACAGGTTGAAGATGGAAGCAGCCAGCAGTTCGAAACAGAATCTATTGAAGTCCAGAAAGTCGATGATGGGAGATTGATGCCTGAAGCATCAAAAGAGACCAAAAGGTCTTATCTTTTTAAAACTAACAGTTTGTTGGTGAATGCGGGTACAACACTGAACGAGAGAGTTGTTGCTATAAAAGAAATAAAAGACTACAGTAATAATCAAGAAGGATTTTTTGATTATTTTACATTGCGGAATGTTGAGTGTTTAACTCATTTGGAGACGACAGAGTTCGACAAAGAAGAATTACTCCAAGGAATTGGCAAAAGAAAGTGTTGGAGAAGTCGATGGAATTTGGTCAACAAAGTGAGTGATGAGTTACCAAATTGAGTTGATACTTCGAAGGACTAGTGATAGAACAAAGTATGGAATCCTGGAGGGAGCAAGTCATGAGGACTTGTGGCTGTCGCATTGTTACAGAAAAGCGACGGACCTCATAGATAGGAGTCTATGGAAACTTCTCTACATGGGGAGTCTGATGCAGGAGCATCCAAGCCAAATTTTCATTATTCAATTATGTAATAAGGGGGGTGAGATATTTTAATTATTTTATTAATTAAATTGTTTATTTTTAATAAATTAAGAGAAAATTATAAATATGAGGATTTTTTGTAAATATTCTTTAATAATTAAAGGATATGAGTGGAGTGGAATTAGGTAGATAATATAGGAAGTAGGAATTCCATATACGGGACTTTGTTGAGTCCAAGACTCGAATAAATTTAAATTAGATTTAAGTTGACATTTGTGTGGAGGAATTTATGTAGGGAAATGAATTCATTATTTATATATAGGAGGGTTTTCTGAGGATGAGAGACAGCTGAGAGAAGTGAGGAGGAGAGAGAATCAGAAATATGGTTTGAAGGGCCGAGAGCCAAGAGGCCGCCCAATGTAATATTTGGCCAAAGAGTTGTATTTTTAATATCAGTATGTTTGTTGTATGGCTCTCTTTCTTTCTGATGTATTTTTAAGTTGAATATATTTATGATTTTAATGAAAAATGATTGAGATTTTTCATGCTGGTTGAAATATTTGTTTTTATATGCTAGGATTCTGATTTAACCCAAAACCCCTGCATCAAATCATAGATGAACTTACAATTTATAAAAATTAGCTCATTGAAAAAAATAGCATTGGAAAAGACCAACCTAACGTAGCATGTATCTTTTTCACCCATGATGCATTACAATATCTTTTGAGCTCCATTTAGATTTTTTTTTCAAAAAAAATCATTTAAGTGCATACTTCCTATTATTATGTCTTATAGATCCATATTCTTCTAAACAATATGAATAAACTTATATATCTTCAATTTCACACTTTAATATAAGTACTAGAAAAAAATCACGATACTATAAATCATATTCCCTGAAGTCCACCTTTTAGCAAAATCATGTATCACTATTTTTCTTTTATTTAATTATATTATTTATTTTTTAAGTTTTCAATTTTACTATTATTATTAGCAGTGGTAGCAACAACATTAGCGAAAGCTTACAAATTATTTTTTCTTTTAACAATCATATATATATATTAGATTTGAAAGTAACATTTCATGTGAAAGAGTGTCTCTTCACATGTACATGAAAATAATGTTGTTTCTCAAGGTGAATGTGAAGAGTTCTTTTATAAAATGTGGGTTTTGTGTTTATTTTGTAAAGTGATATTTCATATTATTAATTCAGTGAGAAAATGTACACACTCCTATTTAGGAAAAATTTGGTTTTATTCTCTTTAGCGTAACACCATTTAAGATGTATTTATTATATGTTTGGACTTTCAAGGTCACAAATCAATTTTTTTTTAAATCTTGTCTAAGCTGTAAAACTTTAGTACACAAGGGATTTCTGCAGCGGGTCAAATATGATAATATTTTGAGCTCCTTGTACCTATGCTTTTCACTATGAAGTTGTTTTTTCTTTTAGCTTTTCACTATGAAGTTGTTTTTTCTTTTAACGACACTCCAGTTTAGCAATAGGATATTTGAAAATTTATTAAAAATAGGAAAAACTTATCGTCACGAGCATAGAATGATACAACAAACATACTCAATAATAATTTTGAACCAACTTGAAGCACTACACTTTATTAATTACTAGGCCAACACTACTCACACCTTTGTTGCGGGAACACTTGCTTTGTAGCCTCAACGCCTTGAAACTTTGAATATTTTTTGAGTACAAGGTCATCCTTAGTACACCTTTTAAAAATAATCTAATTAATAGACACAACAATTCTATGGAAACAATAAAAAGGTGATATTGAAAATACCCTTGGCGCAAAGGGTGAATTTCCCTCACTTACTATTCGACTCTAATCAATAATGGCCTCTATCCTTCATTAAAGTTAGTTTTCATGAATTTAATGGTCATGTAGTGAAGGCCTAAACTAAGCACAAAGGTAATGTGAAAGGTATTGATAATTACACTCAAAGTAGTACAATGCCTATTCTTATTTATACCTTGGATCATCCGCACCTCTAGTTCTTGGGGTCGAGAAATATGTAAGAGTGGCTAAATGAAAGTGATTCTCATAACCATTATTTCTAGCACCAATTATTCATGTGTTATCCATATCTACTTTTCATAGTTCCAAAATATTTAATTCACCTTCAGAGATCTTATAAATGCATCAACTTCACTAGGTTCCCTAAGTTTCTCACATTTTCTCTAATTGTATTCCCTTACTCAAGAAAATGCAAAATGAGTCATAATCTAGAGAATACAGTTGAGCCTCTTTCGAATACTATATTCATGGACTTCATGATTTAGTGACATATTTTCTAGCACCTAAACATTCTCCTTATTAAAATACATTTCAACCAACCAACCCTTTAATATATAATCCTCCATTGAAACATGTCTTTAAAGGGAAATTTATTGTTGTTAGATCATTAAATAATTACATAAAATTATTATTATTTAGTAAAACCACATTAATTCTAATTAATGTTATAATTTTTTCTATTATTTGTAATCAATGAAAAAGTCAAATTAATTCCAAATAACTTTATTATGCAATTTTTTATAAATATATAATTATTGTATTTAATACTCATAAAAAATTTGTACAGATTAATTTACCTTTTTACATAATAATAATTTTTAAAATTATATGAAAATGATATGTTAAAAATCTTACAAAATTAATTTATTCAAAATATTAAAATAGAAATATTAAGGAAAATAAGTAGTAAATTTGTAACCTTTTTAAAGTGTTTTTATGATGAAAATATTAAGTCTATCATACATAACTAATGAGAATGATATTTCAAGTGAATACTTATCTTTATATTCATAAAGTGTGCATACTAATATATTAAACAAGAGTGGTAGTTCCATAGAATCATTTTGCATGCCTTTTTTAGTAGTTATCAGTATGGTGGCATGATTAAGGTAGTGTGGGGTTTGCACTTTTCCCTTATGAAAATGGTTTTTTTGTAGATGGAAGTACCTCTTGTTTCTACAATTTGCTACAATATATACTAGTTGCAAAGACCAATTTAGAGTGTCCAAGGATTTACATAGCACAAAGTCATTTCAAAAGTCTTTCAATCAATTCATCATGCCATGATACATCTTTACAATATTCAGAAGGCATATCCCTCTTAATTAGATTTTAAAAGGCTTATCAATTGTCAAGGATAGACTATCAATATCTATAATCAAAGCCATAATAAAAAAAATCAGGCCCATACCTTGGAACTCGCTATCCAGACTTCACCAACTAACAATCACATATAAATAAATTTGAATCAAATATTTTTCATCACGCAACACACTTTATGAGCCTAAGGCCTTATCATTACAACATATCCGCCCTTACTCAAATTGATGTTTTTTCAAGAAAATCAGCTCATTAGAAGTCAGTCAGAACTATTATCAAAGACATTGAGTTCATAGTTATCAATTCTTTTAACCAGAGACAGGTAGCGCACATATCAAGTCTTGAGTTCATTTCATGTCAAGCTCTCAATTTTTTCATTTAGTCATGTCATTACATGAAATTTCAGTCATTATATGTAAGTGAATACACATCATGGTTAAGTTATGCATGTTCATACTAAGTCACAACAACCATTGTGCTAGGATCAAGGGTGCCAATACAGAACCATACGACATTGAAGGTCACTATGTCCACATAACCTAGTAATTTGGGAAAATCAGCCATCACTAGATCAAATCATGTCAAATCCAAGTGTGCAATCATGGTAAAATCTATAAGTCTATACTTTTCTTAATCATTAAGCATCATGTCAAAAGTACCAAACATAGTTTATTAATATAAATTAGCCAAAACATGATGCACAATCCTTAAACACAATGACATATCCATATGAATGTCTCAGTCATCTGCACACACAAGTTTTGTTCAAACATATGAAATTTCCTAGCTAACAGATCTATATACAATACATTTGCAGAATTGACATCTTCCAAGTGACCATTTGATTCCATGATCAATTCCATAAAGTTTAGAAATCAGTTCATGATAACCAGACAAATCAAACATCCATGGATTCAGAGTATAGACTGAATTCATTAGAAAGAAATTTAATTATGTGTCTCTCAGGCATAGTCACATCTATGTGCCTTCCTTTTCATAAATAAGGCTTATACCTTTGTTATAGATCAGCAATGTCAGATACTTAAATCAACAAAAAAAAAAAAAAACTTTTACGAGAGAATTTCTCCCTCTAAATGAGAATCAACTATATTCACGTCATAAAAATGTCTTTACAGGGATCAAGAAATAACAGATATATCATAAACACATACCTATGATGATCATAAATCTTTCATTAAGGGATGGGCTTGAAATATCAGGGTGACAGGCTCATGTGTCAACACAACTTTAAGATCCAATAATAATACATCAAGTTAAGAGAATTTAATTTCATTGCATGATATAGCCACATATAATAAATGATCTATAACATTAATCTCATAAATATGCCTTTATAATCACAGTTTCCAATCTCATGCATATCATAATAAATACGATCAAGTTAGGTTAATCGATAAACTAACAATGTGCAATCACCCTTTTTCTATGAGATTTCATCATGAATTATCAACACCATATAAATGAAGTAACATTCTATAAGAGATCTAATCACTAGTACATATGGTCAATTTTCTAACACTTTAGTTCTGAAAGCTTTGATGTATTGCAGAAAGTTGCCAAACTTTTCTCTATTTTTTTAATCCTGCCAAAAAGCGTTGAAACAATCATGTCGAATGTGCGATGAAACGCTCGAAATGTCTAAATAGTGATGAAAGTGCTCCTAACGTCAGAATATCAAGGAAACACTCCAACTTTGGACTTGTGACACAACTAAACTAACATCAAAATAGAGATGAACTCTCTCTAAACATCGGAATAGCGACGAAACACTCTGGAGTCGGACTTGCGATGAACATGTCCGAAAGTTGGAAACGTCAGAATAGCGATGAAGTCAGTGAGGGTCAGGTCGGGTCATGTCAAGTCGGGTTGGGTGAGGTCGAGTTGTGTCAGGTCAGGTCATGTCAGGTCGAGTCGTGTGAGGTCGGGTCATGTCAGGTCGGGTCGTGTGAGGGCTGCCAAGGAAATGTGTTCGATCGGGTCGGTTCAGGTCGAGTCATCCCATGTCGTATAAGGGTCCCCGAGGAAATGCGTTAGGATGGGTCGGGTTGGGTCAGGTCGTGTGAGGGCACCCAAGGAAATGCATTCGGGAGGGTCAGGTTGGTTCTGGTCACATTGTTATGTGAGGGCACCCTGCAAGGAAAAGTGTTCATGTGGGTCATATGATCGAGTCGTTTGAGGGCACCTTATAATGAAACATGTTTGGGTGGGTTGGGTCGGGTCAGGCTGGGTCGTGTGAGGGCACCCATGGAAACACGTTCGAGCAGGTCAGGTCAGGTCAGGTCGGGTCGTGTGAGTGTGCCCACGAAAACGCGTTCGGGCGGGTCAGGTCAAGTCAGGTTGGGTCATGTGAGGGTGGTTGTATCAAAAATGCTAATTTGTGACCATATGTGTGCCTTGTGCATGTTTGTGCGTTTCGTTTTCCATTTTATCCCTTATGCCTTCATTTAGGTGGGTCGATTTGTGCCCTTGAAGGCTCCATAATAAACTCATTCAAGTCGTATCATGCGAGGGAGGTCCTATAATAAAAAATAAGTTTTTACTACTCATATGCTTTGTGCACGTTCGTGTGACTCATTTTCCATTTTCTCCCTCGTGCCTTCGGCGTTCGGGTAGGTTGGGTCATGTGATATGCCCAAAGAAACGTGTTTGGGTCAGGTTAAGTCATTTCGTATTGTGAGGGCACCCAAGGAAACATGTTTGGGTGCATCAGGTCAGGTCGAGTAATGTTAGGGCACCCAAGGAACACGTCTCGGTCTTGTCGTGTCATGTCGGGTCATGTGAGGGCACCCAAGGAAACGTGTTCTAGTGGGTCATGTTGGGTCCCATCACATCATGTCATGTAAGGTTTCCCAAGGAAACATATTTTGGTGGGTCAAGTCGAGTCATGCCATGTTTGGGCACCCCAAGAAACACGTTCGGGCGAGTCGAGTTGGATTGGGTCATGTCTTGTGAGGGCACCCAGGAAAACGCGTTCTGACGGGTCAGGTGGTACCGTGTGAGGCCGCCCAAGGAAATACGTTCAGGCAAGTTGGGTCGAGTCTTGTCATGTGAGGGTGCCCAAGGAAACATGTTCAGACGAGTTGGGTTGGGTCAGGTCGTGTCGTGTGACATCATCGAGGAAAACATGTTTGGGCAGGTTAGGTCGGGTCGTGTTATGTGACTGTGCTCAAGGAAACGTGTTCGGCCAGGTTGGGTCATGTCATGTCATGTGAGGGTTCCCAAGGAAACACGTTTGGATGAGTCGACTTGGGATGGGTCGAGTCATGTGAGGGCACCCAAAAACAATCATTTGGGTGAGTCATGTCGGGTCCTGCCATGTGAGGGCGCCCGAGGAAACACGTTTGGGCAAGTTGGGTTGGGTTGTATCGTGTAACGGTCCCCAAGAAAATGCATTCAGGAGGGTCAGGTCAGGTTAGGTTGGGTCATGTGAGGGGAACCAAGAAAATGTTTTCAAGTGGCTCAAGTCAGGTTGTGCCGTGTGAGGGTACCCAAGGAAACATGTTTTGGCAGGTCGGATTGAGTCTGGTCGAGTTGTGCTATGTGAGGCTGCCCAAGGAAACGCATTCGGGCAGGTCGGGTCAATTCATGTCGTGTGAGGGCACCCAAGGAAATGTGTTCAAGCGATTTGAGTCATGTCATGTGAGGGCACCCAAGGAAACGCCTTTTCGTAGGTTCAATTGGGTCAAGTTGTGTGAGGGTGCCTAAGGAAACACATTCGGGCCTGGGTCGGTTGGGGTCGAGTCGTGTGAGGGCACCTAAGGAAACACATTCGTGTGGGTTGGGTCAGGTCGTGTAAGGACCACACTTCATGAGGTGCACTCATGACAACAGGCACACCCACCGGATGTTTTGAAGGAGTTCGGGCATATCGTCGTAGTGTGACCGTATAAACAATACTTTGTGTGATGATGGAAGAAACAATGTGGTGACTGAGAGATGTTAACAGGAGTTTCGTCACATCGTAGCCAACATGATACATTGGCTGAGCGACATATTGGATGGAACATCACAACGTAACCGAGTTTGGGCCGACGTTATATGGAGGAGGAACACCCAAGCGATGGATGGGTTAGTCGGCTGGGGTCCATTGAGTGACCCACACCTTTACACAGTAACGTGTATAAATAACTCAAGTGGTTGAAGCATTTGAGGAATTGAATGACAAGAAGAATTCAGACATATGAGCTAAAGCATTAGAAAAACATCTTGAGATTTATCAATAGCTCATTGATGCAAACCACCACCGAGACAGGAAAATAGAACAAATGTATTGCAGACTGGATTTAATAGTCGAGTGGAGTCATCGATTTGTCTGTCGGTCAGGTTAGAGTGTGGTGCGGGTAGGCCGCATCGCGTATCAAGGAGATGGATAGCGTTGGAGGTTCAAGTGAGTCGGGTGACACTCCATCCACGTCACTGCAGAAGTTTGGTGCGACGGTCGTTTCGGGCAGAGGCTGCGAAATGCATTTAGACAATGACATGAGGCCGCTACACGCGGGTCTGTTCCAGTAGACGACTAAATGTGAGTTCAAGCTGCGGACAGAAGCGACAGTTTGGTGGATTTGATGCGGACGAGTTGCCTCAGGTAGAGCTTGGTTGGTTGAACACAACGAGCATGCGAGAGGTCTATTTGGAGGCGCGGTGCTCCTAGAAAGTGCGTGAAGGTCACATGTAGCAACAGACACCAGGGTGACCTAAGTGACCCGTCATCACAGTACTTAGGTAGATTCGGGCATAAATTCCTAAGGCTGATTTTAATGCTATAAATGGATGTTTTATGTTGGTTTAACGATTGAAAAGTTTTGTAACTTGGTCAAGAGGTAAACCTAGATTTCCAAAGGAGCATAAGTGGTTTTTGTTGGATTAAACTTGTAATGTACTTATACATTTTATGAAACATATTATCGGGCAGACTTACTAATATGGAGTTTCTCCTCTCTTGTATGTATGGGCATACTTGTGGATTGATGATTATTTCTATGTTTATTTCCATACATTAAATAACACTTTTATTAATTAACTTCACAAGTGTTGCTAGGCATAGTCTACTAGTGAAGTATTCGGGAAAAGAATAACTAGGTAGTGTCGCACCCATCTATAGAGTTGGTTGGGAGAACACCATAGGTATAGGTGCGTGACAGTTGGTATCAGATTCAACACAAACAACTCCTTGTTCACATCATTTGGTATCAATTTCGGAGACATGTCGAGTTGGGAAGAATTTGAGGAGAATACTTGTGAAGCATTGTGATGGATAAAGTAGTTGAAGGAAGGTATCCCAATAATTTCAACTAAACTTGAAGTTTTGGAAAAGAAATTGCTAGAATATTGGAAGAAGGCTAAGAAGATTCATGAAGAGGTTGATGAGGAAAATAATGCCCTTATGGCTTTGTGCAAGGAAGAATTAGGGGAATTTTAAGGTCTAAAATGGGCCTCCTAAAGAAAATGTACGATCAAAATTTACTTTATGAGAACCAATCACATTTTAGGGGATGACATCATCCCTGATGGTTGAGGTGGCATTGCTTGAGTTAAAGGTACTTACTTTTCATATTCTCAATGGTGGATAAAAACTCATGGTTAACCATGGTAGTGCTCTAACTACTTCTAATGTCAAAGTAAAGTACTCATAATAAATGTCATTTCACATTCCATATTTCTTGAAAGAAACAATGCATATCCCTATACATTTATTATATTATATTATATTATTTTTATATAGTATATTGATTACATGTTATTATACAATTTAAATAATATAAATTTTAATTAATAACATATAATATAATTAAGAATTTATAAATTTATATTTATAATTTATTTTAAGTTATTTAAGTACAAAGGACAAATTCATTAGTTGTTCAATGATAATGACTTTTTTTTTTAAAGCTCATTCTTATTTATAGTCACATCAATACAATTTTTTTATTAATTGTATTTTAGTAAAACTTTTGAATTGAATTTAACTATGGTTACATGGATTGTGGTGCAAAAAGTGAATTGAAAATTCATAAATATTAGTTTATTGGTTTAGCTATTATTTCATTATTTCCTTAGGAGGCCCATTTTAGACCTCAAAATTCCCCTAATGGGGATTTCTGACTCAAACCAAGATGAATTCCATAGACTTCAGGAAAATATGTAACGTTTCGATGAATGGATGGCATTATGGTATGAGCTGGAGGATCACCAAGATTAGCTTGTTATATTTGAAGAAAAGAACCATAAGAAGAGGTTGAAACCTTCTATGGGAAAACCGAAGGATGTTGTGAATGTGAGTGAAGTCAAGGAATAACTTGTTAAACAAGTTCGATCAAGACCAAACACATCACAAGCATTGATGGTGGATTAACACAAGGATATTGTAGATGTGTTAGATGTCAAGGATGTACTTGATGAACAGGTTTGACCAAGGCCAAGCACGTTGCAACCATCAGTGATGGATGATTCTCATGAGGATTTTATAGAGATGGAAGAGATGAAAGAATAACTTGTTGAACAATTTAAACCAAGAAAAGACACATTGCAAGCATTAGTGGATGAACCACATGAAGATGTTGCAAGTGTGACCATGATCAAGGATGAACTTGAAGAGAAGGTTGTACTAGGATCAAACACATCAAAGACATTGATGAGGATGGAGAACACTCACTTGGGGAGTCTTCATGGAGGTATGACTTGTGTTTCACTTGAGCATGTTGGATATGGACCATATGGAGGAATAAGAAAAGAGATGACTTCTTTTCCAATACCATGGAGGACCTTTCTTTGGATGAATACTATGATGAAAACTTGTACATTGGAGAAGCAAGGAGCATTGATGGTTGCAATACTTCATGGGACAAATTGTGACCTCAGTATGGATGGTTCAAATTCCTGGGACAAGGGTGGAACTTGATGATATTTGTGGAGGATGGGTCATTCTTAGCCACATGGAGATTGGCTAGGTGTCCAGCATTACTCGTTGACTCTTTGGAGAGGGAACACTATTTGGGTGGACTTCTTCATGGATTCAACCAAGAAGGAACCCTTGGTGGACCTTTAGTGGGGGAGTAGCCTTGAAGGAAGTACTCATAATGATGGATGATGGTAGAAGTGATTGAGGGCACTTTACCTCTACACTACACTTTATTGATGATGACTAGACTTGAGTTGGGTTCACTTTGATGGACACATGGGCAGCCAAAGTCATGGACATTGACATGAGGGCATGGAAGGATGTTTTATGGAGGCATTATGTAGGTGCACTTACATTAATGCCACTTATGAGCATTATGGAGGAGTGTCAAAGTAGGATGTTGGGATCAGGATGGATTTTTTGATGCTACATGGAGATATTTTATAGATGGATTGATGGGATGTTTCTCACCATGAGAAATTAGGAAATTGTTTGGACGATCAGCCTATGAGGACATTCATATGACTTGTAGGGTGAGAACCATTTGTGATGGCACTCATGGCCAATGCAAGTATGATTTCCAAAGCTTTGGATGGAGATACATGGGAGTTCATGATGACTTGCATTCATTGGAGGCTTCATGTTATGGTGATCTTGCAGTATCTAATTCATTGAAGAGTTGAGGTCAGTATTGGTCCTGAATTTGATGCATCATGGGATGCATACCTTTGAGCACCTTTATGGGGTGTGTTTGGAAGGAGTCACTTGATGGAGATGATCGAGCAAGGTCACTTTTGAGTCTATGGAGATGCAGCGATGGAGATGCCTTGGTGAGGTACACTTAGGCATGGGTTGAGTCATCTTGAATTAACCACACTTTTTATGGAATTAATGGATGCATATTGTAGATGGGATGAACATTACTTCATGGACCTGGATATGGCACATTGAGTGTTAATATGATGAGAGGGGGACCTCTTACCTTTGATGATTCTTGAAGGATGTGACTACTTGGCATATAGGTAGCACATGGATTAGCATCATGGAAAACATGTTGTGGATGAGATGGAGGATGCTTCATGGACCCAAACATGGCATAATTACACTTGGATGGGATTTATTTTTTATTGAGTTGATGATATGACAGAATCCAAGAGGAGAATCTAACACATGGTGTGAGGATGTGCACTCTCATGATGAGGACGTTATGGTTGGATTAGCTACCCAACTATTTTGAGTTGTGGGGTTCGGAAGTGTGCAGCATTATATTGGATACGTAGCAGCTGATGTTATGTTCAGCTATGTTGGAGTACTTGATGCAGATATTTGCATGGTATTGATGATATCTGATGGGTTGACACGATATGTTGATGATCATGGATTGAGGAGATATTTCATGGATATGTTAGACATGGAATTTGATGGTTTATGAATTTATGATAAAGCAGAGGTGGGTAGAATGAACATTGTTGTAGATGTTGGAGTAGTGACACATTGTGACGATAGTTGCGATGATATTGTTTATATGAATGCGAAAATAGATTGTGCGATGACATTTTACGACAAAAGTTGCGATGATATTTTGCACATGGTTTGTGACAATGAGACAATGTTGTGAAGGGATGACAACATTTTGAAGCAGGGGAGGACCGCACTTCATGAGGTGCGTTCACGAAAATGAGCACTCCCACTGGACATTTAGATGGATTTCAGGCGTCGTGTGACGTTACGGGCGTATCGTCGCACCATAACTGCATAGGCACGACACCGTGTGACGATGGTTGAAAAAATGTGGTGATCCACCAACGTTAACAGGAGTTTCGTCGCATGGTAGCCAATGTGATATGTTGGTCGAGTGACATATTGGATCGAAATTCATAATGTAATCGAGGTTGGGCCGATGTTATCTGAAGGATGAACACACAAGTGATGGAATGTTGGGTTGGTTTAGGTCCACCGAGTGACCCACACCTTTACACAACAACGTGTATAAATAATTCAAGCGGTTGAAGTGTTTGAGGCATCGGATGACAAGAAGCATTCGAACATATGAGCTAAATCATTAGAACAACATCTCGATATTCATCAGGAACTCGTTGATGTGAGCCACCACCGAGACAGGAAAAAAGAACTAAAGGGTTACAGATGGGATTTAATAGTCGGGTGGAGTTGTGGGTTTGTTTGCTGGTCGAGTTAGAACGTGGTGCGGGAAGGTCACAGGGCATATCAAGTAGGTCGATAGTGTTACAGGTTCAGGTGATTTAGGTGACACTCTAGTCGCGGTTCTGTCGAAGTTTGGTGCGACATTAGGTTTGGGAGAAGGCTGCGAAATGAGTTCACACAGTGACTCAAGGCTGCTACGTGGGAGTCAGTTTGGGTAGTCGGTCGAACGTGAGTTCAGGCTGCGAACAGAAGCGACGGTATGGCGGATTTGATGTGGACGAGTTGCACCAAGTAGAGCCTAGTTGAATGAACACAAACATCATGTGAGAGTTCAATTTGGAGGCGCAGTGCTCTCGAAATGTGCGTGAAGGTCACGTGTAGCAACAGACACTAGGGTGACCCAAGTGACCCGGCATCACGGTACTTAGGCAGATTCGGGCAGAAATTCCTAAGGTTGATTTTAGTGTTGTAAATGAATATTTTATGTTGGTTTAAGGATCAACAGATCTTGTAACTTGGTCAAGAGGTAAACCCACCTTCCCAAAGGAGTAGAAGTGGCTTTTGCTGTATTGGACTTGTATTGTACTTATACATTTTATGAAACATATTATCGGGCAAACTTACTAACAGGGAGTTGCCCCTCCCTTGTATGTATGGGCATACTTGTTGATTGATGATGATTTTTATGTTTATTTATTCACATGAAATAACACATATATTAATTAACTAAACAAGTGTTACTAGGCGTAGTCTACTAGTGGATTATTTGGAAAAACAAAAACTAGGTAGGTTCGCACCCATCTATAGAGCTAGTTGGGAGAATACCACACATATAGGCACGTGACAGGTCATGTGACGACACCTAAGGAAACACGTTTAGGTCGGGGTCAGGTCTGGTAGTGTGAGGGCACCCAAGGAAACATGTTAAGGCAGGTTGAGTCAGGTCGAGTCGTGTGAGTGCGCCCATGGAAATGTGTTTGTGTGGGTAAGGTCAAGTCGGGTCAGGTCGTGTGAGGGCACCCAGGAAAACGCGTTTGGGCAAGTGGAGTCAGGTCATGTGAGGGCACCCAGGGAAACATGTTCGAGCAGGTTGGGTTCGGTTCAGACAGGTCATGTGAGGGTGCCCAAGGAAATGCATTTGGGCGGGTCGAGTCGGTTCGTGTCGGGTCATTTAAGGGTGCCCAATGAAATGAGTTTGTGCAGGTCGAGTCAGATCATGTGAGGGAATATAAGGAAATGCGTTCGGGTCACATCTGATCGGATTTTATGAGGGCACCCAGGGAATCACATTCGAGCGGGTTGGGCTAGGTCAAGTCATGTGAGGGCACCCAGGGAAATGCATTCAGACGGGTCAATTCGAGTCGGGTCAGGTCAGGTCGAGTCGAGTTGTGTGAGGGTGGCCGTATAAAAAATGTTAATTTGTTACCACCCGTGTTCCTTGTGCACGTTTTTGCGATCCGTTTTTTTCATTTTCTCCCTCATGCCTTCGTTCAGGCGGGTCAGGTCATGTCATGTGAGGGACCCACGGGAAACTCATTCGGGTCAGACCATCATGTGAGGGAGGTCATATAAAAAATTCTAAGTTATGACTGGTCGTGTGGCTTGTGCATATTCATGTGACCCTATTTCCAATTTTTCCCTTGTGCCTTCAATGTTCAGGTAGGTCAGTTCAGGTTGGGTGGTATGAGTGCGCCCAAGGAACGTGTCCTGGTCGAGTCATGTCAAGTTGGGTCGAGTCATGCTGTACTGTGAGGGCACCCAAGGAAATGCATTCGGGTGGGTCGGGTTAGGTCTGGTCGTGTACTGAGGTTGCCCAAGGATAATATTGTGTTCATGGTTTTGGTTTCCTCTCTTTCAATCACTAACATGTGGAATTTGATCCACACCTAGAATTACCACGAAAGAAATTGGTTTCAAGGTAAAATCCCTGGTTTACCACTCGTATTCTGGTCTAGTGAATCACTAATGATGATCAAAATTCCATTGGTAAATTTTCTTTCCTAGTGGAGGAAATCCTGTTACATAGAGATAAACATATGACATGGATTTTGGTGGAGGTGGATTTCGCTATTAGCCTTCATGAAGAGGTGGAGCGCAATTAGGATGGCTTCTCTACTAGGCAACGAATTGACTATTGAGTCATGTGAGGGTGATTGTGTAAATAATGCTAAGTTGTGACCGCCTCGATTCCTTGTGCATGAATTTGTGTGACCTATTTGTCATTTTCTCCCTGGTTCCTTCCTTCAGGTGGGTTGAGTAGTGTGAGGGCGCCCAAGGAAACACCTTCGGGCTGGGTGGTTCGGTTCGGGTCGGGTCGTGTGAGGGTGCCCAACGAAACATGTTCATGCGGGTCGGGTTAGGTCTTGTGAGGGAACCTAAGGAGATGCATTCAAGTGGGTTAGGTCGGGTCGTGTCGTGTGAGTGCACCCAAGGAAACGTGTTTGAGTGGATCGGGTTGGTTCGGGTTGGGTCGTGCAAAGGCACCCAAGGAAATGCATTCAGACGGGTCGCGTGCGAGTGGCCTAAGGAAACGTGTTTGGGCAGGTCAAGTCGGTTACTCAGGTTGTGTGATGGCACCCAAGGAACTCGTCCGAGTCAGGTCATGTCGTGTCATGTGACGGCACCCAAGGAAATGTGTTTGGTCGGGTCGAGTCGGGTCAGGTTGGGCTGTGTCATACGAGGTCGCCCAAGGAAATGTGTTTGGTTAGGTCAGGTAGGGTCATGTCATATCGTGTGAGGGTGACCAAGGAAACACGTTCGGGTGAGTCGGGTCGGTTTGGGTCGTGTCGTGTGAGGGTGCCTAGGAAAACACGTTCGGGCAGGTCAGGTCGGGTCAAGTCATTCCGTGTGAGGGCACCCGAGGAAATGTGTTTGGGTGGATTGATTCATGTCAAGCCATGTGAGGGAACACAATGAAACATGTTCAAGCACGCCAGGTCAGTTCGGGTCATGTGAGGGCACCCAAGGAAATAGGTGTGTGTGAGCCAAGTCGTGTGAGGGTGCCCGAGGAAACACATTTGGGCACGAGGGATAAAATAGCTAACGGGTCACATGAACATGTACAAGGCACATGAGCAGCCACAGTATAGCATTTTTTATACGACCTCCCTCACGTGACCCAACTTGACCCAACACAAATGTGTTTCCTTAGGCACCCTCACATGACTTGACCTGACCCGACCCACCTGAACGAAGGCACAAGGGAGCCAATGACAAACGAGACATCACGCAAATGTGCACAAGGCACATGGGTGGTCACAACTTAGCATTTTTTATACATGCGCCCTCACACGACCCAACCCGACCTGGCCCACCTGAACAAAGGCACAGGGAAGCAAATGTAAAATGGGTTGCACGGACGTCCACAAGGCACACATGCAGTCACAACTTAGCATTTTTTATACGACCTCCCTCACACAATTCGACCCGACCCGACCCGACCCGACCCAAACGCTTTTCCTTCAGCGCCCTCACATAGCTTGACCCGACCCGACACGAACCACCCGAACGCATTTAATTCCTATGAACTTTAATCCTAAGCCCTAAAACCTCTAAAAATTATAAGGTCCAATCCTTATAACCCCTGCCACACTTAATACCTAAATATTACAACCCTTATCCTCCAAAAGAATTTACCTCTCTAACATCTAATACATATATTCATTCATGAACACCTGACCACTATACTCCTTAACACATATAAACAATAACCCTAATACTATAACCATTATATCTCTTAAAATTTTACCATCATAAACCCTAAACTTTAGAACCTTTAATCCCTATCTCTTTTAAAACCATTTTACCCCTAATATAACCTTACAATCCATATTACCGCCTTTTTTAAAATTTTGGTGGGCCTCATTTTCTTCAACAGAGCTCACACTAGTGATTCCTAATATAACCTTACAATCCATATTACTGAATTTTTTTAAATTTTGCTGGGCCACATTTACTTCAACCAAAACATGAGGTGAGGTCAACTAGCTATTTTTAACCAAAGAGTGAGCTCAGACATAGTCTACTGCCATGGTGTGGCTTCCAGACACTCTACGACATAGTCTGTTGATGTTTGAGGTCAAGGTTGTTCATTTCATTCTCCAGCGACACTTCCAGGAAAAGGTTTCACTCTGCCCCCTTCATGAACTAATTTCTCCAAATTTTTCTTTTTCTCATTACACTAAGGAAGTCCAAGGTTTATGGTTTTAGAGAAGTAGGAGATATCCCACTCTAGGCCGAGTATGTTGGAAAATCAAATGAATTTCTAGGTACAGTTTGTCAGTCCTCTTCACTATGATAGAATTTCAAACCTTTAATAGAGGAACAAAGGTATAAAATTCTTGTATTGGGAGGACCGAAAGCCTAACCTAGCATTTCAACATCGGCCACACATCCTGGTGATATAACAAGGTTCTAAAATGTACCTTACACGGTATAATATTCTCATCAAAATGGTTCGACACTATGTAAAAATTCTTTGGTATGTATCATTTTTTGTTAAATGTTTTGTTAAGGATAGTTTTGATTTTTGCAAAGCATCAAAGGACTATATATTATCAACTCCAAAAGAACCAAGCCGTCTCCAATTCTGAGCATAAGCCATGAGGTAAAACTCTCCAGTTTCATTGGAGGGTAAATTTGACTTCGTTCTTAGCATAAAACTACATTTGAAGCCATATAAAGGAAGTTACCAAAGGAGCCAATGTTCTTAGCATAAGTATCATTGGAAACCGATACCTATTCTTCATACCAATGCACCAAAGTTTTGAGCATAACTAAGTTGAAAGTATAGAAGAAATTATGAGAATAAATTCCATATTGCAAGTTTAAAGCAATTCTCACAATAATATCAAGGAGATCCAAATTGAAGTCCTAATTGGAAGGCTAGAAGGAGTCACTTCAGTAGGATCTGATACCTCCTATTATTTTGGGCATAATTATAATTCAAAAGGACATAAGTCACATCTTTAGTCACCAAGAAAAGGAGTCGAGAATCCTATTATTTGCATAAAATCGAGTTGATTGGAGGAAAAATAGGCATATATCAGAAGATTAATTGTCAAGCTATAATAACTTTATTCAATTCATGACTTGTAGACATGTGGATTGACATATAATATAATAAATTGTGGTATAATATCCATGAATCCGTGAAATTTATGGGAATGCAAATCTATAGGGATGAGAGTTCTTAGCACATGAATACAATACACAATCTGAGCCTAATCAATAGTAAGAAAATAGCAAGAATTATTCCAGACTTAAATTGTTGAAGTCTACCATTTGAAAGAGTCATTTAATATATGACCCACTCTTTATTATAGAGACCAAAATATTATGGATAAGAAGTGAAATACCAAGATCTATATATATACATAATCAACAAAGTTGAATCAGTGAAATAAGAAAGTTGACCTTATGATACATGTTCCAATCATGCATACATACATACATACATATATATATATATATATAACTCAAATTCTATATCTTGGAAAGCCCTACTTATAGGATCATCTGAAGTCTTTGAAACCTATTCTCTATGTTACGTTTAAGAACAAATATCCCTACAGTTGAGAGAGGAAGAAGCTTTAGGAAGTTTTTATTATGTAACAGTGGGTTTCTACCATAATCTACAAAGTTGAATCATTGAAATAAGAAAGTCTATCTTGTGATATATATATATATATATAACTAACTCAAATTCTATATCTTGGAAAGCCCTACTTATAGGATCATCTCAAGTCTTTGAAACCTATTCTCTATGTTACATTTAAGAAAAAATATCCCTACAGTTGAGAGAGGAAGAAGCTATAGGAAGTTGTGATTATGTAATAGTGGGTTTCTACATTTTTTAAGGAACAATATCCTATATACAGTGGTGTGAATCTTCATTAGAAAGGTTTCTGAATATTAATGTAGGGTTTCCCTACTCATTTCATAGCTTTCTGAGATCAATAAAGTTAAAAACACACACCTGAAAAAGGTAGGGCTGAAAATCATTAGGGTTCTCATCAACCAAAAATTGATAATGCTCCAAATCCTTTGCGAGGTTTTCCTACATGTAAAACATAGACATGCCACTTTATCTACATGTTGAAAGGGTGACCATAACAAACTATTAATACCTAATTTATAGCAGAGATTTGACTAAAATCATTTTGAGTACTAGATGTAATGATAAGATAATTTGAAGAATTCAGAATTTAAAACTTATCATAAACAAAAGAAAATGGTTCGAAGTCAAATAAGCCAAAAGAAAATATTACTGTATTTTCTAGTATTTAAAATTTATTATTGAATGTATGAATTCTATGAAATTTTTCAGAATATTGAAGTGTACAAAGTTTGCATATCAAACTTTTCACAATGATCATAATAAATCTATATTCGTGGAAGTTGTAAAAAAATGGATTATGCAACATGTACAATTAGTAGCATTTATGCCATTGTATAAATATCATCAATTTTACTATTGTTTTTGTTCAATGCTTCCAAGTTAAATAATTGAAACTAGCTCCACCCTTTTGCAACAACTTATGTTGAATGCATGATAACAGAATTGAATATCAATAGTAGAATCAAAATGGGTGCTTGCACTTCTTGATCATATTTTCAACCAAATTCCGATGAAATTGGAAAGGAATTTTTATTATCATCATTGGTTAACCTGGATAACGAAGAAAGAAAGGAAGTTGTTGTAGATCCAGACTATCGTTTTGGCTAGGAAAACATACTAATGGCATCCGATTTTATAGTGGGTCAGTGTAATCAGAACGACAATAATACTTTTTTTTTGCATTCAGGTGGGGGTTTTCTATTCGAGATATGTTTTCTCTCAAATTTTCAAGAAAAAATGATTTTTTTAAGAGTTACAATGTAGTGGCCAAATATTTGCAAGGTTTGTTTCATAATGATACTTTTCAGAAAATTACCTACAATCCTTCTAGTATGGGATTTTTCCAAAACTATAAAGTAGACAAGATAATATTTTCAGGGCATGGCTTGGTTATGGAATTGGCTCATTTTTTCTTGATTTTTTACATTCTAATCAATCGTGAAGGGATAAAATGCCATGTATCTATTACCATTGGCTCGCCCTATTTCTATGACAATGATGCCAAGTGGTTCTGTGAAAAAACTATGGAACTCAATACACGTTTGTTTACACTAGTGAATGATGTTGATCATGTACCCTAGCTAGTTGATCATGTACCCTAGCTACTAACAGGTATAAACATGATTTTACCTTGTAATCTAGATACAGAGGATTTCATTTCTTGCTTGGAGAGAATGGAGCTTAACGAAATGCAGAGAAAAAATCATTCTAGCAAGCCACAATGTGGATAGCCTAGACTGTACTAGGAGGGAATGGATTTGATCTCAGTCAATCCATATGTGAAAGTAGCAAGTGTAAATGCTTGGAAATGTCACCAGGTTGAAAAATATGTGAGAGAGTTCAGTTCTCATACCAGCAGGCAAAGTTTTCCAATTATTAACATCATGGAAATAGGGTCCAAACCTTCTATAAAATCTTTCACTCTCAAAATTTACCATGGTCGAATGAATTGTGAAGGATTTATAGCCATAAGAGGTGATCATTTTTCATAGTGGAGATAATTTCATGTGAAGCCAGAGGTAAGATATAAGTGGGTTGTTAAAGATTCATGTGACATTGAAATCCTTCTAAGAGCTTCCATATACAAAAGGGAATTCTATACATACCTAATAGATATCTCTGTAAAAACAAGGACTTGATTCGGCTTGATAGAGGAATATGTGCATGTTGAAGATGAATGGAAGAAGAGTTATTTTTCATATGATTTAAATAGGGCCATGGGAATATTGTTATTAATGAAGCAATAAAAGGTTTTAACAGAAAGTATAGAGTACAAGGAGGCGTATAAATATCTTGATAATGCTTTTGAGCATCGGTCATTCAAAATGTGGATTTCATTTCCTTCCATGTGGATGTGTTGTTTAAAGTTGTACAAGTTAATGTATATAACATAATTATGTATTATGAGAATCCATTACTTGTTAATTATAATTTTTTATGCATGAATACATTCATAAGGACAATTTGTTTTAGTGTATTGGTATCTTAGTCAGTATATCACCAACTTGAACTTGTTAGAGCCTTGAATGAAACAAGTGTCACCTTGCAAGAATTCCTTTGAGAGGGTGTTGAGAGTTATTTTCTCTGTGGCTATTAGTTTAGAGTGATAACAATGAAATGTCTCAACAATGTGAACTTGACGCAAATGAAATGGAAAACACATAAAACAAAATTCAAGAGAAGAGAGTAAAAAGGGTGAAATCATATTTATCAAGCACAATTTTACATTTATATGTACAAGTAATTAATAGAGCAAAGGTAGAAGAAAATGGCTAGAAATGATGCCTCTACTCATAATGCTAACGCAGTTTGACATAGCATGAAATTATTTTATCAAGAACAAATTTATATTTAGATGTATAGGTGATTAATAGAATGGAGGTCAAATAAAAATTCCACCAATGATGCCTCCACTCGTAATGCAACTCAATTTGACAAAAAGGGACATCTCTTGTACTAATCAAGGCCTTGGTGAGATGAAGCTTGGGAAAATCGTCCCAAATCTCTACAATGACGATTTTATAAACATGACTTCCTAATCATGACGTTTCAACATAACTTTATGACCCCTTATACTACTTAAGAAGCAAGCTATGCTTTTTAAACAAATAACTCCTTGGAATATATGTTCTTTCATCATAGTGCTAATAAGAGAAACAACACGAAGAGATAAAATGACTAAAGGAAAAAATAGGACTTCACTTCAAAATTGAAGTTCATTATTTTTCTCTCCATTTTTCTTGAGCACCCTCCTCAAGCTAAAACTTATATCAAATGTTACCCTTTGTTTTGGATCTACATTTGTAGATTCATTCTTATCTAGAGTTGATCATATGATACCGTTGTGGAGTTGATTGGCACTGTAGAGGATGTTGGTGCTACTTGTCATTGGGTGTATGTTCTTCTCAATTAATTTGGCCAATTTAGAGTGGGTTTTTATGATCTTTGGGTAGTCATGTAGAAAAATTTTCTAGCCGGCAGCTCAACATAGTTTCAATGTTTTCGCATAAATTTGATTCCCACAGTCCCAAACTAGTAAGTCTGATGTAAAAATTTTGAATGAAATTTATTTTAAACACATTTTGTTTTGTAAGTTGGGTAGGACTACACTATTCATGATCATGTCCAAATACATCACCCAGATCGGGGTAGGGAATTGAACCAGTGACTTCACATCAAGGAGTGCCTTAACAATGCACCTGACCACCGTTAAGGCCAAGCTAGTCAAACTTAACATGTAGGCTCAGTTAACACTCTTGGGGCGTGTGCCCTTGTTATGTGAGTCCATAACCCTTATGAGGATGCCTCGCTTGAGTTGTGTAAAAATGTGCAAATCAAGCTAAACATTGTAACATCTCATCTTGTGATCTTCTGACCTTCTTGATATAGCACATTGTGAAATGTGTTTTTTTTTCTCTCTTGTTCTTGTGAGGTTAAAAGGTTCTAAACTATCATATTTCAGAAGAAAGAGTTTGATCCTATTTTGTTTTTCTAGTCTCTTTTTTTCTCATCTACTTGTGTTGTTTTCTAAGATTTAACAGTCATATCAATTCACATATTTACTCAGATCTATGCTCAATTATTTTAATACAATTATGTTGATGTCTTTGATACATTATTTTTGTTTTACAGGTTCTGATTTTGAAATCCCCCAGCTAAGCATCGACACAGCATTGAAAATGGTAACATTGGGCATGATTTGTGCAGAACGTGTTTTGTTATATGCTGATATGATCTTAATATTTATGATTTATTGTTTATTATATTTAAACTCAAATGTCATTTGATGGTAAATTTTTACTCTTTAATGCAAAAATTTTATGTATTAGAAGGGTAAATTTATAAATTATTTCATTTTTCATTTTTTGATTTCAAGTTAGATATTTTTTTCAATTTTTCACAACTATAATTTTATTGCAATGTGGAAAATTTATCGTGGCACAAGAACAACCTCAGGATAGGTAAACAAATAACAATTTATCTTTCATATTAGTTTCATTATATTTAACAAAAAAAAATTACATATTTCACAGCTCTCACTATTTTATAATGTGGCAGGATGATCACTGAAAGGGGCAAACCAAAGAACATGTAAAGTGGCAAACTTCATCTATCTTTGGGTATTCTAATTGTTTACATAATTGAAATAATGTTAATTTTGTTCAAATATGCAGATGTCTGGCCATAGTGTGTGTCATGATTCCCTCAACGAGGAAGATTTTTATTCATCTCCAAGTCCATTTGTTTTGCTTCAAAAAAAAATTCTAAACACAAATAAGGAACTTCAGTGTTTGGTAGACATTGTGCATCAAACACTTGAAGTAGAAGAAATGATATTAAAATTTATTACCCAACTTCATAAATATGAGGTAATAACAAAAATAAAAATGATATTTTTATTTTTATGTATAAGATCAATTGTGACAGGTTGATTTATAGCTTTTACATTAACTAAACTAAAAAAAAATCTTTCATATGTAGCATTTTCTGCATCCTGTTGTCCCTAGTGTTGGTGATAGTGGGAAACAAAGGAAAGAGATTCCCGAGGAACCCTCTCGTACACCTCGTATGCCTTTAGGTAGTAGGTGAGAAATGCACCGTGAAGAAGACACACAACCAACCGTTGAATGTAGTGGCAGTGATGAGGATGATATGCCCAACTTTATGATTAAATTTCCTAGGGCTACACATGTCACCTCCACAGGGACCATTCTAGGCACGCTTTTGGTGAACCATGAAGGTGTTCCTATAAAGCAAGTACAAATCCCAGGTAAGTTTAATATTTTTATTGTTTCATGTACTCTATCTAAAAAATATTTTCTCATGATTATTATTTTTAAATTAATGATAATATATTTTTATGTGTAGGAAACAATAATTTATATAGGGCCTTGGAGAGCAAGGCATTGGTAAATTTTGTCCCAACCATACATACAAAGTGGAATTCCCAGAATTCCAACCTGAAAAAAGAACTTATAGATTATCTAGAAGGCCTTTTTGGGGCAGTCACATTTGATAGAACAATGATCACATGGTCAGTTGGAAAATATATGAAATATACGTAGGACACCTATAGGACGTACTTGAAAAATAACTCTAGATATGATCATCCTCTCATAATTTTAGAAAGGGAGTGGACAGCACTCATATATGATGGAAAAGAGGAAAAGACCAAGAAATAAGGAAAAATGTTAATTGGACCCACAAGGTAAATTACAACTTTAATTCAATAGTTTTGATTTTTTCTACGTCTAAAATAAAAGTGTGTTACATAACTAGCTTCAAGCTTTTTATGATAGGTTACCTGGCACCTCAAAGGCAACCAAATCTAGGATTGACAAACAAGGCCAGCACAAGCTAGGCCAAGGCGGCTACTTGAAATTCACTGCAAGAATTGTAAGTAGCTAAACATCTTATTAATTTTATCACCTTCCAACATATTTTTAATCTCATCAAATGAAATTAAAAATATAGAATCATATGCAATGTACGGTGACAACTTTGGAACATAAACCACAAAGGAAGATAGAGATATTGCTTTCCATTTTGGATATCAGGCCATAGTTGAACATCGTAAAAGCTTGGGACAGGTCCCAAGATCCAGAATTTCTGATTAGGTAAAACATTAACCTTTAAATATGTTTATTTCCATCCATAAATTAAATGTCTAACAAATTTGTTTAAATAATGCGAGCAACACTTTCAACAATCCAAATAACCCAGTTGTAGAGTAGCGCATTGAGAGTGAAATATTGCGAGAACATGGTCCTCACATCCAACCTGATAATTCTAGTGGGGACGAGGATAGCAATGCTGCTATCAGTGAGGCCCACGATAGTAATTAATTTCTACTTATATTTTTTTCTAATTATACATTGAGGGTTGTTTCCTTATACCATTTTTTTAAAATGACATAGAATGTTGTACTTCAGCATCCTACCACCGGAGAGGAACACGGGGCAACGGTTCCAACAGTGAAAACTAGTGCACTAGGTAGATAATGTAAAAAAATATAAATATAAATTTAATATGATTTGTTTGTAGGAGATACCCCATCACTACATGGGACGAGACATCGTAAGTACCCAACTAGGTCAGTTATGTAAGAAAGGCACGAAACAAAAGTAGATAAAAATGATGTTGATGATGTAGTTAGGAGATCTAGAAATAAGAAGAATAAAAAAAAAATTGATAATGTAAAATATTATATTATTATAAGACAGACGATGAATGGCGTACCATACTTGGAAATTTTTTTGTGTTATATAAAAACTCATTTATCATACTATTTTTATGCCATAGACTTTCAATATTTTCTTGCATACCTTTTTTTGCAATGATTTTTAATTAGTTACTGAATATTTTTTTTGAACTCATGTTCTTAAAAAATGAAATATAGATTGGGTATTGGGGAATTGATAGTGATGTGGGGGGAAGGGGGGGAGGGGCCATAAGAGCTTCCACCTTCATGTGGTTGGCCCTGTTTAGTAGAGAATAATTTATTAGAGTGATTTAATCTTGGAGAAAACCTCCCTTGATCCAACGTAGAAGAAAAAAAAGTCATTGTTGACTTAGTTGCTACTCTTTCAGATCACAGGAGGTTTGTTCCAAGTTCAGGCAACTCCAATAAATTGTTCTTGAAACGAAGAGGATATTATTCAGGTATGTTTTTACATTGTCAACATATGTTCTAACATTATCATAAGAATGCCTCTTAGAGTAAAAAATATTGCAAACATTACTTGTATTTATTGTATAGCTAATTATGGATTTTGAATCACTTGGCAGCGCAGGTACAAATCCTCTTGCATCACGAGAAATACAACTTGTCAACCAAGGTCATGTCCAGGATATTTTGCTTATGCACTTGACTAGGTTCGCAGTGTCACATTTGTAAGTTACTTTACACTTCGTAATTCTAGATGAAGCTTGTTCATGATTATGATTTGGTTTTATGTATGTTTTTTTTCCTCTATTTGATTATAAGTTTGAACATGCTTTCCAACATTGAATTTTTTTTTTTTTTTATACTATTAATATATTGAAATATACCACAGTTCATGAATTGAAGTTTCATGTGAATAAATAACATATTGTTACAATAATAGTTTAATATTTTAGAGAGTGTAAGGTTTTAGCACCATCTTCGTGGTTTAAATCATAATTTGACTTGGAAGCATGCATTCTTACTATTTCGACTATGTGCGGGAAGAATGATGCTAGAATCATGTCCCAGTAAAATGTTAGTTTGGGACTGAGAAAATAATTTGGTGACATCATGGCATCATGGTATGGTGTCCCTATAATAGGAGACCGATTTGGTGACTTACCAAAGTCTAAACCTTCCATATAGCTGGGTAGTTGGAGTGCAATTGCCTATTGCAACATCTTGTCATTCAAATACATGGTAGAATTACCAGTACCAATAGGATCCAATTAGCCAAGCATGATGTTTTCTGTAACACCATTGAGAGGGTCTTATTCAGTGAATGCAACAGTATCCAAAAGGATATCCACAATCTCCTCAAATGAACATCTTATCATTTATCATGTGTCATTACGATTGATACCATGTTGAGTAATAGCCATCAAATGACCCCGATATGTCATTATGTCACATAAAATGGCTAGATGTCTGTAGTTCACATATGACCCATCAAAAGATATCACAACTCGAAGCTCATCCAAAAGAGCCTTCCTCACAGCCTCAATTCCAAGCATTTCAACAGCGTCAATCAAGTGATTACTAGTTGTCCTAGTAGAATCCACATCTTCATGGCACATTATAGCTAACATATTAACACCTTGTGTGTCTAGCATCCATTATGTCTCAGTGTAGAACCATCATTCTTGTCAAACTTGTTGATTTTTTGAGACTTGATAAACACTTTATTGATATCTGGAATTCCCCTTAGAATCTATTTATATAAGCAAGTTACTTTCATTTTTTGTCAAAAACACATCATCTTCATAATTTTCATTTTGTACCTCTCCTTTAGGACCTTCTTCATTCATAATACATAAACGTAGAATAAGTTTGTATTCATTATCATTATTAAAAAAGCATCTCAAATAATCATCAAACTCAAGGTTAATATTTTCCGCAATGTCTTCCAGACTCTTTTTTTTATCAACCGTCATCTCTCTGTTCAATTCTATACAGAGCAGCCATGGAGATATTTTTTCTGGTGCAATATCCTCATCTGGCATTTCATAACAAGATTTGACAAAGTCAACATCCTCCTCTATAATAGTACTCATTAGATCTATATTATACCAAACTTCAGTAGCCTTTTTAACACTTATCAAGGTTGTGTTCTGTAAATCACACTGCACATTTTTTGCCCTTCCCTTTGTCATGTTAACCTCAGCTTTTAGGTACACAGACAGTGATGGTTCTTTAATATTATTTTCTGCATTTATGATTTCCCTCAGCCCCCTGACACCGGGAGTAAAATTGTTTTCACTGACACCAACATAATGGAAATTATTGAGTTTCATTTGAGTATTTGGTTCCGTAATATTCCCATTTTTTCCACAAGATAATTAGAATATTAGAGTTCTTAATTTTCTTAATTAATTAAGTAAATAAAATGGTGAAGGGACCCATAATCTTGAAAGATGAATAAGATTCACTTTTGATGCATGAATGTGGATTAATTAAACATAGATCTACATAATGGAGTAGTGGAGCAGCTACTAATGTGAAAGGAGTGGAGATCATGTCTCATTAATGAGATAGATCATGGAGGTTGAAGCAGTCAACTGAGATCATGGAGGGAATATAATGTAAGATCATAGAGCATTCATGATGAAGTGATGGAGGAAGTAGTGCATTTACTGCACACATGATCGAAAGGGTGCACATTGCATGTAGACATGATGGAGGACTTGGAGAGACAACCTAGTCAATCATGGAGACTTATTTTCACATGTATAACGTAGTTTAGAGGTGGGCTAGGGCTTTGGAAGGCTTGCTTTGTATATAAGGAATATGAAGGTGGAATGGAAGGAAGGATATAGTTTATTATTTTGGGATTTTTTTAGATCTAGAGTTTTATTTTGGCATTCCATGCATCCTTAAGTTGTTTAGCTAAGTCTCCAGTGTTGTTTAGCATAGGGTGTTCCCGAGCGGGAATCCCACCATTACCCATGAGGGACTTTGAGTGCCTACTCTCGGAAGGTTATTCTGAGCTTTTATTCATCATTATACATTGGTTCCATATTGTCCCTACTCTCTGCAGAACATCTCCATTCAAAAATTACGCATTTTTGAATATCAGTTTGACAGAAGAAGGTAGTCTTTAGTATTTTGGCTAAGGAACTAGTGAAGGATTATTCCTTTCACCTTGGGCTTCAAGATAAACATTCCCAGGGCCTCATTTCAGATCTGGCATCAAGCCAAATATTATTCACCTCCTATAAGTAGCAGTCCCATCAATGATTGCGTAGTCCATCATTGTAGATCCAAAGGAGGAAGGAAGTTTGTAGCATTTCAGCTAGGAATCCTGTGAGGGATCATCCCCTCACCTTGCCATCACTGTTTCCATCGTCCTGGAGCTTATTGCAGTAAATTTCAGAAGGCATTGATTTTCTCCCTCCTGGACAGCGCAATTTCTTTAGTAGCTGCATATTCAGTTGCTACATTTTGAGGAGGAGGAAGAAGAGACAAGATCTCAAGCTTCTAGCTTGGAGATCTGAAGGAGGTGTCAGCCATAAAAGCTTATATCTATTTGTATAACATATTTCCGACATATTTGGATCATATCTAGCTTTGGATCTGCATAGCCCATCAATCAAGGGATCAAACCCGAGGAGAGTTATTTTCCAATCTCATACATCTGGAATTTCCTTTCTGGGTTATCTTGAATTTCCATCATAGTGGCCAGATCTTGAATATTGGCATCATCAAAGCTCCTAAGCTCCATAGATCTACATTTCATTTCAGCTAGCAGTCACATGTTCATCATTTTCTAAAGGGATAGTGCAGTATTTCCTCCTGCAGCTCTCCAGTTATGCAGTGCTTGTTGTAGCATGCTTTCAGGGTCATTCTAGGCCATCTCTTTGGCTAGAGAGCCTTATATTTTGTAAAATGTTGTAGCTAAATCATATCCTATGACTAAAATGGCTTAGTTTTTCTCTCTATATCTGTGTTTATCATAATCTGACATGAACATTTTCTGTGTTGCAAATATTGTGTTTGTGTATCAGTGCATTATTCCATTTTGGGATATTACAGGTTCACTAATGGATTACGCTGCAACACAACTAATAATCTCACATGGAGAAACTAAGGACTTAATAAAATGAGATTTTGTCTCACCAATTACACAGTCAAATGCTTCCCTTGTAAGGTGGTACTCCTTCAACACACACTTACTAGAAAATGTACTTTGAAGCAGAATGTTGAAAAATATAGTGGCATTATTTTGTGCTTCAATACTCATGGGGTCATCACCGTGAACAAACTTAAGTCTTTCTTGAAGCCTATTTTTGTTACAACATCCCTCACTGAGCTGTGAATTTTAATGATAAGGAGCTTCATTCTGCAAAGCAAATACAACAAGGATTGTATAGACTGTCACAGCCCCTTTTTCACCTATCGGAACCCTTGAAAAGGCTAAAATCCACCTTTTGGCTTTAAAAGCACTCATTTTTAACATATTGGGCCTCTGAGCACCTTTTGGCTTAAGCCCTTAGCCCCAATTTCTCATATTACCCCGCTATGTGTCCGACGGCTAAAATTCCTTAAGGCCTCTTCGGCCATCGGACTTCGCTGGTTCCCAAATTCACTCATTCTCTCTTTCGTTTCACCGTCGAGGTTCATCATTGCCGAAGTGATCTTGACCATTGATCTCTGTAGATCCAATGGCCATCGCGCATTCTATTTCTGCCTGTCAGTTATCGCATCACTCATTTCCACCCCAACATTCCTTAATCATCGATTTCCTTTTCCGTTGATGCATGAAACCCCGACGCTATCCCGACCGTTGGTCTCCATAGATCCAACGGTCATCGCTCATCATGCTTCGCCCCTCCATCACACATCACACTTCGCTCTTTCAATGTTCCTACTCCCAAGTGTTCTATTTTACCAATGGCCGATCCTCTGATAAGATCTAGACCGTCCATTCCCCAAAGATCTGATGGCTATCGCACATCACCCATCCATCACGCATCCCACTTTGCTTCAATCAAAGTTCTCATTCCCAAACTCTTTTCCACCAATATGCCGATCTTCCGAGATAATCTCCACCATTGATCTCTCCCAGATCCAACGGTCCTGGCTCCATCGCACATCACACATCGCAGTAGTCCACTTTCACTCTGTATTTCATCGCCGATGTTCTTTCCCCACCAATATAATATGAGCCATTGATCGCAATCGATCCAATGGTCGGCACTATCCCATTGTATCATTGTCCTCTGCCCCACTCATCAATTTGTCATCCCCCATGATACGATCTGGACAGTTGATCCTCCTGATCCAATGATCAGCACTGTCTCGCTGTTTCACTGTCCTCCACCTCATTTATTCATTTGTGTGATTCTGTGATGTATTCTGGACCATTGATCATCCTGATCCAACGACCAGCGCAAATTTTCCCTTCACCCTTCTCACTTTCCTCCATTTTTTCTCCATCGTTGATCTCTCATAGATCCAACGGTTCTCACTCCATCGGGTCTTTGCTTTTTCCTTAACCCCTCATCCACCATTCTAAATCTCCACCGTCCAATCAACCCAGATCTATGGCGTAGGTTCACTGCGAGGGCACCCGACCAAACTGGCCCATACTCTTCAGTGCCCCCGTAGTTGACTCCTTTGACTACGGAATATCTTCATCCAATGGTCCATATTCACTGCGGAGGCACCTGCCCCACAAAAATCCATACCTCTAAGCACCCCTGCAGTTGATCTCCACCTTTGATCTCCATCATGATCCAATGGTCCTCACTCCATCACTCGATCGCTACTTTCCCAATCACTCACCCAACATTACACTCCCTCGCTCCTATCTAGACCATTGATCTCCATCATCTAACGGCCCACACCACTCCCGCTTCTATAACCCCGAAATTGATCATCCTGATACATGACAAAATTGTTGACATCACTACCGGTCCCACCTAACTGCGCAAGTACGTCCATCGTGTTCATTTGCAGTCGCTGACCTAGATTGCCCAGATTGGACAACTCCCGTTCATTTTTGCATCCATTTCAGAGCATCTCCCAAACTTGCAAATCCGATGTGAAATGGGTGGTTTTTGTGAGGACACGTGTTGCTCCCTAACACGTATCAAGTGCCTCCAACCTGATACCACTTACCACTCAGCCCCCATGCGAAAACCACTCGTAGTTTTTCGTGAAACTGTCCATCATATTTCTGCGCCATATTCTGATTTAAACCCCTGGTTTTCGCCTCCACCATGGTTTTACCTTCCATTGTTGCATTCACACTTCCTCTACATCTCTCTATAACCCCTTGTTGAGCCATCGGAAGCAATCTACCCCTCATCGGAGGATTTATTTAATTGGTTTGTTGTCTGTGCAGGTTTTCATGGCCTTTTAAGTACACAGGCCATCTCATAGCCAATCACAATGGCTCAAGGCCAAGGATGACGATTCTCCATGCCCAAGGAAGCAAATAAAAGCGATGATAAGGGTTATTTTCAAGTCTTAGTCAATGGATCATGACCGTTGGCCATTCTATAAGACCCTCCGGCACAAAAGGCCAGCTTCTCCACTACTAGCAGTACCGCATTCTCCAGCGCAGAAGGCCAGTCCTTCCCACGACTAATGGTATTGCCTTTGCCAGCAGCAGTAGGGACTTCGCCTCATCAAAAAGCTATGATCATTCATGACTGGGCCTATTTGGCCTTTTTACCTCATGTTCGTTTCGCCTTGTCATTTCAGATGAAATCCTTATTTCACTCCTGCAGTTTTTACTTTTAGTTTAGTCAATTGTTATGTTTCAGTTAGAAATGACTTTTAGGCCTGTGTTGTAAGACGATGAGAGGTAGTTCTACCTCATAATAATTTATGTTTTTTATTTAGACCTGCAAAAACATACAAGTATGCAGGGAAGATATTTTCCCAAAATATCTTCTCACGCATAGGAATCAGAAGTTATAAAAATGGGAAGAAAACATTGATAAAAGGTTCCATATTTTCCAAAGGACTCACTAGTTCGAGTATTCTATATGTATATTGTATGAACATTGATAGTGGATGTTTGAAGTTCCCATAGGGATTTAGTAATAAGAAGTTTTGCTGGAATTGAGGATTCCGCTCTGGGTGATTCACAGTTTGTAACTCTTCTCTATGTTTTTTAATACAAATGTTCATTTCGTATCTCTCCACATTTCTTGTATCTAATGCTCTGGAATGTGAGTGCTCCCATGTTTAAATGTGAATTAATCATTACATATACTCATATTTACTCATCTATAGTGCTTTAAATATGGCTTAGGCAGGATACTTTGTTTCATTTTTCATCTCTTTCCCTGTTCTTCCGATACTAACTACAATGGATTCTTATCTTTGAACGAGCCCAGATATATGGATTCTTAACTTTGCATAAGCCCAGTATATATGGACTCTTAATCCTTGGATAAGCCTGGTTATAGTTAATATATTACTCCATCTTTTTCCATAGTCAAGCGCTCACATTTAACTTGATAGCTGTGTGTTCATTTTAGAAGTCAGCCCCCTTTACAACATTCTATTTTAAAGCTGTCTGATGCATTTACTTATTGCAGTTTGTACTCATTTTCTGCAGTTTTCCTAGTTGTTGTGTTTAAATTTATGGTCTTGATTCCACCCTTATTAAAACCATTCATCTGAGTGATATTAGCATGAGAGCCTTACACTGTCAACTACAATCAGTTGAGTCATATGCTCCTTGCATTTAAGATGTCCTAGGCACTGGTCTTTATACAACTCAAAGTTGTCTCTAGGAGCTACAACACCTATCAATTGATTATTTAATCTCCATGGGTTGCATATCTGATGGTTTTATCATATCAATTTTTAATGTATTTTGGTTTTTCCAGATGAGCCTCTTAAGATTTACATGCAAAGGCCACGCATTATCTCTAGTGGTTACAATATTTGTACCTAGTTGTCGTCTATCTGACTCTAGTTTTTTCATTTTTTCATGAAAAAAATTATGGAACTCCATATTGTTTTCAAGTATTCCACATGGTCTAGTAACATATAACTAGGATTCCAATTTTCTTGACCAAGTTCATATTTATAAGCATTTTCAAAATCATTCTTTTTCATATTAAGAGAATCAAGGTTTTGTGACTCAATCCAAACAACATCCATTCCATCTTCACCATATATAAATTGAATAACATTAGAAAGTGATTTCCTGATAGTCTCGTTATATTTAAACATGATATCCTCCATAGATTTTACCAGACGCCTCTGTATGTATCATGTTTCTGAAGTCTTCACAGCAGTATCTATCAAACCTTCTCTAACACTTTAATTATAATACCCACTCTGCTTCCACGTAAGCCATTCAGATCCAGGGATATGGAATTCTTGAGCACAACCATAACTTAAATACCTTTTTGAAAAGCTAAAAAAGGAATCAAATGCAAGACCTTCCCCTGGTTGGAAGACTGCTCTTCTTTATATGGCTCCCATTGCAGTAGTAATTTTGCTACCGGCAACATTGCTAATCGAACATGATGTGTTTGGGATAATTATCACAATTTCAAGGGAGGGTGTGGAAATCATATACTATAATATACAAACCAATTGTTCACTTTTACATTGATGTTTTCCTCACTGGAAGGATCACAGGGGTTAGTGTTTAATTTCCTTGATTCTAAATATCCTTTGAAATCGTCAAACTCAACTTCCAAGACATCAAAGAAAAACTGACATCCATCTATGTTTGTTGATTGACCTCTTAGCATAAAAAAAATTGGTGTTGGTTTTTTTATATGTTGGCATATGTTCTTCATCTTCCAGATTGAGGATGGCCAAACCTACTTTACACTCTTCATTAACAGATGTGTTGGTATGCCCTCCATTTTCAAAGGATTTGGGAACATAGTTCTTATCCTTCTAGATTGTGAAATTTTCAAGTAAAACAGTGGGTTCTACATCACCATGAGATTAGTTTCTTACCTAACGTGATCATTTTAGGAGTCACATCTTCGCTATCTATTGTGGAGGAAATTTTATTTTAGAGATTTCGATAACTTTGCAAAGGTTTTTCCTTTTCTTCTTGTTTCATGGATTTTGGCCATTTGTTCATTATTTTTTCTTCATTGTGGATGCACTCCAAGAGAAATTCCATTCCAGACAATTCCCGCTAAGGCTTGGAATCCTCTTCTATAGCAAGCATTCCTAGAGAAAGTTTATTTTTATTCCCTTGAGATGATTCTTCTTTCCCAAGGAGTCCTTGTAAAAAAATTTCCAATGTGATAGGTTTCTATGATGTCTTTATGGTAGCCAAGGAAGCACTCAATTGATTTATCTTTCCTTGTAAGTGTGTTGGATAACTCTATTATTGTTTCAACATATTGTTGGTCATTCTATGTGTTATTCTTAATGTGTTGTGCATATCCCTCCTTCACTTCGCTCATTAAGAATTCTTGGCGTGACCCAACCATTTGCAAATATTGTGGTGAATGTGGGTCTTGCATCTTACTCTCTAAAACATTCGACCCAACCTTGTTACGAGTCACCAAATCATTTAATCAAGTCACCTTATTTTCATAATATTCTACAAAGTGTTCTCCTCAACATAGACAACATCTAATGGAATCACCAACTTCCTCAAGTAGACAAGGTCATTCCAAGATGGAAAGGTTATTAGCTTGGCCATCTTCTGTCTCGATCATGTCTAAGACTGACATTTGGTAGGCTTCAATGTCAACAATAAAATATTTAAGCCAAATCTCCCATGACATATATCATGCGGTGATATCAACCATTATTTTTATAATTTTTTCCACTACTTATATGTATACTTGTCATTCTCTTTTATCAAGATGATGATCAATTCTTGCTAGACTCATATCTTATAACATTTCCATCACTTGTCTCACATATCTCAAAATATCACACATATATATGTGAATTTTCCATAGGTTTTAATATTGCAATGTTCCATATGGAATAGGCCAATCATGTCACATCACAATACTCATCCACATGTGAAGTCAAGTTGACCTAGCATCTGTGTGGTCTAACTTGGTGAGTTTCCCTATGCAGCCCCCAATAGATATCATGCCAAGAAAAAGATAAGTTAACAGATCACTTCATGTCTAGAACATCATCATGGCCATTGGATTAGTTAGTAGAAAAAAACCATTTATTTTCGAGACACATTAGAACAAGTTCATCATAAAAAACTCCCAGAGTCCCATGTGACAATATCCTAACACGTTTTTAGTCCCCTGGATATAAATTAAAAGATGTGCAGCTAGTCAACTAAGATTGAATTAAGAAGAAATGACATTATGTATCTAATGAAAGCAGAAGAAAATTTTTGAAATGTAACTACTTTCCCAGTTGACTATATCATAGAGAACCGAGTCAGCAACTGTAATAATACATCAAAATGTAAAAAATGTAGAAAATGGGGACAAAATAGCAATGAAAAACTAATTGTGAGGATAGGTAAAATTCCTGCAGTTTATCTTTTGATTGGATTTTTCGCATGGGGAGGGTTGGGTAGCTGTGGATTTTATTTAATCATTCAAGTTATCATGTAGTGGAAAAAACTATAAAATGAACAATTTTAAAAACAAACATAACAACACTACTTGTAGTTAATAAAAAACTATGGATGCACTATAGTGCCCCGAACCCTGTGTTGAGTCTCAAATCTGCATCTTTCCTATACACCTTTCTAGACCTTTTTCATTCACCTGAACCTTCTAAGCTGTCAATATCATTGCATATTAATTGTAAAAGAGCATATAAAATGGTTTTTAACTATTTTTTGTGTCTGCTATTTGATTTAGATTTTTGCTCATTTAGCTGCGGAATCTTGCCACTTTCTGCAGCTGCTACAACTTTCCGCAGCCATTTTGTGAAATTCTATGTTGCAGGTGTCTTCAGGCAATTCGAGCCACATGGGCAAGTCATAAATGATGTGGACATGGATCGTGTCCTATTGACTCGGGCAAATTCGCCTAAGGAGGCTGTGGTCAAAGGTGGCCAAGTGGAAGTCAACCGTAGAGTCCCACGGTGACGGGACTCTGTTTCTCATCACGTGAAGATTTGTATGACCGTTTCTAATTTACGGGAGACACATCAACACCTGTACACAGCTCCATAAGCCAAATCCAACATCCACTCTTCATAGATTTACTCCTCACCGCGGCCATGATGCTGGATCTCTGGACGTGATGGTTCACGTGTCTCTATCAGCACAAACTTTAGGGAATTAGTTATATCACCTTTTTTATAAATAACGCGTTTTCATACGCATAATATTTAGCCTCCATATAGCTCTGTAATGTAATTTCGTTGCCACTGTGCTGTAATATCATTTCTTTGTTATGACTGCATTTTAATATATAAGAAGACTCTGCTTCCAAGCGTAATTCGTATTTGAAGGCTGTTGCCCGAGGTCTATGCAGAGGGCCCCTGCACACGCTGAGGTTTTGTGCATTAATGTATAGTTTCTTGTTTTATTTCTTTAAGTTCATTGTGCCATAAGTCATTCACGTGTTTATACATTGCATCTTTCATGGTATTTATGCTTCATCTATGTTTATAATATTTCATGCTTTACATTTTACTTATATCCATAATCTTTCATGTTTTATGTTGTTGTTAACTGATCAGTGTTCTTGTTTCAGATTACAAATAGATAGCTCGGGAATTTGCATATCTTTTAACTAATGACATGGAATCAATATTGTTCTGCTGCTAATTTATTTTTCTTAGTTTTTGTTTAATTCCAGTACTACTTTGTTTATTTCAGTCTTGCACATTTGCTTCAGTAGTTAGATTTAGATATATTAAATTGCTCATGTCATTTTCAGTTACCTCTGAAAACCATAGTTGGACTAATGGTGAGGGATTGAAGTATGAGTGTGTAGTTTTATATTAGTTTACTTTCTGCAAGTTAGAAATATTAAATTGCTCATGTCATTTTCAGTTACCTCCGAAAACCATAGCTGGACTAATGGTGATGGATTGAAGTATGAGTGTGTAGTTTGATATTAGTTTACTTTCTGCAAGCTAGAAATATTAAATTACTCATGTCATTTTCAGTTACCTCTGAAAGCCATAGCTGGACTAATGGTGAGGGATTGAAGTATGAGTGTGTAGTTTGATATTAGTTTCTTTTTCTGCAAATTAGATATCAGATTGCTCAAGTTGTTTATGGGTTACCTCCGAAAGCCATAGTTGGACTAATGGCGAGGGATCAGAATATAAGTTGATTTAATTTGATTTAGATTTACTTTGTTGCAATTCTTGGATTTATTCAAACATAGTTTCTTTTGTGTTTAGATAGCAGCAAGGATAGTTTGGTTTTCATGCTCAATAGTTCACTGTTTGATTTATTAGGCTAGCAGCACATTTTCATTTCCTTTCAAGTTTTGTCATTGTATGTTTCAAATTAATTTTGAAGTTTAAAGTTGGTAAATCATTATAAAGGATATCATTGCCTTGAACAATAATAAACCATACTTGTTTTTATTTTAGAATTTCCATCTCACATTAGAAAACCAAAAACGACAAAAAGGTAAGAAATAGGTTATCTTGCACATATAGTGCGCCACACTTCATCAACTTACGAATCCCGGATTGATAAATTAATGTAGCAATTTAGGACACACTAAATTGACCAAACATTTTGGCGCCGTTGCCGGGGAAGTGTAACTAGGTAGCCAATTTCTTAAAAAAAAAAAACATAAAATCATTAAAGAAGGGAAAACTTGATAACTTCTTGAAGTATGCTCTCCTCTTGCACCTAGTGTGATCTGGAGGATCAGAAAAGAGAGTTATTGGTTTAGTAATTTCTTAAGTATGCTCTCTTCTTGCACCTAGTGTGATCTGGAAGATCAGAAAGAGAATTATTAGCCCAACTTTTTAAAAAAATAAAAAAATAACATGCATAGAGCAAGAGATTCTAGGGGAAGGTTTATAGCTAAAGCCAAGAGTTCGATTTTCACAACTCCATCTTCTTCAAGGCATAGATAAGATTCACCACCATCTACCCCTAGCCTTAAGATTTTTGGAATTCAAGGAGCAGCTGAATTAGAGGATTCTCCTATACCACCTACTAAATCTCATTTAGAAAAGGAAGAGACTCCCTCTCATCCTCCCTTGATAGAAGAACCAAAGGACTTTAAGGACTCTAAAGAAACTATCATGACAGAGGAAATAATAGATGGATTTGGAGGTAGAGGTAGAGGTAGAAGAGGAGGAAACAATGGATACAACAATGGTGAAGGTAATAATGGAAGAAATAGGGAAGGATAAAACTTGTTTGGATTCCCTATAGTTGATGAGGAAACTCATACAACAATGAAAAATATCTTACCATCTGTCCTCCCCAACTTTTATGGATTGCGAAGTGAGGATCCTGAAACATTTCTGTTTGAGTTTGAAGTCGTGTGCCGAACCTATGAATATATGGAAGACTCTCAAAAACTCAAACTGTTTCCTTCAACATTGAAGGGAGCTGCTTTGAAATGGTTCATGGGATTAGCCACTCAATCTATTAGGACTTGGAATGATATGAAACAAACATTTTTTGATAGATAATTGGACTATTGTATGCCCATCAATCACAAGGATGAGGTATTCAAAATGATGCAAAAAGAAGATGAAAACTTGGAAGATTTACTTGAAAGATTTCAATACAACTTAAAAAGAGCAAAGATGAGTAACTTAGATGATGAAACCTTGAAAGCCCTCATATTAAAAGCCATTAGAGATGAATGGATAGATATTTTAAACATGATGGGGAAAGGAGACATTTCTCAACTTCCACTTCATGACATAACAGAACTATGTGTCCATCTCTCAAGAGGAAAATCTAAAACAAGAAAAGGGCCTAGGGATCCTTCTCTTATTAGGGCTAACAAATTTGCAACTGGATCAGTAAGTAGGGCAGAGATTGGTAATATGCTTGATGAATTCAAAACTGATATCTTAGGGAGCCTTAGTGAACAACTAGACACCCTTAAAATCCAAAACAAGAAGAAAGCATAAACAGATGCTCTAGCCATCTTTTGTCCGAAATGTAGGAAGAAACATGCTTTAAGGGAATGTCCCTTGGATGCAAAAGTTGTAGAAACATGTATAATTTTCTCAGGGAATCATGAGATCAAGGATTGTCCTTCAATTCCTGGACTCAAAGCTGTCTTTCAAGAAGATCCAAATTCAGTAGAATCTCTTTGTTTTGTTGCAAGAAGACCTTGGCAGGGACAACAAACTCAAGGGTTCAACAACCCTATGAATCTTCAAACCCCACAAAATTGGAATCCTTGGCAACAACCTTGGCCCCAACATCAAAATCCATATCAGCCATGGGTACAAGGGATGCAAAATCCTTATGGGAGATTTGCTCAATTTTATCAATATCCTCCATCTTTTCAAAATCAACAAGCTCCACAACTTCCAAACCCAAATCCACAACTTTCATTTCCATTTCCACAACAACAACCTTCTCAACAAAATCAAAATCCTCAACTCATGCTCCCATACCAACAAAAGATAAATCAACTTCCAGCTCAGCCATTTCCAAATACTAACAATAAAAATCCTCAGAATACTTACATGGTAGAAGGACAATAATTTCCTACCTATATGATTGTTCCTCTCAATGATGTACAACTTAGATCTGGTAGAGTTTTAGAAAAACCTTCTATAGATATTCAAGAGAAAGATACCTCTGAGGAGGACTCTCTTAAAGTCAATGAGGGTTCTGAGGAAGCATCTCTTCAAAATTCAAACATTCAAAAAGAAAAAGAAAAGTTAACACCCACAACTCCTATAGTTGAGCAACCTGCATCTTCATCTACACCTCCTTTTCCCGAAAGACTACAAATTGACAAGGGGGTGGAAAAACAAATCTTGTTGCCTAACTATGATTTTCTAGATGAATTGAAGAATGTTTGTATCAATATTCCCTTGCTACAAGCCATTCAAGAGATTCCTATTCTAGCAAAAATAATAAAGGAGTTGAGTTTCAAAAGACCAGGAAGGAAACTAAAAGACACAAGAATAATCCACCTGGTAGGAAAAATTGCAGATATCATGATGGGAAAAATTACCATGCAGAAGTATGTAGATCCAGGAAGTCCAATTGTCAAGACACATATAAATGGGATATAAATTTCAAACATATTGATTGACTTAGGGGCTGCTATCAACATTATGAGTAGACAGACTATGGAACAGCTAAAACTTCCTAACCTTCTTTCTACACCTACTTTACTGCAAATTGCAGATCGATCAATTATTAAACCAGATGGTGTATTAGAAGATATTTCAGTCTCCTTAGATTCTTGGGAATATCCAGTAGATTTTATGATTTTGACTCCCAAGTGTAATCTAGGAGGGCACCCACTTATCTTAGGAAGACCTTGGCTAGCCACAGCTGATGCTTTCATTAGTTGTAGATCTAGGGATATGTACATTTCTAATGGTAATTCGACAAAGAAATTCAATTTGTATCCTCCAGCAAAAGAAATCACAGAAGTAGGATACAATGAATGGGTTGATGATGAGGACACTATACAACCTGTCTTTACCATTTCTGAAATCAGTGAGGATAGTCAAATTTTTAACACATTAGAAAATTTTGAGATATCTTCAGAATATGACCCCACACAATTTCAATTGGAATCTGACATAGAATATTTATCATCAAGACAAATGTCTCTTTACTCTATGGAAGAGTTTGGTAGTTCTACTATTGAGATTTTCCAGGAAAAACATTGAATATCAACAAACATTTGGAAAAGTCACAACAAGAAGAACTAACCAAAATCTTGCAAAAACATTCTACTGCATTTGCATGGGAGTATACTGACATGAAAGGTATCGATCCTAAGACTTGCATCCATCATATCTATATTGAGGAAAACAGTAGACCAATCAGACAACCTCAAAGAAGGATGAATCCAAATCTTAGGGAGATAGTGAAAGAAGAGCTCCAAAAACTACTCAATGTAAACTTCATTTATCCAATTTCAGATAGTCGATGGGTTTCTCCTTTGGTTATAGTAACTAAAAAGAATGGTAAATGGAGGGTATGCATTGATTACAGGGAATTGAACAAAGCAACTTTCAAAGATCACTTTCCTTTGCCTTTTATCGATCAAGTATTAGATACATTAGCAGGTAAAAAGTACTTTTCATTTTTGGATGGTTTTAGTGGTTATAATAAAATTCAGGTAGCACCTGAAGATCAAGATAAGACCACATTTACTTGTCCATGGGGAACTTTTTCCTATCGAGTGCTTCCTTTTGGGTTATGTAATGCACCCGCAACATTCCAAAGAGCAGTACTAGGAATTTTTTCTGATCTAATCCATGATTGTGTAGAGGTTTATATGGATGATTTTACAATTTATGGTAATTCATTTGAAGAGGCATTAGAAAATTTGGAAAAAGTCCTTATAATATGTAAAGAAACAAACCTTTCATTAAGCCATGAAAAATGCTTTATGATGTTTATTGAAGGTATTGTTTTGGGGCATCATATTTCAGGAGATGGGATTAAGGTTGATAGATCAAAAGTCGAAGTCATCTCCAAGTTGCCTATTCCAAATTGTCAAAGAGATGTTAGAAGTTTTCTAGGATTTACTGGTTACTATAGAAGATTTATAGAAAACTTCACTAAAATAGCATCTCCACTCTTCAAATTGCTTACAAAAGACCGTGAATTTAAATGGGATCCTGATTGTCAATCAGCCTTTGAAACTTTGAAAACAAGAATATCTGAAGCACCTATCTTGAGAGGACCAAATTGGAAACTCCCTTTCCATATTTCTATGGATGCTTCAGATACAGCTTGGGAGCTGTGTTGGGTCAAAAAGATTTAGTTCCTTATGCCATTTATTATACCAGTAAAAATTTGACTCCCACAGAGTTAAACTATACTGTGACTGAAAAAGAGTTTTTAGCTGTTGTTCATCCAATCAATAAGTTTAGACATTATATAACAGGCTATGAAACTTTTATTCTTACTGACCATTCTGCAATTAGATATTTAATGAACAAACCTGTTACTAATGGCAGAGTGACAATATGGCTCTTACTTTTACAAGAATTCAATATTACTGTGTTGGATAGACCAGGAAAACAAAATACAGTAGCTGATTTCTTGTCTAGGATTCAGAATACTAAAGAAGATTCTCCTGTAGAGGATAAGTTTCCGGATGAATACTTGTTTGCAGTAACTATTAAAACTCCTTGGTATGCAGATATTGCTAACTATTTGGTTACAGGGAAACTACCTTCACATTTATTTCCAAGAGAAAAACGAAAAATTATTCAGGAGAGTTCAAAATATTCATGGATTTCTAACGAATTATTTAAAACAGGGCCAGATCTTGTGATCAGAAGATGTGTCAGGGAAGATGAAATGCTTGATATTCTTAAGGCATGTCATGATGAACCATGCGGTGGACACTTTGCAGACAAAAGGACGGCCTATAAAATCCTCTCTTTAGGATATTATTGGCCTTCCCTCTTCAAAGATGCAAAACAATATGTCAAAAGGTGTGACAGCCGCCAAAGAGTAGGGAAACCTACCCTTTCAAATGAAATGCCATTGCAACCACAGGTACTCATTGAACCCTTTGAAAAATGGGCTTTAGATTTCATTGGACCTATTAATCCACCATCTAAGCAAAAGAAGTATATATTGGTTTGTACCGATTATGTTACTAAATGGGTAGAAGCCAAAGCATTAGTATCTGCTACTGAAAATTCAGTTGTTCATTTTCTTTATGAGGATATTTTTACTCGCTTTGGTGTTCCAAGAGAAATTGTGACAGATCAAGGAATCCAATTCACATCCAACCTGGTGGAGAAGCTGATGGAAGAATACAAAATCAAGCATAGAAGATCTACTCCTTACCATCTGCAAGAAAATGGTCAAGTGGAGTCTACCAACAAAGTTCTCGAAAGTATCATCACCAAAACTGTTCATCTACATAGAAGAGATTGGGCAGAAAGGCTTCTTGAAGCCTTGTGGGCCTACAGAACTACATGGAGAAATACAATAGGACATTCTCCCTATGAACTTGTTTATGGGAAGGAAGTCCTGCTCCCCATTGAGTTCCAAGTCAATACCTTCAAGATAGAAATTCAGTTGGGGATGGACTTATCAGAAGCCCAAAAGCATAGAATGGAGCAGTTGAGCGAGCTAGATGAGATCAGACAAGAAGCAATTTTAAGAACTGATCTAGTTCAATATCAAAGAGCTAAATGGCATGACAAGTACATCAAAGAGAAGAAGTTTCAAGAAGGAGATTGGGCATTGTTATTTGATTCCAAGTTTAAATATTTTAAAGGAAAATTTCAGACTCATTGGCTTGGGCCATATGAGATTGACAAGATCTTTAGCAATGGAGCGGTAAGAATCAAGACCATTGATGAGTTTCAAACTTCTCTTATTGTGAATGGCCACATATTGAAAGTTTATCATAAGCCACTCTCAAAGGAGGAATTTTTCAAAATGTTTCAAGAAAATTCTGCAATCACGCTGGTACAGAAGAATTCTTCTTCTCCACCAACCTAGTTTTTGTTCTTTTCAGTAAAAAAAAAAAAAAAAAAAAAAAAAATCGTATAAGCCTGAAAACCAATCACTGATTGGCAGTCTTATACATAAAATGTAGGGTGAAAATCAGGAACACCTGACACCCTATATTTTCCAAAAAAAATCTCTCTTTCATTTCACAAGTTTTGTGACCACCCACTCCATTCCATTCCACTTCATTCCACTTCATTTCACTCCACTTCATTCCATTTCACTTCATTTTTTCTATTTCATTCTATTTCACCAATAAAATTCTCTTTCATGACCATTTCCATTTAGTCAATTGTCATCCGTTCATTTCCATTCACCCAAATAATAGCTGTGTCAGTTTCCGCAGCTGACATCTGTTTCCGCAGCTGACACCAGTTTCCACAGCCAGAAGCAGATTCCGCAGCTACCACTCTGTTTTTCAAAAGAATGTACAACCAGATGTTATTTCCATAATCATGAAATAAAATGCAGGTATGAGGACCAATTATGAAGACATGGAGCATTCAAGATATCAATGAGGAGCAACTAATTGAAGATCAAGGAAAAATGGCAAGAATTCCAAGGTATGAGTAAAAATTTATTTCAAATGGCATTTAAAACACATTTTTATATAGTTATAAACCATAAGCTCCATTATGTGCAATGATTGATTGACAAACTCCATAACCACTCCATGATCTCTGTACAATCCTCCCACAATCCTTGCATTCATTCTCAAACGATCCCATAATTAAACCTCCGATCTTCACTCATACTCCGATATTCCACTTGTTACAATGAAACGTAGTTGATTTGACTACGGCTTCTTTCAGCCAAATAAAATCCGTAGCCGTTGTATAAACGTGCTTACATTTATTCTACAGCCACCAAATTTTAAAACACTGCCAGATGTGTTATACTCCTCCTATTGTTCTATTAATCTCACAGCCGCATTTCCGCCGTGCTCACGTAACCCTTCTCTGTTCCGCTTCACCCCATTTCGTTCTCTGTTACGCTACAGTCTGTATACCCACTCTCTGATATCTACCTACAGTCATCGTGCTCATTTCCGTTCATTCAGTCGTCCTACTTCCATTGAACCCTCCTCACGCAGGCAAGTTTTTAAAGAGCAGAAAGAAGGATGGGTAAATTGTTGAGAGTAGAACCAGAGGGACCTAAATTCATGGAAGGATACCCGCAAGTCAGGGATATATTGAAGAAGGAAAAGTGGCTGCGGTTTATCCAAAAGTTTAGAGGCTACCATAAAGAGGTAACAAAAGCTTTTGCAAGGTCTTTCAATGGCCTGGAGGTAGAGATTGGAGACCTTAAGTTTATGGTGAATGAGGCATCTATAGCATCTGCCACAGAACTTCTTCAAGAGGGTGAACGTTGGTTTAAGAACAAAAGCATTAGTGATGAAGCCTGGAGAGTGATTCTACATAACCCAGGTATGGACATAGCTATTTTTAAAAGAGGAAGTCATGTTCATGCTTTGAAAGAGGAATGGGCTACTTTGCTGCTAGTTGTTCAAAAATTTATCACCTGTGAGGGCCGTTTTGGGTCAATGTATATGTACCATATCAGATTGCTGGTGAACTTTCTAGATAACCAGACCCTCAATCTGCCATATTTTGTATTAAATAGTTTGAAGAAGATGTCTGTGACCATTCAGAAACATTTAGGGGATGTAGAACCACATCTATATCACCATGGTCTTGTGAAAATTTTGATTGAAAAACAGTTAAAGGAGAAGAAGGACACATGGGAAAAATTTTTGATTAGAAATTTCTTTGAGGAACCTCAAGAAATTCCTGAAGGTAGCAAATCAAGAAGGAGTAGGATAAAAAGAACAAATGATGAAACTCAAAGTACTCCTACTACTACAATTGAAAGAACTAGTAGGGAAGAGAGACTGTCAAAAAGGAAGAAGAAAGAAACCAAGGGTAAAAATCCAATAACATCAAAAGAGAGAAAAAGTATTGAGGCTATGCATCAAAACCCTTCTTCCGAAGAAGATCATCAAGTGTTATCTGAAAGACTAGTTCACCTTCAAGAACAGTCATCTATGGCCAAGAAGAAAGAGAAAGGAAAACAAAAGCAAAAATATAGTGGTCCACAGCGTGTGAGAAGAAGTTCCAGGCTTAAGGGGAAGTTGAGGAAAACGCAAACGAAAGGACCCCATTTTATTGATTTGGGAGAAGAAACATCTGAACAATCCCCAGCTGGCCATAGTCCATCTCACTCTCAGTCATACAGTGAACCTAGTTCATTTCATTCTCAGTCAGACATTGAACATAGTCCATCCCATTCTCAGCCAGACGTTAATGTGAGTCCTTCTCAGCCAGATTTTGAAGACAACTCTCCTCCAAGGCATTTTGGGGACAGCCCAATAAAAAACGACACCTGAGATAGACCCAAAGAAACAAGAAGTATATGATTATATAGAATCTTTGGAAAGAGCAGCTACGGGTCCCAGTACTTCGTCCACTCAGCCTCACACAGTACAAGATGATCTAGTCCAATCACTAAAACAAGAAGTCTTTGAGCTATAGCTTTTAAATAAACACATTAAAAATGAAAATGAGGCATTGAAGGAACAAGGCAAATCGGACAAAATCATTCATGATAATACCATGCTACATCTGGGACTATGGTAGAAGAAGAACAAGAAATTGAAGAGGAAATGCCAGAAGTTAAGAAGAGCACTGATTAATATCAAATTCAAATGCTTGATGAAAAATCCCAGGATGTTAGTAGCACCAAGGAAGAGGAGGAGGGGATTAGATGTACTGGCTGAAGTGTCAAGGCATATGAATTGAAGAAGGATTATCAAAATTTTGGTTGCATGAGGACATGCAACACCTTCACAGTGGGGGTATGTTGAGTCTCAAATCTGCATCTCTCCTGTACACCTTTCTAGACCTTTTTCATTCACCTGAACCTTCTAAATTGTAAATATCATTGCATATCAATTGTAAAAGAGCATCTAAAATGGTTTTTAACTATGTTTTGTGTCTGCTGTTTGATTTAGATTTTTGCTTATTTAGCTACGGAATCTTGCCACTTTCCGCAGCTGCTGCAACTTTCCGCAGCCATTTTGTGAAATTCTATGTTACAGGTGTCTTCAGGCAATTCGAGCCACATGGGCAAGTCAGAAATGATGTGGACATGGATCGTGTCCTATTGGCTCGGGAAAATTCACCTAAGGAGGTTGTGGTCAAAGGTGGCCAAGTGGAAGTCAACCGTAGAGTCCCATGGTGACAGGACTCTGTTTCTCATCACGTGAAGATTTGTATGACCGTTTCTAATTTACGGGAGACACATCAACACCTGTACACGGCTCCATAAGCCAAATCCAACATCCACTCTTCATAGATTTACTCCTCACCGTGGCCATGATGCTGGATCTCTGGACGTGATGGTTCACGTGTCTCTATCAGCACAAACTTTAGGGAATTAGTTATATCACCTTTGTTATAAATAACGTGTTTTCATACGCATAATAGTTAGCCTCCAGATAGCTCTGTAATGTAATTGCGTTGCCACTGTGCTGTAATATCATTTCTCTGTTATGACTGCATTTTAATACATAAGAAGACTCTGTTTCCAAGCGTAATTCGTATTTGAAGGTTGTTGCCCGAGGCTGGTGCAAAGGGCCCCTGCACATGCTGAGGTTTTTTGCATTACTGTATAGTTTCTTGTTTTATTTCTTTAAGTTCATTGTGTCATAAGTCATTCACGTGTTTATACATTGCATCTTTCATGGTATTTATGCTTCATCTCTGTTCATAATCTTTCATGCTTTACATTTTACTTCTGTCCATAATCTTTCATGTTTTATGTTGTTGTTAACTGATCAGTGTTCTTGTTTCAGATTACAAATAGACAGCCCGGGAATTTGCATATCTTTTGACTAATGACATGGAATCAATATTGTTCTGCTGCTAATTTATTTTTCTTAGTTTTTGTTTAATTCCAGTACTGCTTTGTTTATTTCAGTCTTGCACATTTGCTTCAATAGTTAGATTTAGATATATTAAATTGCTCATGTCATTTTCAGTTACCTCCGAAAACCATAGCTGGAATAATGGTGAGGGATTGAAGTATGAGTGTGTAGTTTGATATTAGTTTACTTTCTGCAAGTTAGATATATTAAATTGCTCATGTCATTTTCAGTTACCTCCGAAAGCCACAGCTGGACTGATAGTGAGGGATTGAAGTATGAGTGTGTAGTTTGATATTAGTTTACTTTCTGCAAGTTAGATATATTAAATTGCTCATGTCATTTTCAGTTACCTCCGAAAGCCACAGCTGGACTGATGGTGAGGGATTGAAGTATGAGTGTGTAGTTTGATATTAGTTTTTTTTTTTACAAATTAGATATCAGATTGCTCAAGTTGTTTATGGTTACCTCCGAAAGCCATAGCTGGACTAATGGTGAGGGATCAGGATATAAGTTGATGTAATTTGATTTAGATTTACTTTGTTGCAATTCTTGGATTTCTTTAAGCATAGTTTCTTTTGTGTTTAGACAGCAACAAGGATAATTTGGTTTTCATGCTCAATAGTTCACTGTTTGATTTATTAGGCTAGCAACACATTTTCATTTCCTTTCAAGTTTTGTCATTGTATGTTTCAAATTCCTTTTGAAGTTTAAAGTTGGTAAATCATTATAAAGGATATCATTGCCTTGAACAATCATAAACCATACTTGTTTTTATTTTAGAATTTCCATCTCACATTAGAAAACCAAAAACGACAAAAAGGTAAGAAATAGGTTATCTTGCACATATAGTGCGCCACACTTCATCAGCTTACGAATCCCAGATTGATAAATTAATGTAGCAATTTAGGACACACTAAATTGACCAAACACCCTGTTCTGAAATTTATTTGAAAATTATTTGTGCAACATATATTCATTATTTCTCTCGCATACTGATTAGGAAATGATGTTGACACATGCAGCAAGATCTTCTATTCTTCTCAAAAGACATATGCAATTGTTGAAACTTCAACCAGTAAGGTAGGACTATTTGCTAAATAATCTACAACAGTGTATAATTGTTCAAATATCTCATGTTATTTAGTATATACATATTTTGTTTAAATTGAGATTCTGCTTCATTGGTGAAGTTGGTGAAGTATTAATCCATCCAAAATAGTTTCATTTTCATTGTGAATATCTTGTCAACATGTCCTTGGTTCACTAGTGAGGTGACAAAATATTAAAACATCATTTTCATTGTGATTATCTTGTGATTATATTTCCAACATGACCTTGGTTCACTAGTGATATTGACAGAGTATTAAACCATTCAAAATATAAGTAATTCAGTAATATTTATGCATCCCCAACATCATAGTCATGGATACCCAACATCATGATGCATTTCTTGAGACAAATTCCAGAAATAAATAAATAAATAAATAAAACATATGTTCTCTGGAGTTAAACACTGGGCATCAACTCAAATAAATGTGCTTATGTACTGTAAAGACCTTGAGACATGTGCACCTATCTGTAGTTGATTTCAAACATGATCACCAGAGGAACATGATCCATGTTAGAAGTGATGCCAACATTGTTCATCCATCATAATAATTTATTGATTTTTGAATGGGGTTTTGATTCATTGAGTTCGATGATGTAATAAGACATCCACCAAGGCTCATTCTCACTTTTCTCTGCTTCACCCTAGTGGCATAATTATTGATTTTCCAATGAGGTTTGATTCAGTCAGTTTGATGGTGTCTTGAACCATCCACTAGGGCCCATTCTCACTCTATTCTGCCTCACCCTAGTGGCATGTCTCAAGAAGGAATGAGGCGAGTGAAAATATCAAGCAGTTTTGGTGTGATATTTATTCCTTGAACCTGGAATCAAAGTTGCAGAAAGTCTCTGTTATATAGTGTAGCCCTCTTCCAGTGGGTGGGGTGTGGGAAGCAACTTAAAAATAAATAAAAATAAAAACCAAATAAGTTCTACATTGGCAAAATTTCACATGAATTCAATGGTAGTGTGGCATTCATTACCACGGATTCTACCAACGCCACACACACTAGGTTTGTGTGCCATATACCCTCAGCTTGGATTTGGAGATTTTTTTCGAATCGGTCTTGCACTCTAATCCTTCATTTATATTTTACATTTGATAATACCATGTCCACATAATCACCATATTATTTTCTTTCCTAATTTCAATGTGTTCCAAGTTGGTGGTTAATCATATTTATGATTCATTGAGTTATCTGCATACAACAATGGAACTTGCAAAATTTTAACATGGCAGACTCCTTTGCATCATTTCATCCAACCTTTCTCTTCTCAAAGATACTTCTAGGAGAACGTTTTTCTCTATTTCATAAATTCATCTAAATTGTATCAATGACACAAAATGTTATAGTTACATGGCTAAGGGGTTGTCACTGTGTCTCGTTCCCATCAACAGTGGCAACATATCACAGAGGGTTTAGAATTCTGAATTTTTTTGTGTGACGATGACATCAATGAAGATAGACATGCATGCCAATATGAGACTTTGGAGTGCTACTTCTTACCCATTTATACCATTTACAGACTACGCTCAATGGAAAACACTAATTCTAGAGCCTTGTTTCTCATCTTCTCACTATAGTCTGACTACCCTTTTGACTAATTTAGTTATTTTGATTTTGATCTAGTAAAGGTCCTAGATTAAACATAACTCTTTTCCTTTAAGGCACCAACACAAGGCTTGGTATGTCTCCACTAGCAGCATACACAATTTCTATCATAGCAGTTTATCTAGTTTGATTTGGGGATTGTTTTAGTTTGGGAATTTTGTTAAGCACCTTTAAAAACATTACTGGAAGTGGGAATGACTTCAAATTTCCATTATTCTACCAACAAATTTTCTCATAGGAGGATGCTCAAGAGCAAAAATCCATTATTCTCCATCTTAGTGGCTCTTATATCACCTTAAAATAACGTTCTCAAATGTAAGGTCTTTGACCATAAAAACCCATTAGTCTACCCTTTTGTAGCCTGAATAGAAGGAGGGTCCCTAGTTGTACAGGAATAAGCTCATTTCTCTTTAGCAAGTCAATAAAATTTTGATGAAATAACTTATCAAGTTGAAGTAGAGTAGTTCTATGTAACTGTCTTCCCAATTTTTGCATCATTACAACACCAAACTGAATCATTTTTCCAAGAGCTATTAGCTTGAGTTTAGTATTGGCAATAGTTTGAGTCCAAAAAAGTTTAGTATTACAGTAAAGGAAAACAGATTGGGTAAGAAGAATTTTCTTGGAGAAAATGGAACGTTCCCAAGCATTGTTCATGCTTGCTTTTCCATGAAGGAATAACTTGAATAATACATGGGCTATGACATTGGTGACTACTATAAAGATGACTCGAATATAGCTAAAAAATTAATGGTTCATAGACTTGAATATTTCTCTCTTACCTTTACCTGAAGTAGAATCAGCTATTCTTCTGATGCTCCTCATATAAAATGGCATATAATTTTTACTTCATAAGGGGTCCTTGAACATTTACCAGTTAATCACTTGTGGTTCAGATTCAAGTCTTTAAGTGACAATGGAATTCTCTCACCATGTCAAAGAATGACCTTCCAAATTTATTCAAGGAAAGAGAATTATTGTCTTTATCACTCCAATGACATTGTAATAAACTTCCATTTGTTGTAACTGGTGATTTAATTATATGTAATGAATCTTACATGGATATGGCTTGATGTTATCTTCACCCCTCCACTTGGAAAGGTGCCTAATTTTGCTGCAATCTTCTTTGTCCATATTTGGTACTTGTTATTGGGCTTCTCTTCATGTTGAACTTCTTTCTCCTCTGAACTTGGTTCACGATTCGATACTTCTTCTTGGGCTTCTCCTCATGTTGAAATTATTACTCCTATGAACTTGAATCATGAGGTATCTTTATGGAACTAAGGTGTTGATGTTCTTATTTATCTTTGGCATCCCTATGGACATGTGTTAGGTCCATATATTTCTAGTATAGTCCCTTATTGTAGTTATTGTAAACCCCTTATTATTATTTTTGTACCCCTCTAACCCAAATATTGTTATTATTGTGCCCTTACATTATTATTGTTAGGTCCAATAGGATTATATTGACCCCATAGACTCCTATATATAGAAGGAGGTTTTTTCATTTGTATCATCGAAGAATTTTTCAATTATTTAATGTAAACGAGGTTTCCCCCTCAAAGTGGATTATTTCTAAGAATTTTATATCTCTTTTCTTCTATTTTTGGAGCTGGTTTCATAACATTTGGTATCAGAGCTTTAGATTCTAGGGTTTCGCTGCTCCAAACAGGTCATCGTGGATATTTTGTTGTAACTTTTTTTATACGAAGGTTCAAAAGCTAAAAATTTTATAGAGCGGAGCCAAAATCCTAAGGAATGTCGTGTAAAAATTTTAGATCTTGGTTCGCAATATTTTTTGAAGATATGATCTATGGAAATTAGGGTTTTTCATATTCCCGAATTTCATCTCAAAGAGATGACCGTGGGAATATAGTCATAACTCTCTCTCTCTCTGAGTGTCAAATTGGGATTACGTAAAAATTGGACGCAATTACACAGAATTTAATTTCCTCTATATCAATTTCAGATATGAAGGATGAAACAGTGACACGTGACACGTTGTATAAGTTCACTCTACTGAACCAGTCCATAATTAGGTCATTGTGGGAGATTGGGGATACCTTTGCCTTCAAGAATCGAAATCAGGTCAGACCTGTGGCATTCAAAAGAATATTCATAAGGATACTATAAGGCTGAATTTTATATATTGAATATTTGAAATCATAGAGATAGTTCAGTTTCAATATCAGGCTCCTCAAAAACAAGAAAAATGTGTGTATTTTTTTTTTCGAATTGCATAAGTCTTGTGTGAAAAATCAGTTTGAAGTGATTCCAAGGGAATATTGAAGCATAGATATCAGTATTCGGTTCTAAAATTCCACCTAAAAAGAATTCAAGACCAACTAATCCTTCAGAAGGCTCTACTATGTCTCATGAAGATGAAAGCGCAATATGACATATCAAAATTACAAGAGCAAGTGCACCAAATTTCTCTCTCGCAAAGTGCAACAAAAAAAGAAATGGAAGTTTTGAAGAATGACGTGGAAGCTAAGATGGATGGTTTGAAGAAAGGCATGGATGGTTTGAAGAATGGCATGGAAGCTAATCTGGATGGCATGGAAGCTGGCATGGAAGATAAGATGGATGACATGGAAGACATGAAGAATGATCTAAAAGAATAAATGGAAGGTTTTATGACAATTTTAATACAAGAAATGATTCTTAATGGCGGAAAGATAGTAGAGTAAACTCATGATGAGAAAAAAATAAATGTTAATCGTGTTTTCATAAACTCTAATGTTGGATTGAAGAACCACTATATTCCAAAAACGGATATGAGTAAGTTTGATGGAAAGGATCTAGTAACATGGATACTACAGATGGAGCAATATTTTTATCTCAATAATGTGCAAAAAACACAAAAGGTGTGCATTGCAACTTTACATTTAGAGAAAAATACATTTTTATGGTATCTATGGCATTTCTCTCGTAAAAAAACTATCACTTGGTCAATTTTTACAGAGGAAATGATAGCACATTATGAGGATACAAAGATAAACACCTTCTTTAGCCAATTGATAAATCTCAAACAAAAGGGTTCAGTGGTGGAGCACATTGAGGACTTCCAAAAATTGAATATAAGGGTAACGGATATTCCAGAGGAACACAGGATCGATGTATTCATAGGGACTTTAAAGGATAACATCCAAAATGAATTTTTTAGTTGGGAACCTGATTCATTGGAAAGGTCATTCAGGTTGGCAAGAAAAATTTAATGTAAAATTATGGCGATAAGGAAGCCTACCACTCATATCTATACAGATGGAAGTGTTGCTACTCCTAGACTTCCACATCCTACAAACTTGACACCACAACAATTGGAAGAAAAAAGAGCAAAAGGGCTTTTCTATAGTTGTGATAACAAATGCACTAAAGGTCATAAGTGTGCTAACAAGAAATTATTTTACATAGATTGTGAGGAGGAGGAAGGAAATGAACAAGAAACTTCAAAAGAAGAGGATATACACCAGGAACCAACCCTATAAGAAGAAGAAATGATTCTGACCATATCGTGTAATCCATTGGCAGGAATTACCACTCCTCAAACTCTCAAGATAGAAGGACATATCAAGAAGAAAAAGGTAATAGTGTTGATTTATTCGGGTAGTACCCATAATTTTATTCATTGTAAGGTAGCCAAAAAATTGAATTGTTTCCTATACCCAACACCAGAATGTCAAGTGATGGTTGCAAATGGACGAACTATAAATTTCTCTGGAAAATGTCATAATATCAACTAACCATGGGGGAATATGTATTTAATATTCCAATTCTTTCCATTCCAATGGGAGGTGTTGTTGTTGGACTAGGAGTACAATGGTTACAATCTTTGGCGATGGTAGATTTTAATTTTCAAAAAAAATTCTTGAATTTTTTTTCGGAAGGAAAGGAAATCGAATTACGGGGTATCGCAGGGAAGCCAGGAAAGATAATAAGCTCTAATTTCATGACAAAGCTTCTAAAGAAATAACAATGAGGCGTAATTGCACAATTATGCTCACTAGAAGTTCCAACATCAAAATCATCTATTTCTCCAAATCTCCAAAAAGTCTTGGACAAATCATTCCAAGGTGTTTGAAACTCCCAAAGGACTCCCACCTATTCTTGATCATGATCATGCTATTCATTTGATTCCATGAATTTTCCCTCCAAACATCAGCCCTTATAGATATCCTTATGTCCAAAAGAGCGAAATTGAACATATGATTACAAAAATTTTAGAGGATGGTATAACAACGTGTGAGATGCAAATAGATTTTATAGTTTGTTTCCATCTCATTGTATTCTTGATTCTATGCCAGAGCTTGATCTTGAGACTGCTTCTTTCTTCAAAACTAAGGTGTACTTTCTTCAATGTTATAAGAATTCAACTCAACATGATTCCTTATAGCCTTAAGAAGCACAGGCTTTGATACCATTGTGCTTTATAGTTTGTACTAGGTATCTCATTAAACAGTTCATTACAATGTATTTCAATTTTATTTCTTTGTGTTATTATATTTTTTTTAAATGGAAAATCTGAATCTGCATTAGAATTATAGAAAATGAGATAAAATAAATTAGAATTAACTACACATTCAAGTAGCAAACTACATGACACAAATTTACGTTAGAGAACCAGATTTTGGAAAAATACACCACTCTAAGGTGTTCTATTTTGCTATGTTGATTCTTTTTAAGAAATATTTTATATATTACAAGGCTCAAAATTAATATAACTTACTATGTATGTGACTTTGGGTGCTACATAAAATTCCTTCCTTTGTCTCAGTTTGCAATCTACATCTCATTGTTAGCTTGATCCTGCTTGATGGATCTCCAACTCTATCCTTGTCTCTGTTTTAATTAACTCATTTGAAACAAAATCTACATCTCTTGTGGAAAAAATCTAATTTTTGACCTACCCTGTCATTTACAACCATTAATTTTCCTTCACTGGAGTCATTTATAGATTCTTTTGTGGGCTCTAAACTCTGTCTTCATATTTTGTAGGTATATTTTATTGATTTAGGTTGGCCCTTCAAATTATTTTATTTAGAATGTGTTATTTAGCTTTGTTAGCAGGTCTGCGGATATGGATATTGATCCACCCAAATCCACATAGGATCCACCACATAAGTGGAGACTTCAAACCTGGAAACAGATCCCATGCTGCTAAAAGGGATCCTTTGCCAGCTAACTACTGAAAGGGATCCCAACCCCAAGCACTTGTTTCATACTCTAAAAATTAAATACTATAATTATACTTTTATTCAGATTACATATTATTAATATGTAGGTTGTATAACTATATTGGTAACTTATCAATCACATGTAGCCTGTAGATTGTATAACAAATGATAATGCTAGTAAGAAAGGTCTGAGACATTTGAAATTTTAGTTTTCAACTTTTATAATGTTAGCGGGAAAGCTCTGGGAAGATTCCAAACATTATATAGATAACAACATATAGTATATACTTAGTTTTAAATTTTCTTTGTGTAAAAAGGATGAGTGTGTCATTAATAATTTAATTATTTCAATCACATTCATCTCTAAGTGAATACTTCTTAGAAAAATATGATACATAGACTATGGCATGTTTTTAAGAGTGTACAATATGCATTTACCACCCAATTCTAGGTGAAAACTCCCCTTACAACAAATTGGTACTTAGACTATGGCTTGTTCTCAAATATTGTATGTTTCATTTACCATCATAACTAGCTGGGATTTTTTAGATTGTAAGGAAAATTTCAAGGAAGATGACAAGTTGAAATATTCTATTGTAAACCCATTTCTGTATATGTAGTTAGACCTGCTCGACATCATCATATCAATTGAGTAATCAGTGATGAGACACTTAGTTTTGAATTTATAGTTATCCTTTTTCTAAAGCATGATGCATCATTATTTTAGTCTTCATATTTATAAATTATCTAATGATTTCAGTTCTAATGTTGTGAACTCTGAATGGTTTTGATTTTTAACTTTGAGTTGTTTTAAAATTAAAAGATACTACTGTATTTTTTGTATATGTAATTTCCCCATCATATCCAGGTCTTGGCATTTCAATAATCTGGTGGATCTATATTTGTATCTGTATCTTTTTCATGGTTTAGGTAGTGAGACATTGCCACAAGGAGGGTGAAGTTGATCCTCATAACTTGTTTCTTTTTGGTTATGGATGAAATATCCTTTGATTGAATGTTTTCTAGTTTCCTTATAAGAGAAGCATGGTATCCACCCTAAGAAGATGAAGACATTGAACTCTTTAAAGTGTTGCACCACTTTGATGTCTTGGGCACTTTCCTTGCATCATTTGCATTTGAACATTGGGCCAATTCAAAGAATTGAACACATCCATAAACCAAGGCCATTGGCCTATTCCATAGTTTAGGTCATTGGTCTATTTCAAATGAATATCATTTGCCTCATTTGAATGAAGGCTTGTGGAATCCCAGATTTTTTGCAAGATTACATGTCTAACCTCTTATTAGTTGAAAATTTCAGACTAAAGAATAAAGTGGAGTTGTTTCCTCATAGTTTTTGTCTTTCAAAATATTGTTGTTTAGTGGGTGAATTTTTTGTGTATATTTTCCTATCTTCCTTATTTCATTGAATCCATAAAGAGGAAAGGAATATAGGCTAGAATGATCACACTAGGCATACTATTGGTTTTAATTGAAATCCAATTTGAGTGTAGTTGAGAGTTTTTGACTCACCCATTAATTAGGAATCATATCATGTCTTTTATTTGTTTCACATGTCCCCAAATGAAAATGTTAGTTATGTTGTTTGCTTATTGTTAACTTTATTAATGTCATTTAAAGCTACAAGTAATTCTCCTGCTTGGCATATCTACCTTTCCTATGTGACATTTATGTGTTCCTTTCCAACATTCATCTGCTACATTCCTTGCCAAATTTCAACTCCTCAAAATGCATTTAATCACTTATCTATCAGGCCAGCAAAACAATAAATGTTGACTACTGATTTGTGATCATTATGTATGGGAATGCATCAATATCATTCGCCCATATGTTACCTTGTGTATGTTATGGCTCTCTCAAGTTTGTTTTAAACCTAAAATTTGCAAAATATAAATCTCCCTCATGACATTGTTATGTTTTGACAAATTATCATTATGCAATATACCCCCATAACTGTTAAGTTGTTGTATGTCTGAGTATCTCTCCATCTTCTTTTCATGGCTTTCCCAAGTGGCTTTTCCCACATGCACTCTTCTATGCATATGTGTGTCCATCAATCATTTTATTAAGTCAATCTCCTCGATGCAGCTCATCATCTACCCTAATTATTCTTTGTTCCATCATGAAGAAGTTTAAGTTGTATCTATGGGTCCTCATCCTACCATCACTCATTTGGTTCAATAAATCTCCTTGATGCAGCTCAACCTCCCCTATACATCCTCTCTGTTCCATCATGAAGAAGTTGATTTTTATCTATGGTTTCCCATCCTCATTAGGGTTATTTCTATATGTTAAACTATGTCTTCCATTGAATGAATAGTGCATCGAGAAACAAATTTCTAAAGCTTTGGGACTCTCCATTGTTTTCATGGCCACTAGAACTACGAATATAGGAGAAGAAGGGAAAGTTTTTATTTTCATCGAAGGGATGGATGATTTCTATTGGTTTCCCTCACTTGAGCAGAAATATGAAGATATTTCCACTGACCTAGATGATTTAGGTCAACACCTTGAGAGAAGAGCCCGAGACTATCCCAAGATGGAAATACTTTCTTCTTAGCTTTCTCTTGGTGCTTCTTGCATTAGGTGCTCTTCTTGTCTCAAAGGTAAGCTAGTTGTCCAACCTCCTCCTTGTAATATCTTTACCTTTGGCATGGAAAATGCAAATAAATTTTCCTCCAAGTTTCACAACTATATAGCGAAAAGAGTGGAGGAGTTGGAGTTTAAGGCAAGATCCCATTGAGAAAAACTGTGAATATATTTTTAAGATCCCCTTACAGGACACTAGCCATACTGGTAGCATGCATATCCTCTTCTCCAAAACTATCAATCTCTTTTGGGTGTTGGAGTTTATGGTCCTTGTTATGATGGGAGATAAGCATCTTGTATTAGGACTTAGCATCGAGGATTTGGCCCTCCAGGTTGCTAGTTTTTTAGAACATTAGAAAGGATGTGGCAGAGATCAATTAAGCTATTTATATGTTGCAATTGATTGTGGACATACCCTTGGATGCATAAGAAGTAATTTCTTAAGAGGAGTTCATTGTTATCAAGGGATTTGATTAAACCCTAAGATCCCTTCTGACTTTTACATCTCTTCTTCCTTTTACACTGTTGGTTTTCCATTTAATGCACCATTATTTTAATAAGGCTCACTAGAAGTATGGCTCAAGGTGCTCTAGTTTGCCTCCTGTAAGTCTTTGTTTTCTCAGTACTTTTGTCAGAACAACACATGGTTGTTATGTTTCGAAATTCTCAAGATATAACTATTTGTTTTCCATCTTCAACTAGTTTATACATCCCATAAAGTTACATGTGCCCTGGTCAGTTATGCTTTTTGATAAACTTTGAAGGAACCATCTTTGCAAGCTCTACTTTCAGTGTTTGGTCAAACCTTGCCAGATCCATTTTTTAACTCTCTCTCTCTCTCTTTCTATATATATATATATATATATATATATATATATATATATATATACACACACACACACATTTTTCTTTGATTGGTAAGTAGTAGTTTTTATATTAATAACTAGAAATACAATAGTATATTGAAAGCTCAAGGGAACATAGCTAGAGAATTGTCAAAATTATCATCCTTGTGGAAAAAGGGTTGGTAGTTAAACTATAACAGTGATTCATATAACAAAATTGAGTACTGAATTGGAATTGGAAAGTAACCACAGACTGTAGTGTAGTTAATGCACAAATATAAACTATGCATGTATGTTATGGACATAAGAATTGTTTCCTTATGCTAACACACTATCCAATTAAACTAAAGAAAAGGGACAAACATAAGTGATTTTTTGCTGTAGGGGTAGGTGGTTTTACAATCTTCTTAGGTATGCGGGGTTTACGCAGTGCATTATATTAGATATCATTTTTGGGATTCAACTGCATTAATTTAGTCATTCATCTATGACCATTTCCATGAGAGGTAGTCGTAACTGACTAATTTCTCATGATTTTTGAATTGTCCACTTAGCACTCATTGCATCGGGTGATGCTCACAGGGGTGAAGAAGTGGGATTGAAACTAGTGAAATGAATCACATAGCGTCAATCATCACTTCCGGGGCTTGCACCCGGTAACCAGGACTTCTTAGAGGTCACCCATCCCAAACTCCTTCCTGCCGCGAATCATGGGAGTTTTCCCCACAATCAAGCCCACTTAGCTTGCTACCCCATTTGCAAAACCTTAGCAACTATTGTGCCTCATGAACCATTCAAGAAGAGATCCCTTTACTCTTAGTATTTTAAGTACGAGGGGTTTCCGCAGTGCATTATATTAGATATCATTTTTGGGATTCAACTGCGTTAATTTAGTCATTCATCTATGACCATTTCCATGAGAGGTAGTTGTAACTCACTAATTTCTCATGAGTTTTGAATAGTCCACTTAGCACTCATTGCATCGGGTGATGCTCACAGGGGTGAAGAAGTGGGATTGAAACTAGTGAAATGAATCACATAGCGTCAATCATCACTTCCGGGGCTTGCACCCGGTAACCAAGACTTCCCGAGAGGTCACCCATCCCAGAAATCCTCTGGCTCAAGCGCGCTTAACTGTGGATTTTTCCCCACAATCAAGCCCACTTAGCTTGCTACCCCATTTGCAAAACCTTAGCAACTATTGTGCCTCATGAACCATTCAAGAAGAGATCCATTTACTCTTATTATTTTAAGTATGAGGGGTTTTTGCGGGCCTTGCCTCTAGGCTCTAAGCTAGGATAGTTGCATCCTTTGATAGTTCTATGATCCTCTTGGATAGGTCCTTCGACACAGGGGTGCAGGTAATATCTAGGTAGGTTAGAAAGGAATTTCTTGGGTTTTTTAATTTCTTGGTTGAAAAGAAAATGATTTTTTTTCTACCCCAAGTTAGCATCAGAATTGCGATAGTAATAAGTGTTGGTTGTGGTGTGTGAATCGTTGAAAGAACGACGATGTTAAGCAACAGACGTGGTACTATTCATTGTCGAAATAGGCATTGGAATTGCGACGCTCTGAAGCGTCGGATATGGCACTATTTACAAGCATTAGAAGACCAACCAATACTTCTCACGTCAAAGTTACGATGACCATAGGGAACTACCTAACAAGTGACAATTGCATCCTAACGTTGGTAGAGTCACTAACTTATGGATTTTTCGGAAGAGCGACAAACTCTTACCACCGTTAGAAAAGTGACGAAAACCCCGTAATGTTGGTGGAGCGATGAACTTATGGATTTGTTGGAAGAGAAAAAAACACTTTCTAACGTCGGAAGAGCGACACAAATATGGAATCTTCAGAAGAGCAATGACCACTTGGAAATGTCGAAAATAGTTTCGCTCTACCGGAAATTACTAGAAGTGTCAGAAGTGCAATGGGACAGGAAACGACTTTTTTCTCCACCTGAAGGTGTCGCTCTTGGGACTCCTATATGTCGCAAGAGTGACATTTTGGCCATCAGAAATTGGGCCAAATGTGCTAGTGAACATATGTTATTCATATCAAGAGTCAAGAGTACCATCCACTCAACTTAGAATCAGGATCTCAAAACAATAGATGTTATCCACACATTAAGTTATGTTATTATATCCATGATCAGAAACCACATCAAGTACTCTTTGCATAATCAAGCAGATCATCATGATCAAACCATTCAATACCAAGTGCACTATTTCATCATAGTAAACATAGTCCTAGTCACTCTTATATGTGCATACATGAGCCATCTCAAAAGTATACATTCTCCATATATACTATACGGTTTATCTAGCCATCAAATCATGTAGTTGAATCATAACATCAACATAATATACCCTGCATTCCTTACAGTATTACCTATGCACCTTCACATAGGTAGCTTATAGTGCCCAATTTCCTCTTTACCTTTTCTAGATCTAGTCATATTTCCTTTTCTAGATCTAACTACATTTCCAGATCTACCCAACTTTCCTTCATTTTCCAATCTAGGTATTTTTCCTTCATTTCCAAAGATCCTTAAGAGTCAAGAGGGATCCACTCATCACATCTCATGACAGAGGTCAGATATATCTAGGTGCTCAAATATACATGCAGGAAGTAACGACTGGAAACAATAATCATAGATCGGATCCATAAGCATAAATAAGAGTAAGGGTTATAAGTCAATGAATACTTATCTTCAATGAGAGATGATCCTCCCCGTCTATAACCAACATTCAAGAACCCTCCAATAACCACAATAAATGATTCCTTCAATCAACAAATTTATCAATACCTAGGTCAGTTGTCAAATCGATCCAATTTCTTAAGCTTCTTTCCAAAGGCTATGTAAGGGTTTCATATACCAAAGCTCAAGACTTTACCATAAACCAGGGTTTCTCTCAAACTCTTATCCACTCATTGCCTATGGTTTTCTTCATACCCTAGAATTATTTTAGGTCTCTACCATCCTCTACTTTTTTCCCTAAAGGTGTCTCCTTGGGGGTGATCTCCATGGATTTTCTTCAACCAGCTCTGATACCATGTTAATTTTTAATAAAGTAACATTTTTCTTTACTTTGATAGTTACATTTCATCTTTAACATGTTACATTCACCCCAAATAATTATCCTTTGTATGGAATTGTATTATTAACCATTAGAATATATAACTATGCAAAAATAACAACACCATCATCATCATCATCATCTAAGAAATGGAAAATAAAATATCAAAGGAAGAGAAGCATGAACACATAGAGACACTAGGATTGGTCCAAGACTAGGGAAAAACCCACTATGGGGAAAAATCTTCGAAATTATTCTTCTTATATCTTCATTGAATGGTTCAGCAGCAAGAATACAATGATCTATGAGTACATATCTTTACAATGCATAAATAAAATAACATACAAGAACTAAAGCCATACTCATACTTCTGCATGAAGGAAACTGAATCTAAGAACTGAAATGCACTAACACTAGTTGTAGCAAACTGGTGAACATGGTTGATACTGAATGAGAAATGAAGATACATATGCATCGGAAAAAAATAGATCTGGTCTACAGATAAAAAAATATATAATACCAAAACACACATCTGAAATATCACCAAGTTATCTCAACTTTGAATCCCTAGATCTGAATCTAGGATACAATCAATGATTGCTCTAACGCAAATATGACTAAATGAATGATGTCTAGAATCACTACACAATCAAATGAACGTGAAAAAAATTATATCTACCCAGTAACTCTCTGAGTCACGACCTTAACATGATTATGCCATGGATTTGGGGCTCTAAGCCGCTACAACAACACTTTTTTCCCGCAGCTCTGCTTTAGATCAACCTGGTCTAATATCAGGAGCTAGACCACACCCTTAACAAGATATTCAAGAATATTTGACTCCTTTGTCATGACACAACACACCCTACCAATGGCTCTGATCAGCAGGGCTACTACCTTAGCCTTTCCTACACAGAGCTTTGCTTTTGATCACCCATATTTGATGTGTGATCACTTTTGTGATCCCGACCTTTTGTGTGAGCTCCTACCGATGTACTTGTGTGAGCGAAAAATAGAAAATATGACCAAAAATGAAAATATCATGGAGGAGATCTTATGAGTGAATGTGTGAAAATGAACTAGAGGTAAATTATATTTATAATGTTGTGAGTGACTAATTGGGGCTTTGACTGGATCAACATGTGGTTCGACTAACTAATAAGATAATAAATCAATTCATATATTAACTTCTTAAGTATGACGTGTTTCTGTGGTGCATTATATTAGATATCATTTTTGGGTTTCAACTGCATTAAGTAAGTCATTCATCTATGACCATTTCCGTGAGAGGTAGTCGTAATTGACTAATTTCTCATGATTTTTAATATTCTTCTTATCACTCATTTCATTTGGTGATGCTCACAGGGGTGAAGAAGTGGGATTGAATCTAGTGAAATGAAACACATAGCGTCAAGCATCACTTTTGGGGTTAAGGTTTTGCAAATGGGGTAGCAAGCTAAGTGGGCTTGATTTTGGGGGAAAATCTACAATTAATCGTGCTTGAACCAGAGGATTTATGGGTTGGGTGACCTCTTGGGAAGTCCTGGTTACTGGGTGCAAGCCCTAGAAGTGATGATTGACACTATGTATTTCATTTCACTAGTTTCAATCCCACTTCTTCACCCATGTGAGCATCAGGTTTCAATACCACTTGTTCACCCCTATGAGCATCAGGTTTCAATACCACTTGTTCACCCCTATGAGCATCACCCGATGCAATAAGTGTTAAGTGGGCTATTAAAAAATAATGATAAATTAGTCAGTTACGACTACCTCTCATGGAAATGGTCACAGATGAATGACTTACTTAACGCAGTTGAATCCCAAAAATGATATCTAACTTAACTTCTTCTTAACTGATTGGGGCGATCTCAGAGGTTGATTTTGATCCTCTCAAAAATAGGAATCTAATTAAATTATTATTTTAATCATATGACTTGTCCAGTGTGGAATTTGACCCTATTTGAAAAAAATAACAAGATGTTTACCCAATCCTCCATTATTTCTTCCCAGGTTAAGACAACAATGATGTTTCTATCTCTTTCTCTTAATTAGGGAGGACATATATATATTCCAATAAAGGAATGTACTCATTCCTATGGAATGAATGTACCTAAGCTCTCTCTTGGCTTAGGAATTTCCAAGTTTCTTCCAAGTAAGAAACTTGTTTCCAAGATCTCTCTTAATTATGTGTCGTCAACAACTCCTCGAGTGGAGATGATCGGACAACCAGCTGCTTTAAGAACTCCTCCTTATGATGTTATGAACTTATTTTATCTAAGCGTCTTCATGTTTGGAACTTCTACATAGGGCACCGACCATCCATCACTTTCATCCATGAGTCATCCATGTCATCATCATAAAGTGATCTATTAGTCCATATTTTGCCTTCCTTCATGCCATGCTTCTTTCTTCATGCCATGTTTACTTAAGGACATTTATATCATAATACATGTGCATCGGTGGTGGAAGAAATACACATATCTTCCCTTGGTATATTTTCATAAACCCATCTAGATATATACAAAATAAAGGAATGAACATTAACATCAACATTAACCTTTTGACAGAATTTCATCATGACATCTTCTAGTTTGAATCAACATCCTGCTTACATAGTAACACATCTCACAAAGATATATATCTAATTATTGAGGGGTTTTCGCAGTGCATTATATTAGATATCAAATTTTGGGATTCAACTGCATTAAGTAAGTCATTAATCTATGACCATTTCCATGAGAGGCAAGAGTGAAGGGAGCTCTACTTTAATGGTTCATGAGGAAAAATACTTACTAAGGTATTGAAAATGGGGTAGTAAGCTAAGTAGGTTTCATTGTGGGGAAAAATCCAGAGTTAAGCATGCTTGAGGCCCGAGGGAGAGGCCATCTAGGATGGGTGACCTCTCGGGAAGCACTGGTTATTGAGTGCAAGCCCTGGAAGTGATGATTGACACTATGTGATTCATTTCACTAGTTTCAATCCCACTTCTTCACCCCTGTGAGCATCACCCGATGTAATGAGTGTTAAGTGTATTATTAAAAAATCATGAGAAATTAGTGACTTATGACTGCTTCTCATGGAAATTGTCATAGATGAATGACTTACTTAACGCAGTTGAATCCCAAAAAATGATATATAAAGATATATATTGTTAAGGGTCACTTTCCTTTTCAAAAATTCATCAGAGTCTTGATATGTTCCATGGAGATATCCAATTCAGCTATTCTTGGTATTTTGAATCTTAATTTCCTTTACCATGGTTGCATATTCCATGATCTCTTCCTTCCTTTCTTCGCACATTACGTTCCTAGGAGCTTCCAATCAAATTTCCTCCATTGTAGGAAACCACCTACTTCATATGAGGAAATTTTATGTTGATTTCATCTAGTGAATATGTGACCAATGCATTCCTGCATTCCTTTGAGGAAGGATATCCTTAGTTTTGATCAAGCTCTCGAGATAGAGTATTGATCCATGTTATCTGCAACCATATGGCAGGAATTCCACAATATAAAATGTAAGCATACATATGTCATTTTTCCTTTGGGTCATTCAGACTTCTTGTAGCAACTTCCTTGATTGAAAGAGATTCAATCCCTTAAACTGATTCATTTTTATATCATAACATCTTCCGATGAATTCCACAACATTGGAATTCTTGATTAAACACTTTCTTTGCCTTATGATCGTTGAACCTTTCAATGAATATTCCATCAAAAAATCCTGAGGATCTAAATTATCTCTATCAACAGATGTTTCCTTTTGACATATGTATGATGAACCTAGAATTAGATTACCTTGCCAATTATGTTCCTAATGAGATTCCCAAGAACTATATCCTATAATTCATAAATTCTAACAATCTTTGGTGATGTCTCAATCTCTTGCTTCCAATTCTTTTAAGATTCCTTGATGCATCCCATTTAGTGAATCATGACAGAAATATCTTACAACATAAGACTTAAGAATTTGAAAACAACTTAGGTGAGGAAGACTATCTTAGTAATAGAGATCTCTTACTTCCTCTTTCTTATACTTATTTTTAGCTTCCCCTACTTCTATGGAGATGTGGGATTCTTCTATTCCTATTTTTTTGTCCTTCTTGATCTTAAGACAATCCCTTTTGTAGTGTCCATATTATTGACACCCATAGCATTGAATTTTAGACATGTCCCTTTTCTTTTTCCAAGAACCAGACTTTCCAAATTTTCCCTTTCATTTTGTTATTGCAATGTAATATTTATTTTTCTCACGTGGTCCCACATTAGATTTGGCGTTTAGTCTAGATTATGCAATCTTGCATAATGACCATAGATCCTAGAATGGAGTAACTTATTTATTCCCATAAATACTTGAAGTAAAGTTACCCCGCTCCTCTGATAGTGCATTTAATACCAGTCTAGTCATTTCACTATCAGATATGACTTCTCCTAGTTCTTTTTGATCTTGGATCTAAAATATCCTCATAAAGTATGAGGATATTCCACCTTCCATACACATTTTCATATTTTACAGTTCTTTCCTTAATGAGATGAATTCTCGAGGAATGCTTACGGAATACAACTCTACTAGTTTGTCATAAATTTATTTTGAAGTTTTGAATTTAGATATATATGGGATGAGGGGATCCTTGATGGATTCTATGATAATCCTTTGATCCCTAACTTCCCTTTTCATATACTTGGCAAGAGATTTAGCATCTTATTCTCCTTGTTTGGTGATAGATCCTTTGACATGTTCCATAACCTCATTTTCAATGAGATTTAGATCTGTGATTTTCTTCCATGCAAGATAGTTTGAAGCCCCAACCAATTTGTTGCTTTCCTTGCAAAAATACATTTTGAAAGATTCAGATGTGTACATAGAAATACTTACTTGAAATGATACTCCTTCTTCTTGTTTGACAGATTCAGATGTGTACATAGAAATACTTACTTCACATGATACTCCTTCTTCTTGTTGCTTCCTTGATTTTGATGACGATAGAGAGGATAAAAAACTTCTCCTTGATGAAGATATTTTTCTTCCATAATGGTCCTTGATCACAGAGATGATACCACCTTTTGATCTATCTTCCTTTCGATGAATATTCTTCAAACTAGTTTAACTTGAGTAGATGTAGGGTTTTGAATTTCTCCTTCTTGATGATGATCCCAATACTTCTCTGTAGACTTCTTTGATCTAGGGTTATGATGCTTATTTTTACTTCAATATTATCCACTTTGATGCCTTCCTTTAGATTTTATCCTTGAGTGCCCCTTGAAAATATGCCCTTCCTTGACTTAGTCATCTTAGCTATGAAACCATGTTGATAATTATAGGGCATACTTATTAAGTGATTTCTCTTCAATTAGTAACTTCTTATGAGCACTTTTTACTTCTTTATATTAGGATATTTTAGAGAATCATAAAGGAATAAATATTCTCTTGATCTTGATTATTTACTTGTGATATTCTTTAGCTTACTTGTGATATTCTTATTATTCTCTTCTTATCTTCTTTATTCCTAGTTCATCAAGAAAATATCAAAACAAAAGAACATAGATCAAGGACACTAGATGTAGGCCAACAACTAGGGAAAAACCCCATCGTAATGGAAAACCTAGTCAATAATTCTTCCTTCAATATTATTCTTTAGACTTTAGACCTTGGCTCAGACTTCCTCCACATCAAGTTAGCCTTCCTTTTGATTCTACCTCAATCTGGAAACAACAGAAACAACAAAAATACTATGCAGCACTTCCTTTAACCTTAGAACTTTGAATTTACTTTTGGAACTTTGATCTTAGAGGAAAGAATTCGATCTTGATTCTAGGAGTTTTATTTTTACCAAGTATAACTTCTCAACGCACCAGCACTCAGTAGAAACAAATTCGAGTTATTCTTCTCTTGGAAGAAACAACTTGCAGCAATTGGAAGCAACTAAAGCAACAAAATAATAAGAGACTTCGATCTTCCAAACTAAATCACGTGAGAGAGAGAGATAGTAGCACCAAAAATTCGATTTTCTTCCAAATATTTAGTATTTCCAAAACCATACTTATTTTTACCCCTTCCTTTACATCACACTTTTTCATTGATGCAATAGGGGAGATCGAATTTATGTGTATGAGGGATATGTCTCCAAATGAATTCGATATTAATGTATTTCTATGCTTTTGATGAGTTCAAATTTTGGGGCTTGAGGTCGGCTTGATCACTTGAAGGTTAACTTGATGTGAGGCTCCATAAATCAAACTTGACTCAATTCTTGATCTAATTACATGATTAAAATAACTAGTATGGGTCAATTTAAATCTTTAATGCCTACAAATACAGAATAAAACCTAAAAGTCCGCAATGGGGACTTTGACCTAAAATAATATGACCCAAGCATGAAACACATGGTTTAACAAGTAATTTAATAATAATATAAAATTATTTTCTTTTATTCTTTTGACAAGTACAATAAATATTGATTCAAATACAATTTATGAAGACCGAACCTAGTTGCAATATTCAACACTCCTTGTTAACTATGGAGGTATTCATAATACACCAGTACAAGGAAGATCTCAACTATGTGACCTATGAATAATTTTAAGGAACCTCAATGCCGTGGACTAGATTCTTGTCCAGGGAAATCTATCCATTAGTCACTCAACAAACTGTAATGCCATGGACTAGATTATTGACTAAGGAAATATACCCAAGTGGGACTAAGATGGACTAAATATTTCAGCCTCTAAAGGTAGCATCAGGCTTACTTACTAACCATAGAACCAGGGAACTAGGTGCACATCCCCTCAATGCCACCCTCCCTACTAGAGATTAAAACAAGTTTCGTCATGATGTCTTTCCAGAAATTCTTAACTCAAAAAGAATCAACACACCTTGATCCAACAGATCAAGTATAATCAATATCTCCCAATTAAATTTTTTGGTAACTAACATGTTATCAAAAACCTCGACAGATTCACCTGTACAAACACAAAACCCAATCAAAAATATGCCGGACTTCTTTACCAATATGATGTACCTGCACAAATTAGATAGAAATTACAACCAATTATGTAGAGGCATGATGTTAATCATAACAAAACTTATAGTAGCATAATAATTTAGAATTTACATAATCAAGAAGAGACTATGCTTCAATAGTTTAACTTCCAGCCCAGGTTTGATACAAACCCTAAATCATATCATCAATTTAATCAAGATGAAAAAATATTAGTTTTGTGATATAGTAATCCCTAGAAATAATTCAAAAGAAAAATAAATATATCTAATAACTTTCAGAAGCCATATGATACACGATCCACTATATTTTTATGTAAACACTATATTTTATTCAATAAAAACACATCAAGAATAGCTTCTACTAGGGTTCGATGTAAACTTTAGATCTTTTGTTTTTAAATTCTCAGCAAACATTATGTATATTTGGATGAATACACATACCATATGATTTTAATCATTACTAGGGCTTAGATGTAAAACCATAGACTCTTTCATCATCATCATATAACTTCAGACTTTGACTAGGGATTTTTTCCAAACACTAGGACTTATGACCATTAAAAATTTTATTAACACATATATCTAGGAGATTACCATCATGCATAAGCATATCATATGCCAGAAAATATTAATAAATTAAATATATACCGATGTAGACTAAGATAGGGTTTCAACCAAATGAACATATACCAGGGATAACAAGGCTTTTTCTTGTATACCTAACCAAAACCTATGGTTTCAATTTATATCAAAGAAAACCCTTATTATATCAAAACTTCAAGGGTTCGAGATTTCGAACAACATCATTTCCAACCTTATAAGTTGGAGCTTCCATGATCATATCAAAATCCTAAACATGACATCATCAATATATCAATCAGTATAATAATTTCTTCATTAATCACCCTAAGTAGGTTTAGGGTTTCACACTTTATCAACATATCCTTAGGTTAGGGTTTTCTAGAGAACCTTTTAGTGCTATTTTTATGCAAAAAGCCATAGATATATAAGGTGAGTATATTCATCATATGATCAGAGATATATAAGGTGGGTAGATTCATCATATGATGAATCATCCCAAACAAGAATATTTCAAGATTCATAAGAGCTAGAAACAACAGAAATTATTAATGTGGAATGGATATACCAAAGACAATAACAATAATATATAATCTAAGACATACCTTATATTCTTTAACAAACATTTTTGATTTAATTGCTTTTTCTTGTGAGGCATTCTTTATTAATTCTCGAGGCATTCTCTCATGATCCTTGAGCATTCATCGAGTTAATTCATAGACAAGGAAATAGAGGTAGAAAGGTGATTAGTATTTAATATAATAAAAAATTTAAATAAATATATGAAACCAAAATTGAGAGGGAATGAGGTACTTATCTTGAGGAGTTTTTTTGGGCTCCCTCCAAAGCTTTGAGGGATACCTAAAAACTTATAAAACAAGAAAATGTCTTCCAAAAATAATGTGACCTATAACTAAATATAAAATATACAAATAAAATATTTAAATTTAGGAACAAGGGGATTAGTAATATAAGTACCTTATGTCATTCTCTTCAGGATTTTCTTTCTTGGGAGAGGATACTTCTTCAACCACATTTTCATGATCTCTATTTCTTTTCTTATTTCTAATATTGTCCAGACACTCACTTCTATATTGCCCCATTTTGTGGCAATGATAGCGTTCAATTTTGGACATACAAACCTTCCTCCTTGGACCTTTCTTTATTGAATTTTTCCTTGTGATGAGAAACATAAGTATTCAAAAATTATTCATTGTCAGTTACCATTGCGATTCTTAAATCTTCTTGACTGCAGATTGTCCATAGTTCCTCAAAGGTGGTGTTAGGTTCCCGTGATTCGGCCGATTGGCAAGCCAAATGACAGCGTAACATCAAACCAAGCTTTGGAGCCCAAGGACCTAGCCTTCCTGGACTCAGAGAGGGCTCTCTCTATATGTGTAAGGGATATCTGTGTGTTTGCTTATTGTGTTCTAATTTTAGGCTAGTTATGGAGAATGTTTTTTTATTTTGGTTTTTTAAGTTGTGAGGGATGAAACTGATCAAAGATATGAAATAGGTAACAAGATGTTAGATTAACTGGGCTATGGGTCAAAAGGTCAAGAAAGCTATTAGATGACGATACAAGGTTGTTGAAGGTCTGATTTGATTTCAAGGTAGAAAGGATCTTTGGGAAAAATGGAGTAAATGGACATCAAGTTTGTGAACGACAAAGGATTTCAAGCATAAATAGTTTAATAACATACATAAACGTGGTAGGGCAAACCATTAATCATGCAAAATGTGACTATAACCTAATCAATACATAGAAATAAACATTCAAGCCATGCATAGAAGTATAAGACCCTCTAACTTTGGGAAATGGCTATCAGACTTTGGGGAAAACACTTAAGGAAGACAAACAACTCAAAACACTATTTTGGAACGCCTAAACATAGTACTTCAAGTTATTGGGCACTTTGAACAACATGATTTGCATAGTTTTAGGCAAAGGGCTAGATTGAAACTAGGCCTCCTTGGTTCAAACAAAATGATAATCTAATCAGTCAAAGAGAAATTTCATGGATGGAACTATAGCTAGCCATAGGTAAGAATGGCATACCGTAAGTCCTTAACATGTATAGAAATATGAATGAAACAAGAAACAATATCCTCAAGTTGTTAAAGAGCAATTAAGAATTCTTTAATGCAACTAAGGAAGAAGAAAACATGAAGGCTATGAAGATTCAGGAAATTTGAGGTGCCTCCATGGGAATATCTCAAATTTTTTCTCTACTGATCTATAGCAAGCAATAAACATGTATCATGAATGAAAAATAGAAGACAACAACAAAGCAAGAGACACTATACCATTCTACCAAGTCATGGAATCCATCAACAATCCTTCATCATTCATCCAAGAACATCCAAGAGGCAATCCAAAAACATAACACAAGTATTTTCTTCCAAAGCTCATATGACCATATATTGCTTCTCTTCTCAAGTTCAGCCTTGTTTTACAATGAAAGCCTTTGGAATATATAGGCTCAAGTGAGGAAAACCTCATGGTTCAACTTTCCATCCTATTGGCCTAATCAAAATATCTAATCTTGTCCTTGAGGCTTTGCAAAGCCCAAGGCAAAAAAATATCTCATAAAATATCTAGAAAATGCTAAAAATGGGAAATATATTGACTTTGCATCATTTCTCATGTGCAAAAATAGCTAAACGCACATTTGGAAAAAACATTTTTTAGAGGCTCAAAAATTACAAAAATATTCAAAATTTATATCAGCAAAAGGTCCACTGACTTGCCGGAAAAATTTGGCACCCTTCCCGATGTTGAAATGAGGCTTATGATAGCTCGTTGGAAATATCTAAGTGTCTACTTTCCGGAACAACTGAAATTTTCCAGATCTGAGGCATGGAAGTCCTCCAAATCTGCACCTGTGTGTAAAAAGCCAGAAAATTACAGTTTGCTGATAGACCGGGCGGAGTGTGCAAAAAGCGAGCCCTTTTCGTCGTTTTGAGGGGGAAAATGATCTCCAAATTTTCTGAAAATATATGAGGGCGTGCTCATGAAATCATGGCATCCAATGATACCATTCTCCTCCCTTGATGAATCCCCAAAATGAAATGGCGAATTTCATGAGTTTTGACAAAAAACTCAAAAATGCCAAAAAACCAAAAATTGTCAAAAAGTGCCCAAAATTGGGGTGCATGACCCTCAAGGGTCCTTGGTAACATACTCTGAAACTGAAGCCAAAATTTCAAGTGCTGATGTGTCCTTCTTATTTTTCCGTGTCGGACGCTTCCTTTTTGCTTCCTTTAGTTTCTCTTGAGTGGCCTTTAACTTGCGCCGAGCAAACTGATTTAGCTTCTGATAATGTTTTTTCATCTTCCTTTGTAGCTCTAAGTCCCTGTTTGCCTTCTCAAGCTTCATCTCCAAATGTTTATTGGCTCTTTCTACCCATGCCTCCTTATTGCTTTCAATCTCTTGCTCAAGTAGTGCAGTGAGGGGAGTGGATTGAAGAAGGGCTTGCTCTTCTTCCTTTTGCCTCTCAAGAGCTTTTCTAAGCCCTATAGTTCTAGGCCTTTTCCACCTAGGTTGGTCTTCTTCTTCATCCTCATCAAAATCAGCTATGAGTTCCTCTATTCTTGCTTGTGCTTTAGCAGCCTTTTTCTTATACTTGATAGCTCCTGACTCATAGACATCCATGTGGACACTCATTTGGCTATTTGGATCTGCAAGAAATGATTGAAGTTCTTTGCCCAACGAAGGTCATTCTCCAATGCTTCAATTTGGCCCTCTCTATGGATTAGAAGGTTTTCTAAAATGTGGGCCTCATTATCACTGTCATCACTTTGGATTGGGATGACAGCCAATGCACCTCCATGCTTTTGACTTTCTTCTACCTTGCCTTTCCCTTTGCCCTTGAAGGCTAATCTTGCACTCTTCCTCCTAGGCAAGTTAGTGAGAGGCTTCTTTGGTGACCTTCTTTTTCTCCGGATAGTTCTTGTCACTTTTGAAGTGACCACCTTGGGCACTTGCTTTCTTGATGTCTTGGGCTTAGCCTTTTGAGGAGAGGAAGGCATAATTTATTTGCCTTTGTCATCTTGTTTTTCACCTTCTCGAATTTTCCTTTCCTCTTGAAGCTGTTGTGCCTCTTGAGGAGACTGTGCATGTTTGTCTTCTTTATGCTGCCCCTGTTCCTCAACATCACACTGCTCAAACTGCTGCCCTTGATCATCAATACCATGTTGTTGTTTGGCCTCAATCTCCTATTCATTTTGTGGTTCAACCTGCTGCCCTTGATCATTAAGATCATGCTGATGTTGTGCTTCAATTTCATGCTCACTTTGTGGCTCAAGATGTTGCTCCAAATACTATCCAAGATGTTGCCCTTCCACTTGTTCCTGCTGTTCATCACCACTGAGTTGCTTCTGATCAGCACTCTCTTCTTATTGCTCTTACTGTTGCTCACCTTCATCACTATCATGCTGCTGTCCTCCATCATTTTCTTCTTGTTGTTCCTCATCTTTTTCTACCTGTTCATGTCCCTCTTCCCTTTGCTCGCCACTTCCCTCTCCTTCTCCATGTGCTCTTAACTGTTTTGTAGTAAATCTGAGCCTTCTAGGAGTAGGTTTGCTAGAGGAAGGAGAGGGGCGATGAGTAGGCGATGTGGGAGATGTATGGACCAGAGGGACAATGGAGAAATCCGGGTGACTGATAAAAACATCCCAAGAAACCCCTTTCTTCTCCAGCTGGTGAAGGATGATGATTTTAATCAGATAATGATGGAAAAGAGAAGCTACTTGTTGTGATGGAGGTTTCTTTTGGACTAAAGAGGCCATTTTTTCAATGCTTTTGCACAAGAAGTAAGGGAGATTGAGCTGCTTAGTTCTAGTGAAGTGCATCAATAGTCGGACATGGTAGGCAGAAACTCGGGTAAATCTCCCTTCACAAGTGAAATACTTCATTATGATCTTCATAAGAGGAGCATAGCTGACAAGAAGATGAGAGAAAGGAAAAACAACAGTGCATGTTTCTCTGTGATCGGGTTTGATGAAAGGCTTGTAGTCATCCAAGTCTAGATAGGCTTGCTTGAACCATTTCTCGCCAAGATATGGGATTTTAGTGGCTTTAGATATCGATCTCGGGGAGAACTTGAAATCAAGGCCTACCACTTGGAAATGTTTGCCTTTGAGCCTCAAGGCGCATAAGTGTGTTAAGGGTGAGAAACTTTTGACTTCTTGTACCCTCTGGCAGAAATCCAAACACCCCACCTCATGAAAATTGAAAAGGATATATGGGTGTGAATTGACTTCCTCGGTAGAAACTGGCTCATATCTCTTGTGTAAACCACTTTTGCTATCTTTCCTGGGAGGCATCTTGCGCTAAATGTGCTCTTGAAACACCAAACTACCTCACTGTCTTTGAAATGCCTTCTTTAAACTAAACTCTGTCAACCCACTGTTTTAATAAGGAAACAATGTTTTTGGATGCTTGTGCAAAATGCCCCCTTCCAATATAAAACCCATGTTCCATTAGAAATCTGCCTTTCCAACCCTTGTATATCAATCAGACAATATCCAAAAGCAGACTTGTAAGGAGAAAAACACAGTCAAATGAAGATAGACAGTTAAGTGGGTTCATTGTGTATAGTGACAAGGTCACCCTGCCCTTTGAAGTTTGGAGGCCAACAATATATTCTTGTGTCTTTGACCAAGGTAAACATCACACACTCCTTAATTTCAAAATCCTTTCCTCTTCTTGGTATGCAACCCAACCAACCAAGTCCACACCATAAACACAGTCAACCACAGTAGATTTACTCAGTCAGTAGTCATTGTTTATAAGATAGGGAAAATAGGGCTTATTGTGTTTTTATGATGTAGTAACAAAGGCCTTTAGCTTTCAATAGTAACAACTCCCCTTCAAACAAAAACTGCCCTCTTTATACTCTATTGCTCTTCACACAAAGTATTGACCAAAACACCTCCAATTGCAATGGGAAACTCACTCACTGGTTATGCTTTATAGAATGAAAAGTTACAGAAACTGTATCTCCCTTTTAACTCACAGAGGAAAACCTTTTGAAAAAATAAAAATTCTCATAGGAATGGCTACAGCTGTTGGGACACAGACCTACAGTTCCATTTTTCTTTTAAAACCTTGTGTTCCTATCCTTCAACAAAGTTTTGAGGGTAGCTATAATGGCCTTCTTTCTTATCAAAAAAATCATAAGTTTTTTAAAATTTCATCAATCACAACACATCTTGTTTTTAACACCAAATTCAACTTATGGTTTAAACTGTTCATTTTTAACCCCTTCATTCTGTCTTAGCAGTCTTAAAAAGAGTAAATGGGCATATAAAATACCTTTTGGATCGATGAGGATGCTTCTCGAGGAGTTTGACATGCTTTAGGAGTTGTTTGGAGGTGTCTTGATCGTTGTAAATGTGCGCGGCGCTTTTACAGTGGAGAACGTCGCGCAGAATGGGTCGTTGGGCCAATATCGGGCCCTTGTGACCCGCAGCTACAGGAGCGTCGCGCGCTCGCACAGGAGCACCACGCGGCTTCGTTGCTCTTTGTAAATTAAGTGCACAGGAGCGTCGCACGCTTGTATAGGAGCGCCACGCGATTCAAACACTTCTAAAACTCTGAAAAACTGGTTCAAAAACCTCTCTTTCTGGCCTTGAGAAATTTAATGGGATGTTTTGCTTCGGCTTTGGTATTTGCATGATGAATTTGCAACGGCTCTTTGTCCTTTTGAAGTGAAAAATGAAATAAAACCCCTTGGTTTAGTTTTGTAAGGGTTTTGAACCTTTTTGCTCTTTGAAACGATGCCTTTTTCTTGCCTTTTGAAACTCAAAGAAAACTTGACTGTGTTTGAGAGAGGCCCACCCTTTTTAATGATATTGGCAACAAGTTTTTAATGCCCTTAAACAACGTTAACATGTATCAACCTATTCATAAAAACTTATTTTTAAAAGGTCAGAATCTGCTCACTGTGTATATATGTTTTAAAGGTGATTTCTGCCAATTTTGTCCCTTTGGTGACAACTTAACACAGAAGCTATACTTGAATAATAACCCAATGCAGTTGCATTCATTTAAACTCTGTCATTTTCTGTTTATTAAAAAGGGCGCTTCTTCCAACATACTTCTTATGCTCAAAATGTACCAATATGGTGTTTCTGGCCCTTAAATAATGAACACCTATATTTGTCTTAAGATATTTTTCCAGAAAGTGATAGTATGTCAAAGCACCCTTTTTGCAGATTATGAACAATTGTTTTCGGTTGTAATGCCTCTTGAGGAGAAAAGCCCAGATTTTCTTTGTCAATCATGATAAGACCATTTGAGAAACACCTTTTTATGAATGGAGCAGACCATTACTTTGAAACATAATCACTACTATGTCCTCTTACTTGTGAAATGACTCATCTTATCACCATTGTTCAAATTTTGTTTTGTTGGAGCTGCAAACTGTCCTTTGAGAGAAAACCTGTTAAGAGATGAGCTTGATCTCCTTTGATGGCAGTGGTACCCCTGCTTTTTCCTTTTTTTTCTCTTCACATTTTTCTCTGCTCAATTAAACTTTGAAAACAGTCAATGCCCTGGCCATCTGCTTATTAATGAAGGGGTTTTTTAGCCATGACTTATCAACAGCCTCTTGACAGTGTTGCTTTTCTTCTGCTGTCTTTTCAGGTTGTGAATGAGATCGCAAGAGTTTGATGAATAACTCTCTCCCCTGTAGATGCATCTCAGGCTCGAGATCACATTGAGAAGTAGCTTTCTTCTCATATGGAGCCAAGAATTGTCTTCTGAGATGCTGACATGCTTCCTGTGCTTTTAAAATCCATAAACAGTGTAAAACACCTAAAATCAGCTTGAGATTATGGTCTATGCATTGCTGAGACTTAAGGGTGTATAAGTGGCACGACTTAGGGCTGTGACTAACTTCATTAGCAAAGTGAGAGGTCTGTTGTGACTGGTCTGTAGCAGATGGAGGTTTTTTTGGCTCTTTGATGGTTGCCAAGGGTGAAATGCCTTAAAGCGCCACTTCCTAACTTAGGGGAGGCTTTTTGAACATATTTGGATTGTCTTTTTAGAGCTGATGGGCAGACTAGTATGGCTGAGGCTAGGTAGGATTCGATGATGGGGTTTCATCTTGTCAAGAGCGAACTGAAAGCAAGGAGAGTAAAAAGTTTTATGGGTGTTTTCCCAGCTGGAAAATTTGACAAATTTTTGGATCAACTACTTGAAAACTTAGCTGTGAGAACTAGTCATCACTAACAGGTAGAAAATACTGATGACTAACAGTGGCTCCATTTGGGGAGGGCAGCTCCTTTTTCAGGAGGTGTCCATAATTTCAGATCTTTGGCTTATGAAGACCAATGCCTTACCCATTGGCACAAAATTTTCACTCTTTTAGATGCTACTTCTGAAAAGAGACAGCATGATTAGCATCAATGATATTTCTACCTACCCAACTATCCTTCCTAACATTTTTCTCCTTTTTTGGCGCATTTGAACTATCAGCCTTTTGACAATACATATTTTTCTTTTTGTAAAATGAACCTATTTATTTCTACACTTATATCTTTCGGAAGTTCAGATTAAACTGATGAACTCCTTCATTACTCTACCTACGCTAGATCAACTATCAAGATTAAGCTGTTTGACAGGATTTTGTTCTCTAATCTAAAACATGAAATTTAAAAGATGACTCAAATCAGGATTAGGCAGTCTAATTTGTCATGTATTTGCGGCATGAAAGACAAGATGCACGCAAATATTATTCTGCAATAGGGAAATCTAGGGAAAACAGGGCTAAGGTGTACAATGTATTTTCCATCCCTCGTTTCTCTCTTTGGTTCTGTTTTGGCGTGTGGAACCAGTATCTTTTACTAATCTACTCTCTGTGATAAGTCAATCTTACACAATGTCGACCATCTTTTTCACTCACCAACTTATCAGAAAATAAATTTAAACATGCTCAGCTATGATTAGGCTAGATAGCTGAACAAGACATTTAAGTACTAGTAGCGGCATTTAGACTTGTGCGCTTTCCGAAAGACTATTTTTTTTGGAACATGGGGCTTTTTCCTATTTTTCAACTTTCCTCTTTTCTATCTTCTATTGTTTTTGACTTTTCTATTTTATCTATTTTTACACAATGGTATATACAATGAATGAAAGTGTTTCAAACTCAGAAATCTTGGAAATGACGAAATTTAAGCATCTTATCCTCATAAGGATCTCCTCTCACCCTCGGCCCACTTAACTCCTGAAAAGATAAATTTGGAAAGTTTTCTCTCTCCAACATGACATAGGGATTCATGCAAGAATCTCTAAACAAACTAGTATCTTCACGCTGTACCCTTTTGTATATCTGATTTCCACTCCTTTCCTTACTGTACATATTCCTTAAGTAATGCATATACTCTTGGTCATTCTTGAAATAGATAATGACATCATCAAGGTATGCAAAAATGTAGAAATTCAGGACTGGAAACATGGCTTTCATGAACAGATTTCTAATATCCGGTGGTTTTGCAATTTTGAGTCTAAAACTAGAACTATCTCCAGCATACTGAAAAAAACTTTAAGTTGTCTACTTTGCAAGGGAATCTTTTGATTATAACCTGAAATATCATCTTGTAAAAACACATGATTAAAAGCACTTTTAATTTGTATATCATGATCTTGGGTAGAAAGGACAAAATTTCTATTATAGGGACTTGCAGTAGTATTTCTAAAATCAATATAGACCCTATGACCAGCTATTTTATCTCTGATTATTACAGTTTGGTTCAAATTATTATATTTTCTCTTGTCAAAGTTATTCTTTGAAGGAATGGTAGTGGCACAGTGTTTTCCCCTGTTTTCTCTGTATGAATTGGTATTCTGCATGAGATTATTGATTCTAGCATTTCTAAGATTTTTATGAAAAGACTAAATATGAGCCAATTTTAGTAACTCAGGTGTGCTTTGACTGTAGCTATCATCCTTGCTCATAAGAAGTTTATCAGACATTTTTTCTAGATTTTGAGGTGCTATGGCTACAGTCAAAGTTTCATTTGTAGTGGAAGAGTCATGTGGTGGTAAGTCTTTGAGGTATGGTAAAAACATTAAACTTCCCTGCTCCTGAGTTCCAAACAGGTTTGTGATGTGTAAGTCTTCCAATGCCTTTACCCTAAAAAATTTTCTGAAGGTTACTGCTGATGTTTGACCGAGGTTTGAGTAATTCGCTTGATAATACATGAGGGTTTGTGCTTATTTCTCAACTCCTATTTCAGAAAATACATACCTACTTTCCTCAAGACACAGCTGCCTATGATCATGGTAGTTTTGAGTATCTAGTTCATCATAGAGAACTAGGGGCAGCTGTTGTGGTGGGTCTAAGTTTATCTCAGTTTCTTCTGATCATTCTTCAATTTACTCGTCAGTATAGAGAATAAAAGAGTTTAGGTCAGAATGCACAGAATAAATTGGAATATTATCTGGTCTCTCTTGGCTACTAATCATGTATTTCGTGTGTGACTCTCGATAGAGTATTATTGTTTGGTCAAACACAAGAATGGTGGCGAAAGACATATCTAGTTGAATGTTCCCTTGGAGCTTAGCTCCCCAAGATCTGGATAGAAGCATTCTGTACTTAGGGGGAATGTCTGCCACTACTATGTCCATGATTAGATGTTTTGCAGGTATTTGGGCTAGAATAAAAAAAAGGTCTTTGATCAAACCTAGGAATTTGACTCTACTTGAATCGAACGAATACAATTCTTTGTATGGTCTTGTGATTTCCAGGCCTAGTCTTTCCATTACAACCTTTGGCATAAGATTATGCGACGCACTGGAGTCTAGCATGGCATTGTGAAGGATTTGGTCATGGATATTTAAACTGATGTAAAAGCGAAGAGTAGCTCCCTCTTGGAATTTTCCTTCTACTTTCGGATCAAACAACACTTCAAGGGTGTCATCAGCTAGATTAAGGGTGTTGGCATCACTTCCCATATTTAGGACTTTCAACACTTCTGACTTGTAAGAGTTTTGGGTGATCAGCTCGGTAAGAGGCATGGTGCTCTTGATCTTGGCGATCTCGCGCTCAAAAATAAAAGGCAGCTGAAGTTTGGACATGTTTGTTTCAGCTTTCTCGGACATGACTTTTTCCATGCTCTTAATTTTCTGACTTTGGTTCAGGATTTGGTTTGACACAGCCATCTCTGGGATTTTTGTAGAGGTACTAGGAGTATTTGAGCCAAGACTTGTTTGAATAGCTTTATCTTTATTTTGGTCAATTTTCTTGGTCATGATTGTGTTACTATCCATAGCCTTTTTAGGGATGGTATCGAAGGTTATAGTAATGTCAAGGCTACCCGTTTTGGAGCGGTCTTGGTTTTTTCTACCTCTAAGGTTATACTGCCTGTGTGCTTCTATAATGGCATTCTGAAAATCTATGGCGGGATCTTTGAGATCTTCATAGTTGGTTTTGTCCTGACCCAGAGAGCATAACTCTTGCTCTTCTGCTGTGAGGTAAACCTCACTCTCGTTATCAGAACCTATGAGATTCCAATGATTTTCATCAATGGGTTCGGTATCTTTATCATCTTCTTCCACATAATTTTCATTGAATGGTGGCCTAATTTGTTGGTCATTTTCCCTTGGTCTGTTTTGAGGTTGCTCCCTCCTGAGATTTTGGTTCTGGTTTCTGTTTGGAGGGTTTGGCTGATTGTCCCTAACAGGGGCCTTTTCATTTATCCTTTCCCACATTTTGGCCATGGTCTTGACTAAGTCATCTATTCTAGGATCTAGGGAAGGAGATGAAGTGGAGACATCATCTTTATATGTGACTTTTCTTTCTGATCTAGTCCTAGCTCTTTTTTCTGCTAAGTTGGCATCTGCTTTTATGGCTATTTGTTGCATTTCCTCTAAGGTAGGGGGATCCTTGTCTCTCAGATGATATGTCATGTCCGGATCAAAACCCTCAGGGAATTTTGCTAAGGCTAAACCAAGTGGGGGTTTGAAATGAGGTGGGAGGGAGTTATACACACTATTGAACCTAGTGCAGTAAGCCTGGACACTTTCCCCATTTTCCCGCTTTAGGTTGTTATATTCTGACAGGATTTGAATAGGGTTCTTTTGGACTTCCCACCTGTTTCTGAAGACTTGACACAGTTATGGGATGTTGTGGATGCTCTCTTGAGGCAAGCTTTTGAACCATGTTTTGGGTTCTCCACCCAGGCTTTGGGCGAATATTCTCATTCTGACGGTCTCGTCTTGTACTTCCAGGTATTCAAAAGCATTGCTAATCTTACTTATATGATGTTGAGCTGTGGCTGTGTCTTCTCCGGTGAAGTGTGGGATTTTGTCTTGATATTTATTTGGGAGAGGCGCCAAAGGTAGTGGCAACACCAAAGGTGCGTACTAGGCTGCCACGACGGGAGCTAATGGATGATGTACAAGATGAGGGCTTGTGGGATGGTTTGAGGTGGTTTGAACAGTAGTGGTTAGGATAGGTGTGGCAGATGTACTTGGACTATTGACCTGGTTTTGAGTAGATCTGGGATGGTATGAGCCAAAGTGATGGAGAAGCTGAAATTCGGGGGGTGTGGAAGGTGAGGCTTCTCTGCTAGGAATTTGTGATGAGTCTAGGGTTTCAAGATCGTCAAAGTTTATCTTACTATGTGATTTGCTTCTGAAAAGAGTTTTTGATGACTCTAATTCAAAAGGTGAATCTGGTAGGATAGTGAGATGTTCAGGTACCGATCTAGTTTTGCGGATGGATCTATCAGTAGCTAGATGGTTAGTTTCGAAAACTTGCCACAGAATCTTCTCTGGGTCATCTACTATGATAGGGGGATTTGGGTCAGGGTGAGATCTGGTATAGATTCTTTGTGAAGCCATATTTTGAGTTTAGAGTTTAGAGAGGGTGGTATTTGTGAAAGTTTCAGATGGATGGCCTCTCTAAGTTTATACTAAAGTGAAGGATGGTCAAAACCAAAAGGGATGGATTGGTGGAGTCGCCAGGTGGAACTTGGTTGTTTTTGTGAAGATATAGCTATGGTCCACCACTAGTAACTAATCTGGAAATGTTTTTAAGATTTTTCTGAGTTTCTTATGTGCAGCCTATGGTTTGTTAAAGTATTCTAAACTTGTTTCGACACTTTTCTAAGGTGGCGAGAACAAAAAGAGTTTACTCAAAATGATTTTATGGACTGCTTGCTTGTTTAAGTATCTAAAGGACTAAAGAGTCTATAAGAGTTTGCTAGACTGTCATGTACTTAGTGTCCCACCATCTCCCGCTATGTTAGTGAGCGATGGGATAGGTCGATCGGATAGTAACCTAGAGTTCGGTAAAATAGTAAGGCCTACTGGAGGCTAGTGGAGTCGCCAGGTGGATTTGGTTGTTTTGAGATATGTGTGTATGGTCCACCACCAATATTGACAAAAACCAATCTAAGGGAGTGTTTTGGGGTTTTTTAATTTTTATGTGCCTACGAGGTTTGGAAGAGTTTCCTATAACTGACTCATCATTTTGCTAGGATGGTGAGACAACCAGATTCTACTCTTCTAAGTTTGACTGAGATTTTGAGAGTTCCTAAGGGATACCTAGGATGTTTTGACTCAAAGTCCCACCGTGATCGCCATTATGTTAGGGAGCGGTGGGATAAGTCAGCCAACTAATATTCTCAAAAGTCTCTAAAGATTAGGGAAACTAAGCTTGTTTAATACTCAGAGTCCCACCGTGATCGCCATTATGTTAGAGAGCGGTGGGATAAGTCAATCAGCTAGTAATCTCAAAAAGTCTTTAAAGATGAGGGAAACTAAGTTTTTTAATCACTCAGGGTCCCACCGTGATCGCCATTATGTTAGAGAGCGGTGGGATAAGTCAATCAAACAGTATTCTTAAAAATAAGGGACTTATAGAGTTCTAAGGTGTCCTTAGATTGTCACTAACTCAAAGTCCCACCGTGATCGCCATTATGTTAGTGAGCGGTGGGATAAGTCAGGCAACTAATATTCTCAAAAGTCTCTAAAGATTAGGGAAACTAAGTTTGTTTAATACTCAGAGTCTCACCGTGATCGCCATTATGTTAGGTTCCCGTGATTTGGCTGATTGGCAAGCCAAATGACAGTGTAACATCAAACCAATCTTTGGAGCCCAAGGACCTAGCCTTCCCGGACTCAGAGAGGGCTCTCTCTATATGTGTAAGGGATATCTATGTGTTTTCTTATCGTGTTCTGATTTTAGGCTAGTTATGAAGTAAGTTTTTTTTGGTTTTGGTTTTTTAGGTTGTGAGGGGTGAAACTGATCAAAGATATAAAATAGATAACAAGATGTTAGATTAACTGGGCTATGGGGTCAAAAGGTCAAGAAAGCTATTAGATGACGATACAAGGCTGCGGTAGGGCCGATTTGATTCAAGGTAGAAAGGATCTTTGGGCAAAATGGAGTAAATGGACATCAATTTTGTGAATAACAAAGGGTTTCGAGCATAACTAGTTTGATAGCAGACATAGACATGGTAGGGCAAACCATTAATCATGCAAAGTGTAACTATAAGCTAATCAATACATAGAAACAAACATTCAAGCCATGCATAGAAGTATAAGACCCTCTAACTTTGGGAAATGGCTATCAGACTTTGGGGAAAACACTTAAGGAAGAAAAACAACTCAAAACACTATGCCGGAATGCCTAAACACAGTACTTCAAGTTATTGGGCACTTTGAACAACAATATTTGCATAGTTTTAGGCAAAGGGCTAGATTGAAACTAGGCCTCCTTGGTTCAAACAAAATGATAATCTAATCAGTCAAAGAGAAATTTCATGGATGGAACTATAGCTAGCCATAGGTAAGCAGGGCATACCGTAAGTCCTTAGCATGTATAGAACTATGAATGAAACAAGCAACAATATCCTCAAGTTGTTAAAGAGCAGTTAAGAATTCTTTAATGCAACTAAGGAAGAAGAAAACATGAAGGCTATGAAGATTCAGGAAATTTGAGGTGCCTCCATGGGAATATCTCAAATTTTTTCTCTACTGATCTATAGCAAGCAAGAAACATGTATCATGAATGAAAAATAGAAGACAAAAGCAAAGCAAGAGACACTATACCATTCTACCAAGTCATGGAATCCATCAACAATCCTTCATCATTCATCCAAGAACATCCAAGAGGCAATCCAAAAGCATAACACAAGTATTTTCTTCCAAAGCTCATATGACCATATATTGCTTCTCTTCTCAATTTCAGCCTTGTTTTACAATGAAAGCCTTTGGAATATATAGGCTCAAGTGAGTAAAACCTCATGGTTCAACTTTCCATCCTATTGGCCTAACCAAAATATCTAATCTTGTCCTTGAGGCTTTGCAAAGCCCAAGGCACAAAAATATGTCATAAAATATCTAGAAAATGCTAAAAATGGGAAATATATTGAATTTTCATCATTTCTCATGTGCAAAAATAGCTAAACGCACATTTGGAAAAAACAGTTTTTAGAGGTTCAAAAATTACAAAAATATTCAAAATTTATATCAGCAAAAGGTCCCCTAACTTGCCGGAAACATTTGGCAGACTTCCCGATGTCGAAATAAGGCTCATGATAGCTCGTTGGAAATATCTAAGTGTCTAATTTCTGGAAAAACTGAAATTTTCCAGATCTGAGGCCTGGAATTTTTCCAAATCTGCACCTGTGTGTAAAAAACCGGAAAATTACAGTTTGCTGATAGACCAGGCAGAGTGTGCAAAAAGCGAGCCCTTTTCGCCATTTTGAGAGGGAAAATGATCTTCAAATGTTCTGAAAATCATTGAGGGTGTGCTCATGAAATTTTGGCATCCAATGATACCATTCTCCTCCCTTGATGAATCCCCAAAATGAAATGGCGAATTTCATGAGTTTTGACAAAAAACTCAAAAATGCCAAAAAACCAAAAATTGTCAAAAAGTGCCCAAAATTGGGGTGCATGACCCTCAAGGGTCCTTGGCAACATGCTCCAAAACTGAAGCCAAAATTTCAAGTGCTGATGTTTCCTTCTTCTTTTTCCATGTCGGGCGCTTCCTTTTTGCTTCCTTTAGTTTCTCTTAAGTGGCCTTTAACTTGCGCCGGGCAAACTGATTTAGCTTCTGATAATGTTTTTTCATCTTCCTTTGTAGCTCTAAGTCCCTGTTTGCCTTCTCAAGCTTCATCTCCAAATTTTTATTGGCTCTTTCCAGCCATGCCTCCTTATTGCTTTCAATCTTTTGCTCAAGTAGTGCAGTGAGGGGAGTGGATTGAAGAAGGGCTTGCTCTTCTTCCTTTTGCCTCTCAAGAGCTTTTCTAAGCCCTATAGTTCTAGGCCTTTTCCGCCTAGGTTGGTCTTCTTCTTCATCCTCATCAAAATTACCTATGAGTTCCTCTATTCTTTTTTGTGCTTTAGCAACCTCTTTCTTATACTTGATAGCTCGTGACTCATAGACAGCCATGTGGACACTCATTTGGCTGTTTTGGATCTGCAAGAAATGATTGAAGTTCTTTGCCCGATGAAGGTCATTCTCCAATGCTTCAATTTTTCCGTCTCTATGGATTAGAAGGTTTTCTAAAATGCGGGCCTCATTATCACCGTCATCACTTTGGATTGGGATGACAGCCAATGCACCTCCATGATTTTGACTTTCTCCTACCTTGCCTTTCCCTTTGCCCTTGAAGGCTAATCTTGTGCTCTTCCTCCTAGGCAAGTTAGTGAGAGGCTTCTTTGGCGACTTTCTTTTGCTCCGGATAGTTCTTGTCACTTTTGAAGTGACCACCTTGGGCACTTGCTTTCTTGATGTCTTGGGCTTAGCCTTTTCAGGAGAGGAAGGCATAATTGCTTTTCCTTTGTCATCTTGTTTGTCACCTTCTCGAATTTGCCTTTCCTCTTGAAGTTGTTGTGCCTCTTGAGGAGACTGTGCATGTTTGTCTTCTTTATGCTGCCCCTGTTCCTCAACATCACACTGCTCAAACTGCTGCCCTTGATCATCAATACCATGCTACTGTTTGGCCTCAATCTCTTGTTCATTTTGTGGTTCAACCTGCTGCCCTTGATCATTAAGATCATGCTGCTGCTGTGCTTCAATTTCATGCTCACTTTTTGGCTCAAGCTGTTGCTCCAACTATTGTCCAAGATGTTGCCCTTCCACTTGTTCCTGTTGTTCATCACCACTGAGTTGCTGCTGATCAGCACTCTCTTCTTCTTGCTCTTGCTGTTGCTCACCTTCATCACTATCATGCTACTGTCCTCCATCAATTTCTTCCTACTGTTCCTCATCTTTTTCTACCTATTCATGTCCCTCTTCCCTTTGCTGGCCACTTCCCTCTCCTTCTCCGTGCTCTCTTGACTGTTCTGTAGTTAATCTGAGCCTTCTAGGAGTAGGTTTGCTAGAGGAAGGCAAGGGGCGATGAGTAGGCGATGCAGGAGATGTATGGACCGGAGGGATAGTGGAGAAATTCGGGTGACTGATAAAAACATCCCAAGAAACCCCTTTCTTCTCCAGTTGGTGAAGGATGATGATTTTAATTAGAGAATGATGGAAAAGAGAAGTTACTTGCTGTGATGGAGGTTTCTTTTGGACTAAAGAGGCCATTTTTTCAATGCTTTTGCACAAGAAGTAAGGGAGATTGTGCTGCTTAGTTCTAGTGAAGTGCATCAATAGTCGGACATGGTAGGCATAAACTCGGGTAAATCTCCCTTCACAAGTGAAATACTTCATTATGATCTTCATAAGAGGAGCATAGCTGACAAGAAGATGAGAGAAAGGAAAAACTGTAGAAATTAGCTGAATAAATCACTTATTCAATGAAGATTAACCCGATCATACATAAATTTCGAATTGCATGCATAACACATAACCTTCTTCTACAATTAATTGTCACATGCGGAAATAATAGAAGCGATCACACATCAAATCAATCACACATTAACTCAATATGTATGGGGAAAGCCTATAGCTGAAAACCCCGCAGCTATTGTGTATATTATAATGGAGAAATCATGTAACAAAACAAGTACAATACTCCTCACAAGTACTCAGTACTTTCTCATAAAGTCGCACACAATCTAGCTTAGTTTTGAACAGGTTACTGGTTCAAAACTCCCCGCCAATTTCCTTGCCTCTATTGCGCAATCATGGCCTGTATATGTAGAGATCCAAGGTTCGAATCCCCTTGGCTTGACTGCGCAATTGTCATGGACAATTCCTCCAAGTGTAATGCAAATCCCATGCAAAACTGATCCTCCAACCGATAGCTTTACTCACCCTTTCATCTACCTCTTCCACTGGTCTCCACTGAACTGATCATGCACTGTAGTGAACTGAAGTGTTCTTGAGTTGACTAATGAGTTAATATTTAGTGAATTAAATATTATTTAATTCACTCCACTCATATCTAGTTGATTAGCTAGTTAACTAATCTCAACTAGTTCAACTAAAACAAACATAACACAACTCCACTATCTGTCCCGTTAACTCCTCCAAAACTTCTGCCACTGAAGTCCAACTGAAGTCAACCATGCAAGATGCCATCAAACCCTAGAAACCACGTGATTCCTTCTGTCAGTTGCATGAGTCACCTCCATGACTCAAACTGAAGTGCTCCAAGAGAGTAAACTGCTGTTTATAGTCAAAATATTATTAAGGGTAAATAATATTTGACTTCCATATTTTTAGGAGATGCAGTCTAAAAATAGCCTGGAACCTAAAAATATGAGTCTCATCTATTTTTACCAACATGTCGCATGCTTCAAGAATCTTCAACTGGAATCTCTGAATTATGCTCCGTATGTCTAAAAATAGACATAGTCTAAAAATAGACTTTGCGCCAGAATTTGCCTGCGGGCCCACTTAGTGAAGGCGACTTCATTTCACTAAGCTACATCATCTTGCTGCATTCTCAACACTCCCTCTCAGCAAGATATGGATTATCTGCAACCCCTATCCTGCCTCTGTGGAATTCGAACTTGCTCCTGGTGAGCGCCTTCGTCAGGATGTCGGCATCCCGATCCTCCGTGGGAACATATGAAAGCATCATGATCCTCCGCTGAACACAATCTCTGATGTGATGGTACCTGATGTCGATATGTTTGGACCTATCATGAAAAACTGGATTAGCCGAGAGCTTGATGCAGCTCTGGTTATCACAGTAGATCACTGTAGGCTCTAAATGCAACCTGAACAAACCTGCGAGGATCTTCCTCATCCAAATAGCCTCACATGCACCAAAATTGTCGCCATGTACTCGCGCCCGCCGAATCGAGTGCCGCGCATCTTCTCGCTTCCCCGGGCCGTACCGTGAAAATGTCGTCGACCCAATGCTGAAAACTCCTCCAGAAGTGCTCTTCCGGTCCGTTGGACTCCCTGCCCCGCACTGAAGCCAAAGCTTCGCTCCATCCTCCTGTCTGTACCATAGACCATAACCCGATGTGCCACTAAGATAACGCAATGCATGCTTGCTTGCCTTCCAAAAGAGCTTTGTAGGCTTAACCATAGCTTGCGAAAGCTGGTTAACAGCATAGCATATATCGGGTCGTGTATTGACCAGATACATAAGCGACCCCACCAACTGTCGATAGACAGTGGCATCCACTACCTCCGCTCAAGTAGCATCCTCCTTCCTCCAACCACCAGGAAGAGGAGTGTCAACAGGCTTGCAGCCTTGCATGTTGAACCTCTCCAGAATCTCCCGAGCATACTTGCCCCGAGAAACAAACGTCCTCCGATCGCGCCGGCTAAATCTCCAATCCCAGGAAATAATGAAGGATGCCCAGGTCCTTCATCTCAAACTCTCGTGCAAGATCCTCATTGCATGAAAGTATCAACCGCTCATCGCCGGTCAAAATCGGATCATCTACATATAGTACGATGATCAACAGCTTCCCCTCCACCACAATCTGGTACAGGTTAGGATCCGCCTCACTCTTGGAGAATCCAAGCCCGGTGAAGTAGCTGTCTATCCGAGTGCACCAAGCACGAGGTGCTTGCTTCAGCCCGTACAGTGCTCTCTTGAGTCGGCACACATGCGACTCACTGCTGAAGATCTCAAAACCTTCAGGCTGCTCTATGTACACCTCCTCCTCAATAACTCCATTGAGGAACGCAGTCTTCACATCCATCCGATGAATGTGCCACCCCATCTGCGCTGAGAGAGCAAGGATCGTCCGTATGGAAGAGTACCTTGCGACAGGTGCAAAAGTCTCCTCATAGTCAATCCCCCCGATCTGTGAGAAGCCACGGGCGACAAATCTCGCCTTGTACTTCTCCACACTCCCGTCAGCCGCCTGCTTCACCTTGTAGATCCATCGCGAACCTACAACTGATTTCCCAACCGGTCTTGGGACAATCTCTCATGCACTGTTCCTGATGATCGAATCATATTCTTCGATCATGGCATCAACCCATGCGGGTTCCTCCACAGCTTCCTCAAAAGAGGATGGCTCTGTCACAACACATTGACTCATAAGAGCCATGTATCCAGTGTACCGATCCGGTGACTGTCTCTGTCTGCGCTGTGCTGTAGGTGGTCCCACAACCTTCTCTGCATCCCGAGCCAGTCGCTCAGCTTCTGTAGTGCGCATGCGCCCTCTGATGGTTGGCGCTGCCTGGGTGGTTTCTTCCACCTCCTGAACCTCCTCTTGTGGCTGATCCACATCCGGAAGCTCCTCCTTAGGAACTAACAGCTCCTCATCTGCATGCAAGTGTAGCCCCCTCTCAAGCGAACACTGCATGGCTTTCTCCTCCTGGAATTTTATATCCCGTCGCACACACGCCCGTGTGGGCGACCGTCCGCGTACACACCCCATAGTTATGAGGGTCGCATACCCCACAAAATATCTCCAACCCTCAGTTGCTGGATCCAAAATTTCTCTTTCTCACATCCTTTATAAACAGAACGATCCATGCGTACGTATAACCAAAAATCCGCAAATGGGAAATATCAGGCCTCTTGCCAGAATAAGCCTCCTCTGGTGTACTCATGCCAAGAACCTTGTGAGGACAACGGTTCTGCACACACACTGCTGTATTGCATGCCTCAGCCCACAAGTGAAGGGGTAGGCCCTGATCATGCAACATCGCCCGTGCAGCACCCACGATCGTTCTGTTCTTCCGCTCAGCCACCCCGTTCTGCCGTGGGTTATGGGGTGCGATGAGCTCTCTCCGAATCCCTTCTGCGCTGCAGAACTCCTTGAATTCAGCCGAGATGAATTCACCACCGTTATCACTCCTTAGAGAAATCACCTTCTTCCTCGACTCCTTCTCGACCAGTGCTTTAAACTCACAGAACTTCGCGAATGTATCGCTCTTCTTCTGCATGAAGAAGATCCAGCACTTTCGAGAGAAACCATCAACAAAGATCACATAATACCTGTGCTTTGCTGTCGAAGCAACTGAGAAAGGACCACACACGTCTGTGTGAACTCTCTCAAGGATCGTCGTGGCGCGACTATCCTTCTCTTGAAAGGTGGCTTTCACATACTTCCCTAAAGTACACCCCTTGCACTGATCTGACTGCGCAAGGGTGCCCTTAGGAAGTCCAGTAGAAATCTGCTGCAGAATCTTCAAAGCTCCATGGTGAAGATGGCCCAATCTCCCGTGCCATAGTTCGCCCTCATCATCCCGGCTCACCACTTCTCCCGCCTTGCATGCCATAGCTGCGCAGTCATCTACCTGCAACTGATAAAGGTTCTGAGTTCGAACCCCTATCTTCTGGGTCTCTCCAGTAGTCTTACTGTGCAGGAAGGCTTTTCCTTCGCTGAAGACCACATCATACCCCTTATCCTCCAACATCGCTACTGAAATCAGGTTCTTCTTCAATCCGGGTACATGCATGACATCCTTCAGTACAAAGGGTTTACCAGACTCCCTCTGAAAGGATACGGTACCGATACCAGTCGCACTGTATCTACCGTCATCGCCCATCTCGATGTGCACACCCAAATCTTTGTCCTCCAGATCTGAGAACAACCCCCGATCTCCCGTCATATGAAATGACGCACCGCTGTCCAAGAACCACACCGATCCCATCACACTTGAAACCAAGCATGCAATCAGTGAAAAGTCAAGCTCGAACTGTGAAGCCAAAGCTTCTCCATCTGCAGATCTTCCCGCTTGCTTGTTCTTCTTCTTCTTTGGACAATGGGTAGCATAATGTCCGTGATCATGGCAGTGAAAACATTTCACTTTCGCCATATCCTGCTTCTTGCCCTTAGCTCCAGAATGAGAGGTTTTCTTACCCTTCCCTTTCTTAGCTTTGGACACCAAAGCGCAGTTTTCTTCATCAGCTCCCTTTGATGAAGATCCATCTCGAGTAGTCCTCCTTATCTCCTCCTGCATGAGATCCGCCCAACGGCGCTCCCATCCCGGCAGCTTCTCCCGACCATTGACACTATCTTGATATGAGTGCCAAGCCTTCGGAAGACCAAGGAGAGCCAGGTCGACCATATCCTCTTCATCGACAGTAACTCCCACACTTCCCAGTTCATCTCTGCATTGAGTGAACTTCGTGAGGTATTTGGCGATACTGTCGCCCTTCTCCATCTTGATGTTCTTGAGCTTATCTTTGAGCGCCAGCTTCCTTTGGTCACTCTTACTCTGGAATAGATCTGTCAAAGCTTTCCACATTAAATATGGAGTAGCCTTTCCATGCAGGCTGGATACAATATGATCCTTGACGCCCTCCAACAAGATCCTTCGACATTTCGTTATCTTCTTTTGCCATGCATCGACTGCAGCTGCATCAGTGGGCTTTTGGACATCCGTATCTACGAACTCCTTCAGACCATTATCTTCTAATACTGCTTCCATGCGATCCTTCCATGCAACATAATTCGAACTGCCTTCAAGAGCATATTCGAGTCGCAAACCGTTGAAAGAAGACATTTTCAACACCGGCACCAAGAAAACAATTCTGCTGCAAAATTCGAATTCCAAACTCCAAGCTCTATCGCTTCCGATCTACACTTGAAAAAAAATTATTTCCAAATCAGAGATTGACTGCAAGGGGCGTTTACCAGACCTTTCACTTTCCGAAGAAAGATGAATCCGGAGGCTTCCTGGCCCGTATGCAGACTCTGTCCGAGGAAATAAGTTTGCAATCACTGTAATAGATATCGACAATTAATCTCGCTCCGATACCATGTAGAAATTAGCTGAATAAATCACTTATTCAATGAATATTAACCCGATCATACATCAATTTCGAATTGCATGCATAACACATAACCCTCTTCTACAATTAATTGTCACATGCGGAAATAATATAGAAGCAATCGCACATCAAATCAATCACACATTAACTCAGTATGTATGGGGAAAGCCTATAGCTGAAAACCCCGCAGCTATTGTGTATATTATAATGGAGAAATCATGTAACCAAACAAGTACAATACTCCTCACAAGTACTCAGTAATTTCTCATAAAGTCACACACAATCTAGCTTAGTTTTGAACAAGTCACTGGTTCAAAACTCCCTGCCAATTGCCTTGCCTCTATTGCGCAATCATGGCCTGTATATGAAGAGATCCAAGGTTCGAATCCCCTTGGCTTTACTGCGCAATTGTCATGGACAATTCCTCCAAGTGTAATGCAAATCCCATGCAAAACTGATCCTCCAACTGATAGCTTTACTCACCCTTTCATCTACCACTTCCACTGGTCTCCACTGAACTGATCATGCACTGTAGTGAACTGAAGTGTTCTTGAGTTGACTAATGAGTTAATATTTAGTGAATTAAATATTATTTAATTCACTCCACTCATATCTAGTTGATTAGCTAGTTAACTAATCCCAACTAGTTCAACTAAAACAAACAGAACACAACTCCACTAACTGTCCCGTTAACTCCTCCAAAACTTCTGCCACTGAAGTCTAACTGAAGCCAACCATGCAAGATGCCATCAAACCCTAGGAACCACGTGATTCCTTGTGTCAGTTGCATGAGCCACCTCCATGACTTAAACTGAAGTGCGCCAAGAGAGTAAACTGCTGTTTATAGTCAAAATATTATTAAGGGTAAATAATATTTGACTTCCATATTTTTAGGAGATCAGTCTAAAAATAGCCTGGGTCCTAAAAATTAGGATCTCATCTATTTTTACCGACATGTCGCATCCATCAAGAATCTCCAAGTAGAATTCCCAAATTATGCTCCGTATGTCTAAAAATAGACATAGTCTAAAAATAGACTTTGCGCCAGAATTTGCCTGCGGGCCCACTTAGTGAAGGCGACTTCATTTCACTAAGCTCCATCATCTTGCTGCATTCTCAACAAAAACAGCAGTGCATGTTTCTCTGTGATCGGGTTTGATGAAAGGCTTGTAGTCATCCAAGTCTAGATAGGCTTGCTTCAACCATTTCTCGCCAAGATATGGGATTTTAGTGGCTTTAGATATCGATCTCGGGGAGAACTTGAAATCAAGGCCTGCCACTTGGAAATTTTTTCCTTTGAACCTCAAGGCGCATAAGTGTGTTAAGGGTGAGAAAATTTTGACTTCTTGTACTCTCTGGCAGAAATCCAAACACCCCACCTCATGAAAATTGAAAAGGATAGATGGGTGTGCATTGACTTCCTCAATAGAAACTGGCTCATATCTCTTGTGTAAACCACTTCTGCTATCTTGCCTAGGCGGCGTCTTGGGCTAAATGTGCTCTTGAAACACCAAACTGCCTCACTGTCTTTGAAATGCCTTCTTTAAACTAAACTCTGTCAACCCACTATTTTAATAAGGAAACAACGTTTTTGGATGCTTGTGAAAAATTCCCCCTTTCAATATAAAACCCATGTTCCTTTAGAAATCTGCCTTTCCAACCCTTGTATATCAATCAGACAATATCCACAAGCAGACTTGTAAGGAGAAAAACACAGTCAAATGAAGATAGACAGTTAAGTGGGTTCGTTGTGTATAGTGACAAGGTCACCCTGCCCTTTGAAGTTTTGATGCCAACAATATATTCTTGTGTCTTTGACCAAGGTAAACATCACACACTCCTTAATTTCAAAATCCTGCCCTCTTCTTGGTATGCAACCCAACCAACCAAGTCCACACCATAAACACATTCAACCATAGTGGATTTACTCAGTCAGCAGTCACTATTTATAAGATAGGGAAAACAGGGCTTATTGTGTTTTTATGATGTAGTAACAAAGGCCTTTAGCTTTCAATAGTAACAACTCCCCTTCAAACAAAAACTTTCCTCTTTATACTCTATTTCTCTTCACACAAAGTTTTGACCAAAACACCTCCGAATGCAATGGGAAACTCACTCACTGGTTATGCTTTATAGAATGAAAAGTTACAGACACTGTATCTCCCTTTTAACTCACAGAGGAAAACCTTTTGAAAAATTAAAAATGCTCATAGGAATGGTTACAGCTGTTGGGACACAGACCTACAGTTCCATTTTTCTTTTAAAACCTTGTGTTCCTATCCTCCAACACAGTTTTGAGGGTAGCTATAATGGCCTTCTTTCTTATCAACAAACTCATAAGTTTTTTAAAATTTCATCAGTCACAACACATCTTGTTTTTAAAACCAAATTCAACTTATGGTTTAAAATGTGCATTTTTAACCCCTTCATTCTATCTTAGCAGTCTTAAAAAGAGTAAATGGGCATATAAAATACCTTTGGGATCGATGAGGATGCTTCTCAAGGAGTTTGACATGCTTTAGGAGTTGTTTGGAGGTGTCTTGATCGTTGTAAATGTGCACGACGCTTTTACAGTGGAGAATGTCGCGCAGAATGGGTTGTTGGGCCATTATCGGGCCCTTGTGACCCGTGGCTACAGGAGCGTCGCGCCCTCGCATAGGAGCACCACGCGGCTTCGTTGCTCTTTCGAAATTAAGCGCACAGGAGCGTTGCGCGCTTGTACAAGAGCGCCGCGCGATTCAAACACTTCTAAAACTCTGAAAAATCAGTTCAAAAACCTCTCTTTCTGGCCTTGATAACTTTAATGGGATGTTTTGCTCGGGCTTTGGTATTTTCATGATGAATTTGCAACGGCTCTTTGTCCTTTTGAAGTGCAAAATGAAATAAAACCCCTTGGTTTAGTTTTGTAAGGGTTTTGAACCTTTTTTCTCTTTGAAACGATGCCTTTGGCTTGCCTTTTGAAACTCAAAGAAAGCTTGACTGTGTTTGAGAAGGCCCACCCTTTTTAACGATATTGGCAACAGGTTTTTAATGCCCTTAAACAACGTTAACATGTATCAACCTATTCATAAAAACTTATTTTTAAAAGGTCAAAATCTGCTCACTGTGTATATATGTTTTAAAGGTGATTTCTGCCAATTTTGTCCCTTTGGTGACAACTTAACACTGAAGCTATACTTGAATAATAACCCAATGCAGTTGCATTCATTTAAACTCTGTCATTTTCTGTTTATTAAAAAGGGCGCTTCTTCCAACATACTTCTTCTGCTCAAAATGTACCAATATGTTGTTTCTGGCCCTTAAATAATGAACACCTATATTTTTCTTAAGATATTTTTCCAGAAGGTGACAGTATGTCAAAGCACCCTTTTTGCATATTATGAACAATTGTTTTCGGCTGTAATGCCTCTTGAGGAGACAAGCCCAGATTTTCTTTGTCAATCATGATAAGCCCATTTGAAAAACACCTTTTTATGAATGGAGAAGACCAATACTTTGAAATATAATCACTATTATGTCCTCTCACTTGTGCAATGACTCATCTTATCACCACTGTTCAAATTTTGTTTTGTTGGAGCTGCAAATTGTCCTTTGAGAGAAAACCTGTTAAGAGATGAGCTTGATCTCCTTTGATGGCAGTGGTACACCTGCTTTTTCCTTTTTGTTCTCTTCACATTTTTCTCTACTCAATTAAACTTTGAAAACAATCAATGCCTTGGCCATCTGCTTATTAATGAAGGAGGTTTTTAGCCATGACTTATCAACAGCCTCTTGACAGTGTTGCTTTTCTTTTGCTATCTTTTCAGGCTGTGAATGAGATTGCAAGAGTTTGATGAATAACTCTTTGCCCTGTAGATGCATCTCAGGCTCAAGATCACATTGAGAAGTAGCTTTCTTCTCATATGGAGCCAAGAATTGTCTTCTGAGATGCTGACATGCTTCCTGTGCTTGTAAAATCCATAAACAGTGTAAAACACCTAAAATCAGCTTGAGATTATGGTCTATGCATTGCTGAGACTTAAGGGTGTATAAGTGGTGCGACTTAGGGCTGTGACTAAGTTCATTAGCAGAGTGAGAGGTCTGTTGTGACTGGTCTATAGCAGATGGGGGTTTTTTTGGCTCTTTGATGGTTGCCAAGGGTGAAATGCCTTAAAGCGCCACTTCCTAACTTAGGGGAGGCTTTTTGAATAGATTTGGATTGTCTTTTTAGAGCTGATGGGAAAACTAGTATGGCTGAGGCTAGGTAGGATTCGATGATGGGGTTTCATCTTGTCATGAGCGAACTAAAAGTAAGGAGAGCAAAAAGTTTTATGGGTGTTTTCCTAGCTGGCAAATTTGACAAATTTTTGGATCAGCTGCTGGAAAACTTGGCTGTGAGAACTAGTCATCACTAACAAGTAGAAAATACTGATGAATAACAGGTGGGATTTTCTTTCCATCTATTGCAAATTCACACCAAGTATGTGGAAATCCTAGTAGGGTTGTAATCATAAGTTCTTTAACTGTCACAATTTCATCAATGGAAATTAGGTCTTCGCTTATTCTTGTTATCTTCACAAAGAAAGTTGTGTGACAGTATCTTCCTTGGTCATCTTAGTAGTCCTTAGTTCATTTTTCAAGCTTGCCACTTTTCCAATGTTCTTGATGGTAAATAGTTTTGACAAAGCTTCAAACATTTCCTGGACATGATCAATTTTTTCTATGAGGGGGACATGGTTTTCCTCTACACCTTCAATTGTTAAGGTCACAGGCACTAATTCCATTATCTTAATTCACCTTATCTACATCACTTGGGTCTTTTGTGGACTTTTTCACCTTTCCCTTTAACAAATCTAATACCTTGTTATTTTCAAGGATGAGGTCAATCCTCTTTTTCCAAGATCTATAGTTTGAAGTTCCTTCAAGCTTTTTCTCTGCCTTGATAGTGTTATAAATATTCCTTGTAGGTTCGGAAGACTTCTTTCCTTAAACAATTTCCTCTAATGAATTTATTATGTCTCCTTGATCAAATCCTTGAGATTACATTTTTATTCTTGCTTCACCAAATCTCTGATACCATGTTATAGAATCAAAAAGGCAGGAAGATTCTCTTGATCTTGATTATTTTCTTGTGATATTCTGTAGTTCTTATTATGTTATTATTATCTTCTTTCTTCTTAGTTCATCAAGAAAATATCAAATAAAAAGCACATAGATCAAGGACACCACATGTAAGCGAGAAGACAAGGAAAAACCCCACTCTAAGGGAAAACCCAGTCAGTAATTCTTCCTTCAATAGTATTATTGAGACTCTAGACCTTGACTTGGACTACCTCCACACTAAGTCAACCTTCCTTTTGACCCTAAGTTAATCTGGCAGCAGTATCAGTAGAAACAACACCATACAATGCTTTCTTTGACCTTGGAAGTTTGGCTTTACTTATGTCACTTCAATATTGGCGTGAATATTTTGATGTTGCTTCTAGGAGTTCGATTTAACCCAATACAACTTCTTAAGGCACCAACACCCAGTATAAACAACTTCTACCTATTATTCTTTTGGAAGAAGCAACTTTTAGCAAATATCAACAACTGAAGTAGAAAAATAATGACATACTTCGATATTCAAAACTAGATTACATGAGAGAGAGAGAGAGAGAGAGAGAGAAGCAACAAATTTATGATTTTCTTCCAAATATTTAGCTTGTCCAAAACTCCACTTCTTTTGACCCTTTCCTTGACTTCATACTTTTTCACTAATGCAATAGGAGAGATCGAATTTCTGTGTGTGAGAGATATGTCTCCAAATGAATTCGATTTCCCTATATTTATAGGCTTTTTATGAGTTCAAATTTCTGGGCTTGAGGTTGAATTGATCACTTGAAGGCAGACTTGATCTGGAGGATCCATAAATCATATTTCACTCAATACATGAACTAATTACATGATTCAAAAGCCTAGTATGGGTCAATTTAAATCTGTAATGACTCTATAAACACAAAATAAAACCCAAAAGTCCACAATGGGGACTTTGAACTAAAATAATATGACCCAAGCATGAAAACCATGCTTTAATAAGTCATTTAATAATAATATAATATTATTTTCTTTTATTCTTTTGAAAAGTATAGTAAATATTGATTCAAATACAATTTATGAAGACCGAACCTAGTTACAATCTTCAAGAGGATCTTTTTTTACTTAGGTTATTAGTGTTCTTCTTCATCAAATAACTACCAATGCATAAACGATAAAGAGAAGAGAGACACAAAATATAGGCTTTCAACCAGGTCCAAAACCTCTCACTCTTTGAGAGGAAAACCTGAACAAATTCTTCTTATGGAGATTCCAATTGATGAATACCAAGACCACGTCCCTTGACCTATTTTCCACTCCAATACCAAGAAACAATTTTTCTTGATAGTAAATATTGTTCTCCTTTCCTCCTCTCGACTCCTCTTCCACTTTGACCTTCTTAGCATCAAGAAATTATCACCACCAAGGCCTCATTTTTGTGGTGGCACTGAGTCCTTATTGTGATGACATCGAGACCTTCTCATTTTATTTATACCGAATCCTTCTTACTATGATGACAAAAAATCCTTACTGTGGAGACAACGATCTATTCTTACTGTGGTCCCACTAAAACAAAGATTGCACCGAGATTGTCTTAGCACCGATACTATTTCAGTGTTGATATTATTGAACCTTCTCATCATAAATAACACTGAATAGTACTATGATATATCACTAAAACTCTATCTATAATCTCCACTGCTATCCGCACTGTAATTTCCACTATAATCCATACTATAAGTTTTGCAATTAGTCTAAGATTTTCTGTGGTGTAGTAATGCGAAGACCCTATACACACACACACACATATATATATAGGTTTTTCCTTCAATAAATAAGTCGACATGACTTCGTTGAAGGGTTGTTTCTCCATATATTTCGACATGAGTTCATTTATGGAAGCCGACTTGAAGAGGGACTTGACTTGGAGGGCTACTTTACAATCCTATTGACTCATACATAAGTGTAATATCCCCAAGAAGGATCCTTCATACATGACATAGACTCAAATTTATTTTATGACCAAATAAAAGGACTCACAATGGGATTCATACTAAAATAAAATTCTTTACTCATGAAACCCATGAGACAAGCATAATAATAATTTTATCTTTCTTATTTTCATCAATTACACAAAATCATAATTACACATGTCATTATGAATACCGAACCTCGTTACTTTTTCACACAACTCCATCTCTCTCTCTCTCTCTCTCTCTCTCTCTCTCTCACCACTCTTTCTATGTGTGTCACAATCTCCACCCCTCCCTCTCCACAATCGCTACCCCTCCCTCTCTCTCTCTTTTAAATTTGTTCCCATTGTATTTTGTTTAAGAAATTATCTAAATTTTAAAAAACTCAATTGGTTGTAAAATATTAAACCTATATTTTACATCAAAAAATTCAAAGAAAATACAATAATGAAAAACTTAAAAGAATCATGCACTATGTTTCCTCTATTATTGTTAGTCAATTCGCTTGCTCTCATTTCTTTGATCCTTAATTAAGAAGGATCTATGATGGTTCTTAATAATATTATTTATATTGTCCTTGGGGTCTTGGTTAATCGGTGATGAGGTGGGTTGTTATAGCACTCATCACAAGTTCAATTCAGGTGATGTAATCATTAAAAATGATTATAAAATAAAATTAAGACAAAATATTTATAAAATATTTTGATTGTTAAATAAGTTATATGTTTTTGGCATGTAGTATTGATAATCCATGGTATTGGCTCGTGGTATTATAACAAATCCTATTTACAAGCAATAATATCCATGGTAAAGTGTCGGTGAATATTCATGGTTAAGAATCTTATCATATTGTTATAAAATATTTTGATTTTGAAATGGGTTATAATTTTTGGGCATGTGGTATTGATAAGACATGGTATTGGCCCATTATATTTTAACAAAGCCTTCATAATATCAATGGAAAAGTGGGGGTGAATATCCATGGTTAAAATGTTGTCATATTGGTATTTTAATTGTGAAATATGTTATGTTTTTTGAGCATGTGGTATTGATAAGCCATGGTATTGGCCCATTGTATTGCAACAAAGCTTATTTACAATTAAATAATATCCATGGTAAACTGGGGGTGAATATCGATGGTAAGAATCTTGTCATATTGTTATAAAATATTTTGATTGTGAAATAAGTTATATTTTTTTGGGCATGTGGTATTGATAAGCCATGCTATATGCCCATGGTATTATAACAAACTCTATTCACAATTCCATAAAAAAATCAAAATATAATAATTTTTTTTTTAATCACTTTAACTTTTTATTACGAATTGAGTCAACTTTTAAATGTCTATACTCATCCTAGATTATATTATTTTTAACTTTTTATTTATCACTTTTATTTTTTTTATTAATTTTAACTTTTTATTAGTAATTAAGCCTACATTTAAAATTGTTTACATACTTACATTACACCTACACATCTACACTATACTAGGTTGTAGAACACATCTTAATACAATCAAACATAAATATACACGTCATAACTTTGTTGTAAAATGTACCTTATAAAATAAACTAAATCAACAATAATACACATCATATCATCTCTCTTTTACAAACTATACATAAATGTATACATGTCCATCATACATATTTTTTAATATAGTTACATATATTTCATTACAATTCACCTAGTGTATCTTTGTACATTATTTGTGAGTATTGAACCCATGAGATGGCCTTCAAGGAAAATTTTAAGGATGGAAGTTTATCTTAAAGTCTAGAAACCTTGGTGAATCTTACTAGTACCTAATATGTAAATTCTAAAATGTTTGAAAATAATTTTTTTAAAATATACATAAAAACTGAACTGAAAAGAAGTTGCATCTCATAGGTGAGTACTGCACCTGGAGACTGCACTCAAACGGAGAGTACACACTCTACATTCATTAATGGAATGATACAACTATAAGTACATCACAAAGAATCAGGGAGTTGTAAACAAACTCCTATATCCTAGGAACTAATCCTAACTTAAGGAGCTACATTACAACAATGTAACCATTTCTCCATTAATATACAAATAAAATTAATTATTTCCAACTCTCCCCCTTAATGGAGAAAGGATTACCCTGAATTCATAACATCCCTCTAAACAATTCAAACTTTATTCTGCCAAGAGGCTTAGTAAAAATATCTGCAATGTTGTCACAAGATTTATAATATTCAACAAATATTTCCTTTGACTGAAGTTTTTCTCAAACAAAATGGAAGTGAGTATCGATATGTTTTGTGTTTTTGTGAAATACTGGATTGCATGCTAGCTTGATAGTGCTCTGGTTGTCACTTTTAATGGTAGTTGTTTTTTTCTATTCTTCTCCTGCATCATTGAGAAGTCTTCTCAACCAGATAGCTTCACATGTGGCTGCACACAATGCTTAGTACTCAAATTCAGTTGAAGATAAAGCTACAGTACTTTGCTTTTTGTTGCTCCATGCTATGACCCCGGATCCAATGCTGAATGCATAACCTGTGATGGATCTTCAATCATCCAGGTTGCCTGCCCAATCGGAATCTGAAAAACCTGCTAAAGTAACATCAGATGTGTCAGTGTATAGAATACCATAATCACTAGTACCACAGAGATACCTCAACATGCTCTTTGTTGAAACCCAATGACTTTCGATAGGTTTAGACATGAACTAGCTCAACACACTAACAGATTGTGCCAAATCTGTTCTAGTTGTAGTAAGATATATCAGACTACCAACTAGCTATTCATACTTAGTGGCATCCATCTCCTTAGTACCATCGTCACTGCACAACCTCAGATTCTGCTACAATGGTGTTGCTGCTAACTTACACTGCTCCATCTTGAATCTTTCTAGCAGACTTCTGGCATACTTCCCTTGAGTAAGAAAATTCTATCCAAAATCTCTCCATACTTCCAGCCCCAAACAATAATGGAGATTTCCGAGATCTTTCATTTCAAATACTTGCGACATCTGTCGTTTGGTTTCTTTGATCAGAGTGTCTGCATTTCTTGTTATAATCATATCATCCACATACAAAGAAATCAAAATAATTTTCCTCTGTTTATTAAACTTGGCATACAGATTTGGATCATTCATGCTCCTATGAAAACCATGTTGTACAAAGAATTAATCTATCTTCTCATACCACAACCTCGGTGCTTGTTTTAAACCATATAATGCCTTTTTAAATCTACAAACAAGATGTTCCTGCCCCTTTTTAACAAACCCTTGAAGCTGAACTAAATAAATTTCTTCTTTCAAATCACCATTCAGAAATGCAGACTTAACATATAACTGGTGTAGCTTCCACTTATATTTTGTAGCTAAAGAGATTAGCATTATAATGGTATTTAATTTCGCTACAGGAGCAAAGGTTTCATCAAAATCTATTCCCTCTTGTTGTGAATAACCCTTTGCTACCAGTCTAGCTTTAAGCTTTTCTATACTCCCATCTGCATTCACTTTAGGTTTATACAACCACTTACAACCTATGGGTGTTTTTCCTTTAGGAAGTTCAACTAAATCCCAAGCATGGTTTCTAGTGATTGATTCAATTTCTTAATTCATTGTAGCCCTCCATGCACCAAATTTACTTGCTTCTTTATAATTTATGGGTTCTACAATATTTAAAATACTTGTCATTAAAGCATATTCTTTCAATCTAGCTGGTGATTGAGTCTTCCTACCTGATCTCCTTGGTACGGTACTTACCTCAAATCTATCTGCTTCAGACTTATAAGGGCTTGCATTATTGGCTACATCACATGTTTCTTCTTCTTCTTTCTCCTCTTGCTCCTGATCATCCCTGCTGATTTATTCCATCAATAATGGAATGTGCCAATCATTATCATTTTCATCCTTTCCTTCCTCAACCTATTCATGAAATACTACATCTTGACTTGCAAATATTTTATGAGTGATAGGATTAAATAACTTATATGCTTTAAAATCAATACCATATCCTACAAAGATACATTTCATGGCTTTAGGATCTAACTTCTTTCTATTCACCTTAGGTATATGGGAAAAATCTTTTGACCCAAATACTCTTAAATGACTCCCTACTGGTTTGAATCCATATAATGCTTCAAAAGGAGTTTTGAAGCCAATACATTGAGTAGGAATCCTATTCTTTAAATAAACAACAGTGTTGATGGCTTCGGCCCAAAAACCATTTGATAGACCCTTACCTTGAAGTGTACTCCTTGCGCACTCCACCAGAGTTTTGTTCTTTCGTTCTTCCACTTCATTCTGCTGTGGTGTATGAGGCATTGTAAACTATTGAAAAATCCCATGATATCTGCAAAATTTCATGAACTCTTCCAACCTGTATTCTCCCCCTTGATCTGAGCGGAGAATTTTTATACATTTTCCTTTTTTCTTTTTCACCAAAGTTTTAAATTATTTGAAACACTGAAAGGCCTGACTCTTTTTACTCAAAAAATATATCCAAGAGAATCTAGTGCAATCTTTAGTAAACAAAAGAAAATAATATGCACCACCTAGTGACCTAGTCTGCATAGGTCCACATATGTCTATATGCACCAGCTCTAGAACATCTCTTTCCTTTCTAGTAACATGCAGAGGAAATTCTTCTCTATGCATTTTCCCTAATGCACATCCATCACAATCTAACTGAACACTATGAAAAGTAGGGAGTCCATCGACCATACCTTTTCTCTGAAGTAACATGAGGTCTTGCAAATTAAGGTGACCGAATCTCTGGTGCCAGAGTTCTTTGGCTGTCAATCTTGTTGCAACCATGGCTTGCTATGGCATGCTTTTCACATCTAGTCTGTATAGGCTCCCCACACCCACCCCTGATGCAATAGTTTCCATATTGCTATCCTTTATGACATAGTGGGTCTTGAAGAATTCAACCAGCATATCCCGATCAGTTCTCATAGATACAGAGATCAAGTTTTTCCTAATCCCGGGTACATACAAAACATTCTTAAGATGTCTAATGTCACCGCTAGGTAACTTTACCAAAATATCACCATACCCTTGGATCTCATATCCTTTGTCATCTCCTAAATAAATTTTAGATCTGCATGAAGTTTTTTCAATAAATTCAAACCATTCTTTCTTACCTGTCATATGTGAGGATGCGCCAAAATCGACATACCATATGTCGTCCTCATCTTCCTTAGATGTTGAAAGAGCACAATCAGCTGTAAATAGTCGAAGTTCATGAATATGGTCTTCATATCCATCAAAAAAGTATCATTTGTGCTTTCTCTACTTATTCCTTGCTTCATCTGTCTGCCTATTATAACAGTCCCTAATATGGTGGCCAATTTTCCCACAGTAAAAAAATTTCTTGTTTGAAAAATTGTTTGCGGACGTACCTCTAAATGGTCTCTTTTGAAACGTGCTACCTCCTCTCCATTGTTTCTGTTGCTATCATGGCTGCTACTACTGTAGTCGTTGCTTCCCTTTAAACTATCACCTCTTCGCCATCAGAGCAATATCATCACTCTACGGTTTTAAATTCTGTCGCCACTCTTCTTCTTGTAGCAAGATTCCTATCAATTCTTCAAATGTAGGGGGTTTCTCCCTTGCTACAAATCCTGTGATGAACATCTGATACTCATCCTTCATTCCATTCAATGTAGTTGTGACTAGATCATAATCAGACACCTTCTCTCTGATGTCTCCCAATCTGTCTGTCAGGTCTTTAACCCTCGCAATGAATCCATCAGCAGATTCATTCTCCTCCATCCTCATCGCAAACAACTTGCCTTTGAGATATAAGATGCGATTTGTATTTTGTGTCTGGTATAAATTCTTGATCGTCATCCAAATCTCAGTGGACGATTTTCCATCTCTAATATGTGGGATAATATTGTCCTTAACGGACATCTTCAATATAACTTTTTCTTTATTTTCCCTTTTATCCTAGTCTTTTTCCTGTGTTGTTGTTCTTGTTATCGAATTCGGTCTCTGCTCATCGCCTATGAAAATCGACCATGGAAAATTTTAGGGGCTAATATTCGTAGGTGGGCTAATTTTCCATGGTTTTTCCAAAAAAAAGATTCGCCAATTTCCATTTTTTTATAAAAATGATTTGCCCAAATTTTACAATATAAAATTATTTTACCTTAAAAATCGCCAAAATAATATAGAAAATATATATAATATCATTATAAATTTGAATAATTTTACAAATACATCAACAAACATTTTATAGTTTGCATATTAGGGACTAGTGATATTCGCCAACTTTTTAAACTTCAAGATAATTTTCCATTCTTAAAATTATCCGTGCAATCAACCACGCAGTTTCTCCCTCAAGCAATGTTTGTAGCTTGAACTTCCAATTGGTAAAATTAGACCCATTGAGTTTGTCAGACTTATTGAGATATGATTCTATGGTATTATTCATACTGGACTGATCTGATTTCAGACCCTCCGATGATTCTAACCAGTTGAATAATTACAAGCTACGCTAATAGAATATTCAATGCATACTAGATCCTGATCATTGATCTGCTACCAATCTGGTCTCATCTTGTGACTGTAACTCAAATCCACCACCGCCGGGCGAATCGCATTTGTTGAACCTCCAACAAATATGTCTACAGCTCCGATCTGCCACCACCAGGAAAATTCGATCTACCACCACCGGGCAAATCCGATCTACCACCACTGGGAAAATCCAAAACTTCAATCTGCCACCACCGGGCAACTTCGATCTACCACCACCAAGCAAATCCAATCTACCACCACCGGGTAAATCCACAACTTCAATCTACCACCACCAGGCAACTTCGATCTACCACCACTGGGAAAATCCGATCTACCACCACTAGATAAATCTGATGTGCAGAACCTCCACAGAGAAAGATTGGCGCTTTCACGAGGCAAAAAATCCGTGCCCAAATAAAAATCAACGCGAGTTACCAAATTGGCGCGGGTGTGGCCTGCACAATCACGCCAATCGCGTGTTTCGGCGTGTTGGCACAGGTATGGCCCTAATAGTCGCGCCAATCGGGCATTTTGGCACGCCTGTCAGCGGAAAATTGTGCCAACCCTCTTTTGCTCAGAGATCAATTAACCATCCGAGACCTGAGAGCACGAAGCTCCTGTTAGCACAACGCCCCTGTGTACACCGTAGCCACGAAGGCTCTGTAGCCACTAGGGCTCTCTATAAACAAATCAGACTCACCCAATCTGAGCTCTAATACCAAAATAAAAATTGAACAAAAAAAAAGTTGCAGCTCACAAGTGAGTACTACACCTAGAGACTGCACTCAAATGGAGATTACACACTCTACATTCATTAATGGAATGATACAACTATAAGTACATCACAAAGAATCAGGAAATTGAAAACAAACTCCAATATCCTAGGAACTAATCCTAACTTAAGAAACTACGTTACAACAATGTAACCATTTCTCCATTAATATACAAATAATATTAATTATTTCCAATTAATATTTATATTTCTAATGGTTTTATATTATTCTATATAAAATTCTTTTAAGGTAAAAAATGTGAGCCAATCATTTTTATAAAAAATGGAAATTGGCTAATCATTTTTTTGGAAAAAAACATGAAAAATTAGCTCACCTAAGAATATTAGCTCCTAAATTTTTCCCCTTGTTACCCATAATACATATTTTTTATTATAGTTACATATATTTTAATATACTTAGTGTATATTTGTGCATTATTTAGCAGTCTTAAACCCACACAATTAGGATGACCTTAAAAAAACAACTACAGTATATCTTAAAAGAATCGAACTCACACAATTGTGCCCGTTATTTCCCAGTCTTGAACCCACACAGTTGGGATTACCTTAAAAAAAAAATCTACAATATGTCTTTGCAGAATTGAATTCACACCATTAAAAACACATAACTTAAGAAGAATTGAACTCACACAATTGTGCGTTATATCCCAGTCTTGAACCCACACAGTTGGGATGACCTTAGAAAATAACTACAGTATGTCTTAACAGAATTGTATTCACAGAATTAAAAACACAAAACTTAAGACATACCAATTCAGCTGAATTCCACTGACATATTGATTATACATCTTTATTCAATATGTTATAGTAAATATACATCTTATTAATTGCATTAAATAAACATCTTAGATATCACCTGTTCATGGGAGACTCTACACAAAAGCATACACACCGATCATACATCTCATTCAAAGATATATATTTCGGACCAATAACGATGTCCCGAAGTTTGACAATTCAATAACGCATATATCATAAACAACTACATAAATATATGTCATTTTCTCAAGGGCACTTGTGTCTGTTGCCATGTGTTGTTAGGTTGGCATAGCAGGGGCAGAGATTAGTATTTCCAGATGTACCAGGAGGAACACAGTTGCATTTGGCACAGCATGTACCACAAGCTCTCAAGCATATCCTATGGCGGGATGCTTCGTTGCATCTTTCTCCACATGCTGCATTGCAATCTGCCACAAGCAAATCAAACAGCATGGGATTCTGAGCAAGAGTCTTGAACTTATTAAAAAATGTTAACACAACAACAAATAATAAGTGATTATGGGACAGAGTCTTGAATTTATAAGAAAATGGTAAAACATCAACACCAACAACAAATAAGTAATAAATAGAAAACAATAATAATAAATAAGGTCAGAAATGAACATTGAATTCATTTATTTAAAAAGAGTGAGTCAGCAATAGCAGCAACCAATGGTTAAAACAGCAACAGCAGCAACAAACAATGATAGTATTCATAAATAATGAAATATGTTTCAAACTTTCAGAACGTTTTGTACCTATGCTCTGCAAAATCATCCCATTTATCTCATTCCTTTGGACCTGGAAGCAGGATAAAAAAGGACCCTAATGTGATTAGTTCAATATATGTAAAATTGGACTTTCTGTGTCTAGTCATGAGTTGAACTCTCATCTATGAATCAATTATATCAATGTGATAGTGTAAACATATATATATACTCACCCCAACTCTTGTGGAAACTCCAATCTCAGCAGCTTTTACATGCCACTGATTTATTTATCAATTAGCAATGAGTTAATTTCTAAGCTAATCAGTTAATTTCTAAGCTAATCGACTATATGTTTACACTGGATAAAAAGATTAGGAAAAAGAGACTTGAACAATTGGGCTTTAACTAGAATGAATATATATAAATATACATAACTAAAATTTTGTTATAACTGGACACAACTTGATGCTAGTATACAATATCACCCTACAGGTCAAACCTATGACACAGAATGGATTAAACAGAACGTTCTAATCGTAGGCAGCCTGTTTTCAGCTACTATCCCTAAGCTCAGAGCCAATGAAAATGGCAAGTATATAAATGTTTTATCCTTTATGAAGAATTTAACAGAAAAGGACACAACGTAACAAAATAATTCTGCTACGGAAAAAATAAAAAAGTCCAGGAAATCCTCTTGTTTCTTTTTCATAGTTACACATACATATGTAAGCCCAGAGAAAAGTATTAACTCCATTAGAGAAGCAGAAAAATATAATGTTAAACATGTAAACTGGAATGGTAAGCCAGCAGCTACATAACACACTTTGTTACCTGAACAACAGGTATCATTACAATAAATAAGAAAAGCACCCTGCTTGCAGAAGCCATGGGGATTGCCGACATCCTTATATAGTATATACACAAGTGAAGAATAATTATAATGTGTGTATATATTCTGACAGAAAACAATGAAAAGATTATGTGGATATCCCTCTTTTCTTTGCACACAATGTAACGTAGATGACACTCTCAATTTATAGGGAGGAGTAAAGAATCTCTTTCCTGCCTTTGATCTTTCTTTTGCCATCCCTACTGATCATGACCATCCCACCACCAGCTGAATCCAGTCTGTACAAATTAATATTTTTTTTTTAACTGATGATTATTAATTTCCTGGAGTCCAATAAAATTAAACAAGCAAAACAGTTCAGTATGCATTCTCATCGATGCATACTTACCTACTCATCTATCCTATTTTTGTTTATAGGACTGGGGTGACTCGTGATCATCTTTGGAATTTGAAAAATCTGGTGCAGTTTCCTCGTAGGATTTTCACCACTTCAAGTTTCTATACGTATTATACTGGTGTTTCTACATGTCTTAAGTTTTTTGTACGTATGAGACTCTATATCTATGAGACTGTTGTTGGTAAAATAAAACTTTAGAAGAGGCTCTATATTTCTTAGACTTTTCTGAGACTGTTCTTTGTATTTTCCAAGTAAAGATCAGAGTTAAAATATAAATTTAGATAAAAAAAATTATTAACTAGTTATAATTTTGTGCAATAGATGAAAATAATTAAAAATAAAAATAAACTAAACTTAACTTTTATATATATATATATATTTATATATGAAAAATATTTACTAATATTTTATTAATAATATATATATTTTTTAAATAATGAAATGAAAAACTTATATATACATATATACTTATTTATTAAATAATTATTTCTATTAATTAAAAAAATAGCAGGTAGAGAAATAAGTAATTAGATGTGTTATTTTTATTAATTAAAAAAATATATATGTTGAAGAATTGGTGATTGGATGAGTTTGACACTAGGTCTACTGAAGTGCTAATATATTTCTTTTGTTTTTCAAACCAGAGCAAAACATAAATTGAACTTCAAATATTTTATTACACATCATTTCCTTATCACAAGTGTCAATCAAACTATCCCAAAAACTAAACATATTATATATATTATTCTATTATATACAATTTATTATTTAAATTTAAATTTATTTAATAACATATTTTTCATTTTTTCATTTAATAAAATATTTAATCAGATTTAATCCATTAATCTTACAAATAAATATTAACAAATCAATTACTACAATTCTAATTACATTCAATTTTACCTTTACAAAAATACATCCACTTCTATCATTACAAAATTTCAATTCCATACAATAATTATTATTCTGTATATGCGGTTTGAAATTCATTATTGTTATTTAAATACTACCCAGAATTTTGTATTTCACACCATCCTCCCCTACACTGCAACCTATACAATAAGTCTTCTTTCAATATTATAATTTTAACAATATGTTTTCACCTACCAATAATGCACTGCTATTTCATATAAAAGTATGTTGACTGTCTCCAATCATGCACTGCTATTCCAAATAAAAGTACGTTGAGTGTCTCCAATCATGTACTGCACTTTCATTAAAAAAAAATGTTAATTTCCATCATGCACCGCACTTATTGCTATCTCAAACTACCAATTTCCATATGCATGCGTATCTCATACAGCATATTCATGTTATTCCCTTTTTCCATAATTGTTATACAGAACACTGAATTGTCATACAAAACTATTCCAGTTTACAATCACCGTTTACCTCACATAATTTTTCCATAAGATACTGTCTCTCTGAGTGATTTTTTTTCTCCTGTGTTTATTAAATATTGATATTATATCAAGTTGGTTTCATAAATTGAATTGAATTTTACATATTGCAGTCAATCTTTTATAGATTAAACTATATGTATGATTTAAAAATAAATCAATTTGATTTCAGATAAAATATATATGACAATTTTTAAAAGGTTCAATAATGATGAAAATAGAGGGAATAACACACAAATATTTATCATTATCGAGATAGAGGCAATAACACCTTATAAATTATGGATTAGATTGAAAAATTACTCAATAAAATCAAGATATAAAGTTGATAAATGAATAATATATATAAAAACTAGATATAAATCATAGGTTTAGTAAAAACCTAAATTATTTAAAAGTTATTTGAAAAAAATAATAAAATTAAAAATAAAAATAAATAATCATCCCATATGTGATAGGAGATGCTTGTAGGAGAAAACAAGATATATATTGTTTAAAAGAAAAGTTAAACTTGAAAAATAAAATTAATATTGGGTATAATTTAAAGTTCAACAAAGATAAAACAAATAGGATAACTAATAATGAGAATAAATAAGATATAGATCAACCAATTAAAAAAAATATGAGTAAATGATATAAACTATTATTTCGAGAGCTCAGTTAATAAATCTAAACATTTTAATTATTGATCATGAAGGAAGTGAAGGTTGAAAAAATAGATCCAATTATGTCAAAATAGTAATATTGGCTATTAATAATGAATAAGTTCAAAATTATCCTTAACTTCAATATCATACACCCAAGAAAATAAAAATAGAGAAGACATATCTCAAGAAAAAACTACTATATACAAATATCAAATACAACAATTGACCACCCTGTTTTAGGAAGGTTGATGAGATCCAAGTCATTAGAAAAGAGAGAAAAAAACTTATAATTCCATTTGAAATTATGATGAGGAAATCACAACTTAAGACATTAAATCTTAAAGCAATCACCAAGAGAAGAAATATAATGATACTTTGCTTGTAATTATATAGATATTAATGTTTTTTTCTTGTGTATTCTATAAGGACCTCACAATTATGGTCTCTAATGGTTAATGCATCTTGGTTCTTATTTAACTAACCTTGAAGAATAATTCATATATTTTAATAAGAAATATCAACATGGTAAATTATATTATGTGTAATATTCAAATCATAATAAAACTGAATTAGAACTAATAAAAAAATGCAAACACAAATAAGTAAACATCTACAAAAGCAAAAAAAATCATAGCAAGAAGCATCAAAACTTCACATTAAATCACCAAGTCAAATGCTTCAAAATATGTTGTAAACAAAAGAAATATGGGAAATTTTCTCAAAAAATGAACAAAGTCAAAGTCAAATCCCTAGGGAAAAACAAAATGGATGTCACCATGGAAACATTGTCTTTTTTGTTTTTTTGTAAATCGGAAAAAAAAAAATCTATTAATAAAAAAATATTACACTGACTATGTCATAACCATTGCATAAAACATGCTCTCTATGGAGGACTATCAAATATATGCATTTTAAGTCTTTAGTTTCCGAGTACAAAAACCAAAAAAAGAGAAAAATTGTAGTAGCTATGAAATACACAATGATGGGAAAGAGTCGACCAAAATAGAACAACTAACCAAAAAAAGAACAATTAAACATAAACTTTCAATCTGAAATCACCACTGGAGACATTGGGTCTCCATTCGCTCTAGGGATTGAGTTGAGAAGGGGCGCATTTTGAACCAAAGGAGTGTTGATCATCACAGGAGCATCAAAGATGTTTCCTAAGTCAAAATATAATTCTGACACAACATATCTTTCCACCCTCTGAAGGTGGACCAAAAAGTCATCTAGACAATAAGATGCTTCTGAGTAGGCACTTCAAGTCTTCTTCTCCTGCAAAAATCCCATAATATTCCACTTGTTTATTTCTAATGAACAAATGAAGTAGGGAGTTGAGCTGTTGATAACCTTCCATCGAGTTTAGGAAGTACAACTTACACTTTCTGAATTTACTTGGGCCAAGAATCCACTTCAGATCCTAATTTCCAACCTCAGAATCTGAGAAATAAGGTTTATCCCCAAATTCCCAAGGTTCGAGTGTGTGGATCTCCTAAGGAACTTCTCGTGGTACATTTTCAAACAAATATGCCACAAAAGTCCATCTAGGCAAGTGTTGAGGATGTGAATAGGCCCTCAAACTGGACCCTCCTCTACGACTCACCATGCATTCATGAGGCAACATTGTTGCATGGATGAGTGCACAAGACAGACTATGAAGATGAGCTACAAAATTGTTGTTATGACAATTAACAAGACTCAAGGGTGAGTGAAAAAGAAACATATATGATGGTTTTGGCAAGAAGAATATATTGTCTCTAGAAACCTCAAGACACAAAACTAGGAACAAATCTCTCCTTCTTAAAAAAAACCTTGCAGATAAAGGTGAAGGGATATATGGATGACACCTCGTAAAGAAACAAACAAATATACAATAGGGAAGGTACTCCATAATCAAATGCTTCAGAGAACTACGGGAAATAACATTGGCACAATAAACAAATACTTTTTGTAGTAAAAGAAAAAAACAATACACATCTAAACGCATAACAAGGAGCTTACAGACCACGAAATTCATCAAAAAAAACTTACAAAAGAAGCCAACACATCTCACCATGTGTCATGCCCATATACCTTTGGTGTCTTTCAGCCACGCTATAGACGGGTGCGCCACTGCCATACTTTTTATTTTTTCAAATACTCAAGTATATAGACTACACCTTTAGCAACACTTGTTAAATATTAATCAAATTTTCTTTCAATATGTGGAAATAAACATAAAAAACATTATCAATCCACAAGTACGCCCATACATACAAGGGAGGGGAAACTCCCTGTTAATAATGAATCCGCCTGATAATATGTTTCATAAATATGAAATAATATAAGTCCAATCCAACAAAAGCCACTTCTGCTCCTTGGCAAGGCAAGTTAGCTTTTTGACCAAGCTTCAATGCTTTTCAACCATCAAACAAGCCTACAACAATCATTTTACAACATTGAATTTCACCTTGGAAATTTTTTGTATAAGTCTGCCCAAGTGATGCTGGGTCACTCGGGTCACTCGAGTCAGTACTGTAAATCAGTTCAGACCTTCCCAAGAGTTCATGTGTGTCCAATATGCTTCCCAGCTATGTGGTTAGATGCGGCCCGTCAATATGCACCTGCTGCAACTTTCGACACTCAATTCCGACTTATGATGCTCTCGAAATGACTTATGAATTGAATTTCAATTTGTGCAGATGCCTTGTCCGACCCAACCTGCATTGTGGAAGTTCCGCACGTCCTGCACGTTCGTTGCCTGACTCAACATGTCTTCCTGTGCGGATGACCTGCGGAAGATTTCCACATTCCCTGCACATTATGAACCCGACTCGACCTACGCTCTTCTTCCTTCACCATCACCATGCTTCTTCCACCAATGATTTGTTGGCTAGCTCGTGATGCTCCAATGCTAATGCCTTGATAATTGAATGAATTAATTGATCTGATGATGCTTCTCTCCACCATCTGCACGCCATATTAATATGCGTACTAAGTGCATCGTGGATAACTCGGAGGACCTGAGCCAACCCCCACGTTTAGTTGTCCACCCTCTCATGTAGCATCGTCTGCACCCAACACATAGCCCTCTCCAACTTGTCTGTTGGATTTACACTTCAGCTACGCTGCGACGCTTTTCATATATAACATCGCTTTTCCAATGGTGTTCATCAGCTAAGTGCAACGCACCCGCTACAACGCGTGCTTGTGTCGCTATGGTACGAAATTTTTCCCGTATCATCGCAAGGCACCCGAACATCGTCTAAATGCTAGGTGGGCATGCCCGTTACCCCGAACATGCCTCATGAAGTCTTGGGGCCTTACATCCTCCACCACTTCAAGGCGTCGTCGTCCCTTGACAAAATCATCCCTTTATTACACAATCCATCGTCACAACTCCATGTGTGCAATAACTTCACAACTTTTGTCGCAAAATGTCGCTGCACGTCTATCATTGCATCCATGTGCAAAATATCATCGCAATTCTCCTATAATTGTCAAGATCATGCATAAAATTCCAAGTTCATGTCTTCCTTCATAATTCCTTCTCGATGTAGTGTTGATATCTATGTGAAACTGTAGCCAAGATACTTCAACCCAAGAAGATATTGATAACCATATCTTTATGTCAAACATTCATATGCCTGTAGCATCTATATGTTTGTAACATATAGCACACCTCCATAACATTGCTAGCCCTCATTATTCGAACAAGTTAGGTGATCAGTCCAACTGAACATCCTCCTCATAAGAATGTACATCCTCATGTCATCAATTAGTCTTTCTCTAGCTCTTTTCACATTCATCAATTCAATCAAGAATCTATCCAAAGTCTAAGTGCCATGTTTTGGTCCATGAAGTGTTCTTCATCTCCACAACATGTTTTCCATGATGTTAACCCATGTGCCACTTTTTCCAAGTAGTCACATCCTCCAAAAATCAAAGTAAGATTTATCCTCTCTCCAAATCAATCTGCCATACTTAGGTCCATGAAGTTGTCCTTCATTCCATCTGCAATATGCTATCTATGATGCTACTCCAATGTGCTATAAAGGTAGACACATTCATCCAACCATCTATCATCTATGCATGTGGGCCTTTGTTCAAACCTGCTTTGTTTTTTTAGGGTGGTGTGGTCCTCCATGCAATAAGGCACCACACCCCCTTTTCTCCAAAGTTTTATTTCAAATCAAGGGCCAGGATGCTATCTCCATGACTTTCATCCACCCATGTATCAGATTGATGTCAAGTTTTGAAGTACTCCTAAATAGCATCAACCTCCTCTTGAGTGCAACCTAGTTTCCCAAGATTTTCCTTTGTTAATTGAAAGTCATATGTGCCCATAGCATATCTGCAATATTCTACAATGCTAGTTGGATCTCTACCTGCATAATCTTTCCATGTTCACGTGTCCGAAGAAGTGTCTTTCTTCACATCATCCTAGTGAATATCTTGAGTAGATTTCTCTGCTACATGCTCAAGAAGTGAGGTCATCTTCGCTCCTTTCCTTTTTTCTTTCAGGTCTCTTCCAAAAAAATCAAACATGCATTGTTCCTTTGTTGTTTCAGCCATAGATCAGAGTTCCCAATGCCCCATATCATTATGTTCCATATCAGGGTCCTTCTCATATAGGATCAATGAATCCATTCTCGGTTGATATCCCACACGACTTTTCCTTGGCATAGGAACCATCATAGTTTTTCCATCATCAAGAATTAAGAGAATGTCTCGGTCCATCATTGGTATGGCTTGTGTTGCAACCACAAAGTCCGCCCCAACACCATAGAATGACCATCCATGTCAATGACTCTTAATTCCATCTTTCCAAACCATGACCCTACTCTCACATGTGTGCCTTTCATGACACTAGTCAATACTTTCAATCCCGAATTGACTGCCTTGAGAGCACTCAACTCTTTCTCTATGCTAGCCTTCTTCTTCATAAGAGATGAAGCTTCCTTTCGACTTAGGAAGCTATGAGTAACCCCCGTGTCTATCAAAGCAGAGAATTTTTTCCCATGCACGGTTGTAGACACAAATCTCAAGTACAAGGAAATTTCATTATCATTCCTCCTTCTTTTCTTGCACCTTATACCCGCAATATTCTTCAACATTTCTTCTTCCAACATGTCTTTCAAACTAGGCTTCGATCTGACAGTTCTTTTCATATATTTATTCTCATGAGACTCCATAGAAAAATCCGATCTTGGGTCTGCTTGAATTGGTTCAAGCTCCTTCCTTTTCAAATTCTGCCTAACTGCCCCAATCTGACATAGATTGATTCCTTGCAATCGAAGTGCACCAATCATCATAGTGTGGTCTTCTTCTTTTCCAAGTGTGTCATCATATGCATTTTCTTTCTTCAAACTAGTAGGTTTTGGATCAAGGAAGTCCCTCTTGATCTCATCTTCAATGTTCTTGACTTTAGCTTGCAGTGTGGTGCTTCTTTCCTTCAAGTGAGCCCTTTCAATAAAGAGTTCTTGAAGCCTTTGTTCACCTTGTTGTATCTCCATGTCAAGCTTCTTAATTTCAGCAGTTTTTCCAGATAACCAATCCAAATATTTCCACATCTCCATCAACCCATCTCCAATGTGTTCCAATTGTTCAGATACTTGCACAAGAGTATTGTGATTTTGTTTCCTTGTATCCTTCAAACGTTCTATCATGTTCTCAAGTTCAAATTGATCCTTCAAACTTGCTTTATTCATTAGTTCAACCTCAGTTATGACTTCAGACATACCCTTTCTCACCTCTATAGTACCAAACTCCAATACTTGTTGCAACCCTGCATCAGTATCCATGTTTACTCAATCAAGCTTCAGCTTCAACCTTCGAGTTGTCTCTGCTTGCTTCAGTACAAAATCCCTGAAACTCCCTTCAATAAGGTGTGGGATTAATGCCTCCATTACCAACTGATTTTGGATCCGACATCAATCCTTTCGTATCAGTGGCTCTAATACCAACTAGCATGCCGCTATACCTTTGGTGTCTTTCAACCATGCTATAGACGTGTGTGGCACTACCGTACTTTTTATTTTTTCAAATACTCAAGTATATAGACTACGCCTTTAGCAACACTTGTTAAATATTAATCAAATGTTCTTTCAATATGCAGAAATAAACATAAACAACATTATCAATCCACAAGTACGCCCATACATACAAGGGAGGGGCAACTCTCTGTTAATAATGAGTCTGCCTGATAATATGTTTCATAAATATGAAATAATATAAGTCCAATCCAACAAAAGCCACTTCTTCTCCTTGGCAAGGCAAGTTAGCCTTTTGACCAAGTTTCAAGGCTTGTCAACCATCAAACTAGCCTACAACAATCATTTTACAGCATTGAATTTTTCCTTGGGAATTTTCTGCATAAGTCTGCCCAAGCGCTTCCGGGTCACTCAGGTCGGCACTGTAAATTAGTTTAGACCTTCCCACAAGTTCCATGTGTGTCCAATACACTTCCCAACTATGTGGTTAGATGTGGCCTGTCAATACACACCTGCTACAATGTTCGGCACTTAATTCTGACTTACGATGCTCCCGGAATGACTTCCGAGCTAAATTTCATTTCATGTCGATGCCCTACCCGACCCGACTTGCACTATGGATGCCCTACGGAAGTTCTGCATGTCTTACATGTCCGTCACCCAACCTGACCTGCAAATTACCTGACTCGACCTATCCTGCGGTGCGGACGCCCTGTAGAAGATTTCCACACACCCTGCACGTTATGAACCGAAATCGACCTATGCTCGTCTTCCTTCACCGTCGTCGTGCTTCTTCCATCAACGAGTTGTTGGCTAGCTCGTGATGCTCCAATGCTTATGCCTGGATCATTGAATGAATTCGTTGATCCATTGATGCTTCTCTCCACCATCTACACACTATATTAATGCGCGTACTAAGTGCAACATGGGTCACTTTGTGGACCCAAGCCGACCCCCACGTTTAGATGTCCGCCCTCTCATGTAGCGTCGGTCGCGCCCAACACGTCGGCCGCTCCAACTCATTCGCCAGCTTTACACTTCAGCTATGGTGCGAAGTTTCACATATATAATGTCGTTTTTCCAACTTCATTCATCGGCCAAGTGTGACGCGCCCGCTACAACGCGCGCTTGTGCCGCTCGCCACTACACACCCGCGCTCGTGCCACTACGGTGCGACGTTTCGCCCGTATCATCACCCGTCACCCAAACATCATCTAAACACCTTGTGGGCACACCCGTTACCCTGAACACACCTCATGAAGTCTTGAAGCCTTACACCATGCAACCTGGAATGTGAAATAATCCTACTTACTATACTTTGAAGACAAAGCATGTCCATAAAGAGGTAACAAACATAATAGTAAATCTAGAAATTTTATATATAAATATATAAAACTAAATGCAAATAAATATGTTAGTAGAAGGTATGGTGTATCATCATCTTCTCTTATCATCAATTTTTATTAATACGTCATTTATTATTCAATATATTCTCATAATTTATTATCCAATATCTTCTCATATACTTGCATAATTATAAAAATTATGGATTTGATTATTAATAAAAATAAAAATCAGAATTTTATACTTGTAAAATTGTAAGAAGAATTCAAATCTCTTAATTTAAAAATGTTTTCTAAAATTTGTACTAAATCCCTTCTAATACTTAATAAATCGCTTTATATACAGATAATGCAATACAGATGATAATCCCAATTCATAGGAAGAGAATGATAAATATGTCATATTGGCTTCAAAATTTGTGGGTTTTCTCTTTTTTTCTCAGAAATAAGTTAAGTTTATTTTCCAATCTATCTACCCATAAATTCATGAGAGTAGTATATACTTACTCTAAAATGATGTACCTGCTTTAATCCTAAAATAAGAATTTATTAACAAATAGACTGAAAAATAAACTTTGCCTCAGACATATATGCTGACAATGCGCCGCATCCCTATCCCAATGCCCAGTAACCACCATCGCCACCTGATTCCAATTTCACCTAATACTGCTTTGACCGATGATAATTAATTCCATTAATCCAATAGCAATATTAAAAAAAAATGACAGTCTACCGCTTCTAGTGATTACCGTTTCGTACGGTTTGGTAGTTATGTTGTGAAACTTTATGTAATATAATGTTGTCTTGATTTGGTAAAATGTCTAAAATTAAATTAAAAATAATAAATACTAATTATTAAGTTAAGTTGAATTAGTGTAGCAGTTAATGGTATTTATTAAGATAGAATTTTATTTAAATATTTTAGGAAAATTATGAAATAACAATTTAGATCTTTATGATTAACAAAACTTGGAAATGGCTAAAACTAGTGATTTGTGAGCAATTTTGGAATTTTGAATTATTATATTATGATTAAATAAAAATTTAATATTAATGTTTATGATTATTGACGAGATCAATTTTCGAATCTAATATGATAATGAATGACTTGATTTGCAATTAAAAACTAGCTTTGCTAAATCTTTTTGGTTTAAATGAGTTAACAAATTAGGAAAATTGCTAATGTGTTAAATTTAATCCACGGTAAATTGCGTACAATATTATAAATTATAAATTGGGACTAATTCATTTATCATATCTTTTGTTTTAATAATAATATATTTTATATTATTAAAATTGAGATTAATGTTGTATTTATTATTATTATTTTTATTTAATAATAATATATTTTATAAAATAATTTTTTATATTAAATTTATAATTTAAATTAAACTTTATTTTTTTTAAGATGAAGTGATAATCATATATTTTTAGGAGTAGTTTAATTAAATGACTATTTTCTTAGTATTTTTTTTCAATTTATTTAAAAAGTTAATATAGATTTTTTAAAATTTTATGTTTAAATTGTTTGATTTGTAAATATTTAGTATTTTAAGAGTTTTTTAAAATGTTAAATATATTTATGTATTTGAAAATATATTTTAAATAACAAAAAATATCTAATTTTACTAAAAATTATATTATTAATTCTTTAAAATTATATCATCTAATAACAACACTAACTTGTATTATTATACATAATTATCATGTTTTAATAAAATTGATGATGATGATGATGATGATGGTTATCGGAGACCAATCTTTGGTTTATCGGACCTAAAGAAAAGAGTTATTTAATTTGATTTAAGATTTTATTCCTATGCTCAAAAAGCTTGGAGATAAGCCTCCCAAGTTCACTATAATTTTGATATCTTAAAAGGCTAGGAAGGTCAGTATTGCAACAAATATTATGAAATTGAGCTCTAATGTGGTTGTAAGCAGGGCACTCTAAGAGGAAGTGAGTTTCATCCTAGATGTTCATATTCTCACAGAGATGGTAGATCCTTTCCATCCATAGTGTTTTAGGGACTGTCCAATAACCTGCTTCACTATGGAGCTCATGAGAGTTCGTTCTAATCTTCATTATATTAATTTTCTTCTTTGAACTAGTTAAAACAAAGAAATGCTTTCGATCTTTTAAGGTGGAGTTGATAACGTCCTTATTATAATTAATCACATATTTACAATAACAAAATTTATAATAAAAATCTATTAAATTTTAAATATAAATTAAAAACATTTTAATTTATATCTAATTATATATCAGATAAATTTATAAAAATTATTTTGAAAATAACAATTTGCAATTATTTAAAACAAATATATAAAAATTATTATTTAATATATGAAAAACCTATCACCACACCACCACAAACCTACATTATCACAAAGCACATATCCATAATTTTAAAAGATTTTGAAAGTGACAGCTCTAAAGTGGACTATAACATCCATAACGCAAACAACGCAATCTATTATGGTTCAAATATTGTTGAATGATGTTTGAAAAAAAAACATTGGTTGGTTATTTCATTCACTTTAAATTTAAATTTAAATTTATGAATAAAATTCCAACAAATAATGATTTATTTTATTATAAACTCATGACTCTTTACACAGACAGCATCGTAATTATAACCAGCCTAATCTCTTAATGATATGCGAAGAGACCCGATTTGAGAGAGAAAATGGATGGGAGAATCGAATTTTTCTGTTTGTTGCAGGTTGGGGGCTACCGATGTTAGAGGCCAACTCATGGGTAAGGTACAGAGCAATAATTTATGGAAAGTATCTCAACCATAAATACGTTAGTTGCCATTCAAATGTTGAACAGGTGCGAGTCAATCATGATTCATCATGTTGCTAAAGCCAAACATTTGTTGTCATGGAGATCAGCTCACATAATATTCAAATTTCACATCACGTTTAGAATGCTGACCTCACATTGTAGTGGACACGCTTGTCCATTGTAAACTTTCACCTATTAAATCATCTTATATTAAAAAAACATTGTTTATACATTTAATAAAAAAATATTAAAAAAAAAGTTGTTACTTCATAATGATGCTGAGTATTATTTAAAATCAATAATATCTATATAACAAATAAAAACAGTCTAAAAAATAATTGAATATTAAACCAGTTTAATAATATTATCGAAATATAGAAAGTTGTTTTTTCTAAAAATGGTGAGCAACTGGGATTCTCTTGAATATTAAACAAGTTTAATAAAATATAGAAATATGGAAAGTTGTTTTTGCATAAAAATGGTGAGCAACTGGCATTCTCTTGTGTAAAGCTATGACAAGTTATGACATTTAGTCAATAAAATATTTTTTAGATTTTTTATTTTTATTTTTAATTTTTTAATTTTTTAATTCAATTTAAAACTATATAAAAACAGTCTTAAATTAATTAGAATAAAAAAAACAATTTACATTTTAAGTTTAATATTTTCTTTTAACTTTAATAAAATTTATAGAATTTGTTTAAAAATTCCAAAACTACTGAGAAATAAATAAAAACATTGACTAAATAATAAATAGAAAGAGAACTAAATATTATTTAAAATATCACTTTTATTTTTAAATATGATAAAGTATAATAATAAAATTATTATGATTTTGTAAACCAAAAGTTAAACAAAAAAAATATGTTATCATATAGAGTAAAAATTTGATTTTTATTATAAAAAGTACAAGTTAAGAGAAGAAGGTGCTCATCTCCAAACTTCTTTTTATGAGAATTATTGTTTTTTTTTTAAATGTTATGTTATTAGATATTAAAATAATACGATGAAATATGTCATTAACCTTGATTTTATCTGGTTTTATCATGTTTTCCTTCATAATGTTGAGCATTGTCCTAGTAAGACAATATTAAACAATGTTACTTGAAGTTTAATATCACCATTAGCATTGAATATTTGTCAAACTTAGTACCTTTTTTTTCTATCTTTAAATTTTTTTAATTTTTAATTGTATGTTGCATCATATTATGATATGATATCTAATTTTAAGGTTATAACCAAGCCAGACACTGAATTGGTGTATGAAACACTCTTTTTTGTGGGACAAGGGATTCACCTTCGTGCAACAACTTGACTACTAAAGTATATGAAGGCATACATACTCTACCCCACTCTAGTTTCAAACATGTGACCTCTTACCAGAAAACACATTTCCTTAACCATTAGGCTCACTCAAGTTGTAACACATGCTCTTAACCATTATATCGTCTACGTTGAATTTAGTATTGAATAATTCAACCAAAGGAGTGTCAAATATTTTTATCAATTTTTTTCTTGGTGTAGCTTTTTCTTTGGCATCAACTTCACCATTCTTTGGTTCATTTTAACTAGTATAATTTATATGATTTCCTACAAAATAGCTTATAATTTTTCTTTTCTTTAGCACCAAGTATTATTATCTATCAATATCATTTCCACTTTAACAACAATTTTTTTTTCCATTACAATTTCCATTTTAGTACCATTTTAGTACCAAGCTCGTTGCTTCTACTACAACCTCTAATTTAACATTGATTTTTTCTTGCACTTATAAATGTTCCCTACTTAATGAAAACCCTTGAAAATTCTTGTTCTTTTAAAGGTTGTATTTGTAAATGTTTTTGTGATCCCTCACTTCATCCCTAGATTATGTAATATTAAAATATGATGTAAGTGCCAACATTGAGAGCTACAACTGACTGATACGCTGAGTAAGCTTTTAAAATTAAATTATTTAAAATTTATTAAAAGTCGACTGAACGATTCATTGCCTGAGAGAAACTTTCTTGATAACTTGCATGCCTTGAAATCCAAGCCACCAATTAAAGTCCAATTGAATCTCTTGATAGGGATATGGTGAGATAAGACTGGGGTGAAGAATGTTGCATGACATGAGAAGTCATGGATTGGCCTGAATTAAAGTCTGAAGTCATTCACAACTTAGGGAAGCCATCATTTGACATAATCAAGTAATGTGACTTGAAAAAGCTACTTTCTGGAAAAATATTAATGAGAATATATTGAGGTAGTGAGGATCACATGATGGTGCTTGTTAGTCATCAGTATTTTTCACTATTGGTGATGACTAGTTATAACAGTCAAGTTTTCTAGCAGTTGATCTAAAAATTTGTCAAATTCGCCAGCTAGAAAACACCCATAAACTTTTTTTCTCTCTTACCTTTCAGTCTGCCCATGTCGAGATAAAACCTCATTATCAATCCCTATCCAGCCTCAGCCATACTATCTTGTCCATCAACTCCAAACAAAACAATCCAAATCTATCCAAAGAAGTCTCCCCTAAGTTAGGTAGTGGCGCTTTAGGTATTTCTCCCTTGGAAAACTATCCTGAAGCAAAAGAACCTCTATCTGCTGCAGACCAGTCATAACAGACCTTCCCATTCTGCAAATAAAGTTGGTTACAACCCTAGGTCGCGCCACTCATAAACCCTCAAGTCTCAGCAATACATGTACCATAGGTCAAACTGATTTTAGGTGGTTTTACAGTGTTTTAATGGATATTTCAAGAACAGAAGTACACCAGCATTCCCAGGAGACGGTATTTGGTTCCACATGAGAAGACAACTGCTTCTCAATGTGATTTTGAGCCTGGGATGCAGCTACAGGGTAGGGAGTGGTTTCATTAAGCTCCTACTATCACAGTCACAACTTGAAAAGGCAGTGAAAGGAAAAATAACACTGTTAAAAGTTGATAAATTGGCATGACAGAAGAAATATATTTCATCTATAAACAGAGGGATTGAAGACTGAAGAACCCCCTTCATTTTATAAGTAGAGGGTTGAAGACTAAGAGCGCCTCCTTCATCTATAAGCAGAGGGCCAAAGATAAAGTCTGCTTTTAAGTTTTTCACTAACTATAAAGACAAATTTTGGTTACAGTGAGACAGCAACTAAGGGTTTCTGAAGTAAAATGATGATTAAAGGCAGAGGCAAAGTAGTGGGCTTTAAAAATAATTTGCATGAGTTTCACTATTATTTGAGTTACAATGTGAAGCTAATAGGTTCATCATCAATGAAGAATATTGTTAAACAGATGGCCAAAAGAGTCAAATAGTCTTGGGCTCAAACTAACTTCTGCCATCATGTATAAGAGAAGCCACTATCAGTATGATTCATCAAACATTCTTCATTTGGTTGAGACAGAGTTTGAAAGGAAACCAGACATTTTTCAAAATAGAACTCCTTCATCTATAAGCAGAGGGCCAGTGCAGTAGTTGACTTTAGGGTTTTCACTGATTGAGAGACAAATGGTAAGAGCAATAGGAGACAGTTGAAAGCTTCTGAAAAGAGCCATCATGTCAAAAGCAAAGGGAAAGCATGAGTACTATAACTATCAAAAAGGCTAGCCTATCTCCTATCAGAGTTTTCTTTCAAAGACGGTCTAGAGCCAAGAAGTGTACAAACTTTGCTGAGGGGTGTGATTTCCTTAAAAAGTTACAAAAAAATCATCTCATTGATAAACAGGCTTAACATTTAGTCTTTGTTCCTTTAAAAACAAAACAGAGTTAAAAAGTGGTTGAGAGATGGGTCATGACACAGGCCAAAGAATGATAATTGTTTTTCAAAGGGTCTTGTTTCTTCCTGTTCATAAAAATTTCTTTCAAAAAACTCATCATAATAGACAAAGGCAGTTTAAGTTTAGTTTTCCCAAAAAGGCACTGCAACCAAGCACATATGTCCATAAATATGCAAGAAGGATTATGGCATGTGTTTCAGATTCTAGAAAAACTTTCAAAGCCAATAAGGCATGCCACTATTACAAATGAAGGCATTTTCCTTATGAAAAAAGGTCAAAGGTACCTTACTGTTGCATTTTGAGTAAAAGGAGAGGTTTAAAAGAAGTTCCCTTTTGATGAACAGAGAATGGTAAAGCATGAGTGAATACAACTGAGTTTTTTGCACCCACAGTCAGAAGAGGAGCTTAAAAATCACCTAACAGTTCAATCAGTTTCATAGTGAGAATTATCACCTTTAAAGCAGCAGAAGCATAAACTGTCAACCAAGTTTAAGGAGATAAGTCATATCCTTGCAAATGGCAAAAAAATGCTTCACCAATCATTGATATGTTTTTGAGCGGATTTTCCATGTTGAAAAAGTCATTAAAAGGACAGCAGTGGCAGAGTTTCTTGTTTAATAAAGCGCAGTGAAAATGCAGTAGAGGAGATTTGAAAGTCCTAAACAAAGCCTTTTTCATCTAAACAAAATTCCTCACTATGCTTCCTTTTCAAAGGTCAAACTCCACTTTTTGTTGAAATATTAGTGCAAAGAGTCGTTAAAAGCCTTTCAAAGGTTTTCAAAACCTTCACCAAGTAAACGTGAAAAGGGCTCAGACTTGCCGCTTTTAAAAGGAGATAAGGACCATTGCCAAGATCCATTTTTCATTTCCAAAGCACAAACAACTCCTCTTAGCTGTTCACCGAACCAAAGAGGAAGTTTTCGAGCAAGTTCACCAAATTTTCAAGGTTTTTTGACCGTGTGGCGCACCTGTAGAGTTGCGCAGCGCGTTCAGGAGAGTGTTTGCAAAGGGTTTCTGTAGGCGCCGGTCACGACGACCCGTCAGTGACTCGACAACTTCTCTTTGCATGGCACTTTCCCTCGTAAACGTGTCGCGCCTGTTTTAAACAATCTAAGTGCCTCCAAACAAGTTGAAAGCGGCTCAAACTCCTCAAACAACGCCACCATCGATCTTCAAGGTATTTTTTTGCCTCCTTGCTCATTTCAAACTGTTAAGTAGTGGCAAAAATGAAGCTCATGGTGTGATTCAACGTGATGTGCTAAAAATGTTGAAGAAGTTTGTCACGGTGGGATGTTAGTGGAATGATTCATTAGTTCCAAAGAACCTAGAGCTGCCCGCAAAGACTGAGATAAAGCCATGATATCTAGCAGCAAAATGTATTGGTGAAAACGTTTGTTAAAAAGTGGAGGCAGTGTTTAAAGGGAGAAACACAGTGCTTGAAAAGTGAAATAGTGGGCCTATTTACAACAATAGTGACCATGGTATAAGTGTTTTTTCATTTCAAAAAGTCCCCTCTGTGTGGTAAAAAGGCAAAAAAACAGTGTTTTCTCTTTTGTTCCATGAAGCAGAATTTAGTGAGTGAAGTTATTTAAATCAGTTTGGAGGTTTTATGTCTAACTGTGGGTGAGGAATAGTGAATACAAGAGCAGTATTTTGAATAGGAGGGGTGTTTTTCTGCTACAAGGCTGTTTGTGCTCACACCAAAACACAAAGAACTTGGTGACCTTACCCAACACCGAAAATCACTTAACTGTGTATGCATTTTAGTTGATATTTGTTTTTAAAATTATTTGTTGATTGGCATACAAAGGGGAAAGGCAGTGTTTTGGGAGAAGCAGAGACCTAATATCAAAGAAAACATTTTACACAGCAGTTGAGGCAAATTTGCCTTGATCAAACAGTGATTGACAAAGAAGACAGATTCTTGTTTGAGAAAACATTCTTGAAAACCTTTTTGAGGCAGTTTGGTTTTGCAGAGAGCATCCAGAACAAGATGCCTCCTAGGCAGGATAGTAGGAGTGGATTGCATAAAATATTTGAGCCTATTTACACTGAATAATTGAATGCCCACCCATCAGTCTTGTTCAATTTCCATGAGGTCAGGTGTTTATATTTTTGTCAAAGGGTGCAAGAGGTGAAGAGCTTTTCTCCTTTGACACACCTTTGTGATTTGAGGTTTCGAGACAAGCATTTCCAGCTGGCAGGCCTTGACTTCAAATTCTCTCCAAGATCCATCTCCAAGGCTACTAAAATCCCCTATATTGGTGAGAAATGGTTTAAACAAAGCCATTTGGACTCAGAAAGTGACAAGGGTAAAGAGCCCATGGAGCATGTGCTAGCTGCCTCTCCTAGGCAAGGGGCCATGCTCTCTTCTCCGAAAGTCGCCAATCCCCAGACAGCATAGAAAAGGGTGCCTAGAGTTGTAACTCCAAATGTGACCAGGGCCCTCTGAAGCAAGGGAAAATTTCCCAAGAAACCCATGGTCGAATTTCCCAAGAGGAAGAGTACTAGAAGAGCCACCCAAAGCAAAGGGAACGGCAAGGAAGAAATCAGTCATGAACAGGAAAGGGAATTCGACATCATCCAAATCCAAAGTGATGATAGTGATAATGAAGCCCAGATCCTAGAAAATCTCTTGATCCATAGAGAAAGCCAAATTGATGCCTTAAGGGCTGATCTTCATAGAGCTAGGAACTTCAATCACTTTTTGCAAGTCCAAAACAAGCAAATGAGTGTCCATATGGCTGTTCATGAGACACGGGCCATCCGATACAAAAAGGAGGCCTCCAAAGCACAGGTGAGATTGGAAGAATTCATGGGTGAGTTCAAGGAAAGTGAAGGTGAAGATCAGCCTAGATGAAAGAGGCCAAGAACCATGGGGCTAAAAAAGGCCCTTGAGAAACAAAAAGAAGAAGAAGATGCCCTTCTCCAATCTACCCCTCTCACTGCATTGTTCGAACAAGAGATAGAGAACAATCGGGAAGCATGGCTTGAGAGAGTTAATGATCACTTGGAGAAGAAATTGGAGAAGGAAAACAGGGACTTGGACCTTCAACGGAGGATGACCGGGCATTATAAAAAGCTCAATCAGTTTGCCCGACGGAAGTTGAAGGCTGCTCAAGAAAAACTCAAGGAGGTTAAAGGGAAGCGCCCGGAAAAAAAATTGAGGAAAGACACCTCAAGGCTCAAAATTTTGGCCTCTTCTTCACAACATTTTGTTTAAAACCCCTGAGGGGCATGCTCACCAATTTTGGGTGAAATTCGACATATTTTGGTTTTTTGTCATTTTTGGGTTTTTGGCCAAAACTCATGGGCATCGTGATTTAAGTTTGGGGCATCATCAAAGGATGAAAATGGTATTATTGGATGCCATAATTTCAGGGGCACATACTCAGCAATTTTTAGAACAATTGAAGATCTTTTTCTCCCCCAAAATGGTGAAAAACACTCGGTTTTTCTACACTCTGTCCCGTTTATCAACAAGGCTTATTTTTTGGGTTTTTACACATAGCCCTGTTTTTGGAGGACTTTCACTGGTAAATTGGGTAAAAACTAAACATTTTCAGAAATTAGACACTCAGAGCTTTCCAACGAGCTATCATGGGCCTTGTTTCGACATTGGGAAGGCCTCCAAAGGTTGCCAGCAAGTCAGGGGACCTTTTGCTGATGTATTTTTTGAGTATTTTTGTAAAAATTGAACCTTTCAAAATTGACTTTTCCTCATGTGCGTTTAGCTATTTTTGTACATGATAAGTTATGAAAAGTCAATTTATTTCTCTTTTTTAGCATTTTTTAGATATTTTATTAGATATTTTGTGCCTTGGGCTTTGCAAAGCCTCAAGGACAAAATCAGATATTTTGGATAGGCCAATGAGATTGCAAGTTGAACCAAGAGGTTTTCCTCACTTTGGCCTATATATTCCAAAGGCTTTCATTGTAAACAAGGTTGAACTTGATGAATAGAAGAAATATATGGTCATATAAGCTTTGGAAGAAATACTTGTCTCATGCTTTTGGATAGTCTCTTGGATGTTCTTGGATGATGAAAGAGGATTGTTGTTGGATTCCATGATTTGGTAGAATGGTATAGTGTCTCTCTCTTTGTTTTGTTTCCTAGTTTTCATTCATAAATCCATGTTCTTGCTTGCTATAGGATAGTAGAGAACAAATTTGAGACATGCCCTTGGAGGCACCTCAAATTTCCTGTTTCTTCATAGCTTCCATGTTTTCTTCATTCTTAGTCACATTAAAGAATTCTTGATTGCTCTTTAACAACTTAAGAATATTGTTTGCTTGTTTCATTCATGGTTTTATGCATGCTAAGTATGATTTACGGTATGCCCTGCTTACTCATGGCTAGCCATAGCTCCATCTATGAAACTTCTCTTTGACTGATTAGATTGTCATTTGTTGAACCAAGGAGGTCTTGTTCTGATCTTGCCCTTTGCCTAAGACTATGCAATCTTGTTTTCAAAGTGCCCAATAGATTGAAGTACTATGTTTGGGCGTTCCGACATAGTGATTTGAGTTTTTTTTTCTGTGTTAAATGTATTTCCCCAAAGTCTGATAGCCATTTCCTAAAGTTAGAGAGTTATATATCTCTATGCATGGCTTGAATGTTTATTTCTATGCATTGATTAGCTTAAAGTTACATTTCTCATGATTAATGGTTTTCCCTACCATGTTTATGTCAGCTATTAAACTATTTGTGCTTGAAATCCTTTGTTATTCACAAACTTGATGTCCATCTTACTCCATTTTTCCCAAAGATCCATTTTACCTCGAATAAAATCGGCCCTTCAACAACCTTGTATCACCATCTGAAAGCTTTCTCGACCTTTTCGACCCCATAGCCCAGTTGATCTGACATATTTTTACCTATCCTATATCTTTGATCAGTTCATCCCCCACAACCTAAAAACAAAAACCAAAAACCTACTTCATAACTAGCCTAAAATCAGAACATAATAAGCAAATAGAGAGAGCCCTCTCTGAGTCCAGGAAGGCTAGGTCCTTGGGCTCCAAAGACTGGTTTGATGTTACACTGTCATTTGGCTTACCAATCAGCCAAATCACGGGACCCTAACATAATGGCAATCACGGTGGGACTTTGAGTCAAAACATCCTAGGTATCCCTTAGGAACTCTCAAAATCTCAGTCAAACTTTGAAGAGTAGAATCTGGTTGTTTCACCATCCTACCAAAATGATGACTTAGCTGTAGGACACTCGTACAAACCTTAGGACTACATAAAGAACTTAGAAAAACCCCAAAAACTCCCTTAGATTGGTTTTTTTCAGTATTGTTGGTGGACCATACACATATACCTCAGAACAACCAAGTTCCACCTGGCGAATCCACTAGCCTCCAGTAGGCCTTACCATTTTACCAAACTCTAGGTTACTATCCAGTTGAGCCACCTCATCGCCACCCTAACATAATGGCGATCACGGTGGGACCCTGAGTGATATACAAACTTAGATTCCCTAAACCTTCCAGCAGCCTTAAGAATACTATTTCATTGACTTATCCCACCGCTCACTAACATAATGGCGATCACGGTGGGACTTTGAGTACATGACTATCTAACGAACTCTTATAGAATCTTTAGTCCCTCAACATAAAACTCAGACCATCAGCCTATAGAATCATTTAGAGTAAACTCTTTGTTTCACCATCCTAGCAAAGTGATGAATCAGGTTTAGGACACTCTTACAAACTAGGTTGCACATAAAAACTCAGAAAACCCTAAAATACATCCCTAGATTTTCTTTTTATCAATATTGGTGGTGGACCATACACGTATCTCTAAAAACAACTAAAAACATCCACCTGGCGACTCCACTAGCCTCCAATAGGCCTATTACTCCACTAGTCCTTATAAAATCTCCTGTGAATGCATTAAGTAATCCAAATCATACTGATGGTGGACAGCACAGTTCAAATCCTCCACCTGGCAACTCCACAACCTTCATTAGACCAAAAGACTCCACTGGTAGAGAACTTTAGACTGATTTAAAAGACACAATGACCCTATCTGATTAACAAAGATGGATCCAAGGACACAAAGGAGATATTCTCCGATGAGCAGAGAACATATCCCTGGATTCCCACACAAAATGCCTAAAGACATAAATTGGATAGAAAACCTACCTATCTTTCAAGATGAAAAGGTTGATGACCCATTGTTACATCTCATCAATTTTCATATACATGTATGGAGGCTAAAGGTTGAATGGCATGAGGACTACCTCATGAAAATGTTCATGGGTACATTAGAAGGAAAGGCAAGGGAATGGTATGAAGGCCTAGAACCTGGCATCTTGCTTTCTTTGAAGGATTTCCACAAAGTATTTTGTAAACACTATATAGGGCATTGTCCATCTCTATCATTGGCTGAAAATTGTTGTGATCAATCTAAAGACCTCATACAACACCTTGTAAGAATTGATGAAAACTTAGGAGATTGGCATCCTGAGGATTATTTAGAGGAGATCCATAGTTTTCTTACCCAAAATAACAACCAAGATGACCAAGAAGAGTTGATCCCAGATGAAATCCATCAAAAAATAAGAGAGGATCCACAAGAGCTCTTTGAAAAGATTGAAACAAATAACAATCCATCTGCCCTTCCTTGTAAAATACAAGAGGACATTCAGCCACAAGATCAAATTCCACAAAAAATGGAAAGCAATTGTTGCCCAATCCAAAGAAAACATAAAATACCTCCTCCTTTAATTGAAGAGGAAATAGATCAAATTTTATCCACTACTACCTTACCTGCTAAAGAAATTGCTCATAAAGAAACAATAGAATAGATTGTTGTTGAGGTTGAAATACTTCCTCAAAAAGACATTCATCCTTGTGAGCATTCACAAAAGGAAGAGAGACATCATAGTTCCACCCAGAGGAAGAGAAATACACCACCCCTTTCAACAAAAGAAGAAACCAATGAAATCCTAAGCATACAGCCAGCATCCAAACCTTTTTGTAAATAATATATGTATATGTGTTCTACTGTTGATTTATCTACTAATGCATTTTCTCATACTAAAAGTACAGAACAGACTGATGCTGATACTAAAATTTCTTCTCCAGAAGACTTGGTGCTAAAGAATAGTCCTACTCATCAGGATAATGGCTCACAAACAGGAATAATCTCACTAAATCAGGGTGTACCAAGATTGCTTGAAGGTAGCATAACATTAATTTCTAAAGTTTCCAAATCAGATAATCATAAAGAGGGAGAAGGGATTCTTTCTCAAAAGAATCCCAAGGTTAGTCAAGTAAGGGAGGGAGTAATCCTAAATGAGTTCTATTGTTCAAATCCTCTAGGCCAGCTATTATTCGAAGATCCCCTTGTTGTTTCCCTAGAGACCTTTAAAGAAGGAGTAATGTGTTCTACCATGAACAGTTTGCTGCAAAGTATGAGGAAAAAGTTAAGCACTACTGTCTGAAAACAAATGAAGTGGAAGTGGCCTTTTGATTTCTTCAGCATCATGAAAGAACTAAAACAAAGTCCCTCATGGAATCATCTGCTTGATTGGCTTTGTTGGAAAAGAGATTTCACTAAATGAATGTATATTGTGTATAGGTTAGATTAGGATAGATAGATAGTTGTGGAAAATAAACTCAGCCTTGTGAGAATCTTTTCAGTTCTAGATTGTTTGAAGAAAAAGTGAAAAAGCAGAAAATACAAAAAAAACAGTAAAAAATAGGAAAAGAGGGCAGTTTCTAAAAGCAATGGTAAGGCCCCATGTTCAAAAAATAGTCATTCAGAAAGCGCGCAAGCCTAAATGCCGCTACTAGTGCTCAAATGTATTGTTCAGTTATCTAGCCTAATCATAGCTGAACATGTTTTAAATTTATTTGCTGATAAGTTAGTGAGTGGAAAAGATGGTCAACATTGTGTAAGCTTGACTTATCAAAGAGAGTAGATTATGAAAAGATAATGGTTCCACATGCTCAAAACAGAACCAAAGAGTAAAGCAGGGATGAAAAACAAATTGTGTATCTTAGCCCCGCTTTTCTAGATTTCATTTTATGCAAAATAATATTCGTGTGCAGCTTGTCTTTCGCGCCACAAGTACATGAAAAATCAGACTGTCTAATCCTGATTTGGTCATTTTTCAATTTCATGTTTTAGAATAGAGAACAAAATCCTGTCAAACAGCTTAACCTTGACAGTTGATCTAGCATAGGTAGAGAAACAAAGGAGTTCATCAGTTTAACATGAACTCCCGGCAGATATAAGTGCAGAACTAGATAGGTTCATTTTTCAAAAAATATATATTGTCAAAGGGTTGCTAGTCCAAACACACCCAAAGGAAGAAAAAATGTTAGGAAAGATAGTGGGGTTGGTAGAAATATCATTGATGCATATCATGTTGTCAATTTTCAAAAATAGCATCAAGGAAGAATGAAATTTGCGCCAATGGATAAGGCACTGGTCTTCATAAGCCAAAGATCTGAAAATCTGGACACATCCTGAAAAGGAGCTGCCCTCCCTAAATGGAGCCACTGTTAGTCATCAGTATTTTTCACTTGTTGGTGATGACTAGTTGTAACAGCCAATTTTTCTAGCAACTGATCTAAAAAATTGTCAAATTTTCCAGCTGGAAAACACCCATAAACATTTTTGCCCTCCTACCTTTTCAATCTGCCCATGACGAGATGAAACCTCATTATCAAGCCCTATTTAGCCTCAGCCATACTAGCTTGTCCATCAACTCCAAGGAAAACAATCCAAATTTGTCCAAGAAGTCCCCCCTAAGTTAGGAAGTGGCGCTCTAGGAATTTCTCCCTTGGAAAACTATCATATGCCAAAGAAACTCTATCTATGATCAACTAGTCCTAACTGACCTTCCTGTTCTACAAATAAATTTTGGTGACACCCTTAAGTCATGCCACTAACAGGCCATGAAGTCTCAGCAATGCATGTGCCATAGGTCAAACTGATATTAGGTAATTTTACAATGTTTCAAAGGATCTTTCAAGAGCAGAAGTGTACCAGCATCCCAGAAGACAGTATTTCGCTCAGCATGAGAAGACAACTGCTTCTCGTGTGATTTTGAGCCTGGGATGCAGCCACAGGGCAGAGAGTTGTTTCATTAAGCTCTTACAATCACAGTCAAAGGTCAGTAAATTATGAATGACAAAGAAGCGCTTCACAAATACTAGACAAACTACTTGTGATATCTAAAAGAGGCACAGAGATATTTGAAAATCATAATTACATGTCTCATAGAAGTGCCCATCTTGACTATTGTCAATTTGTCATTCTTCATTTGCTCAAGCATGAAAAGGCAGTGAAAGGAAAAATAACACTGTTAAAAGCTGATGAAATGGCATCACTAAGAAAAACCTCCTTCATTTTATAAGCAGAGGGTTGAGGACTGAGAAAACCTCCTTCATCTATAAGCAGAGGGTTGAAGACTGAGAAGGCCTCCTTAATCTATAAGCAGAGGGCCAGGGATAAAGTTTGTTTTTAAGTTTTCCACTAACTGTAAAGACAAATTTTAAGTACAGTGGAAGACAATTGAAGGTTTCTGAATAAAAATGAGGTTAAAGGCAGAGGCAAAGCAGTGGTGTTGTTAAAAATTGTTTGCATGAGTTTCACTGTTATTAAATTACAATGTGAAGCTAATGGGTTGATCGTCAATGAAGAAATATTATTAAGTAGATGGCCAAAGGAGTCAAAGAGTCTTGGTCTCAAACTGACTTCTTCCATCAAGTATAAAGGATACCACTATCAGTATGTTCATCAAACATTCTTCATTTGGTTGAGAAAAAGGTTGAAGAGAAACCAGGCATTTGTCAAAAGTAGGCCTCCTTCATCAACAAAGTAAATTACTCACCACTGTTTGAGGATAAAAGGCAATTATTGCAGGTGGCAAAGTTTTCAAAAAGGACTGCTCTCAAAAGGGGTGAAATGAATGAAAAACCATGTTTCTTGCAGACCTCCTTCACAGAAGAAAAAAGGGACAGCCTTCCCTTGTTCACTTTTCAACTCTGGTTCATCATCCCCTGTTTTATCTCCATAAAGTTGAAAACTGGATTATTTTGTCAATCTAAGGTTAGTTAGTGGATTTGGTGATGGAGACCTCTTGTAAACAGGATTTTCACTTACAGTTTCAAATGAGTTTTTGCACCCACAGTCAAAAGAGAAGCTCAAAGAGCACCTAACAGTTCGATCAGCTTCACAGTGAGCATTATCACCTTTAAAGCAATAGGAGCAGAAACTGTCAATCAAGTTTTAAAGAGATAAGTCATCTCCTTGCAAAAATGGCAAAAGATGCTTCACAACTCATTGGTATGTTTTTTGAGCAGAATTTCCTTTGAAAATTTCATTAAAAAGGTCAGCAGTGGCAGAGTTTCCTTTTTAATAAAGCACAGTGAAAAGGCAGTAGAGGAGATTTGCAGTTCCTGAACAAGGCCTCTTCACTTAAACAAAGGTCATCACTATGTTACCTTTTCAAAAGTCAAACTCCACATTTTGTCAAAAGATTGGTGCAAACAGTCTTTATAGGTTTTAAGTGATGAAAATCACAAGACAAGTGCTTCATGTTTTGTTTCAACCCAAAATCCTTTCAAAGGTTTTCAAAACACTCACCAAGCAAACGTGAAAAGGACTTTGACTTTTTCGCTTTCAAAAGAAGTTAAAGGGACCGTTACAAGCTCATTTGCAATTTTCAAAGCGCAAACAAAGCCTCCCCTTAGCTGCTCACTGGACCAAAGAGAGTTTTCGAGCAAGATCACAGATTTTTCAGGCTTTTTAGACTGCGCGGAAAACCTGGAGAAACGCGCGGCACATTCAAGAGAATTTTTACAAAGGAGTTGTACTGTAGGTGCGGTCACAACTGCCTGAAGGCCAACCCGACACCCTGTCTATTGCGCAGCGCCTTCCCTTTTCAACGTGCCGCGCATGTTTCAACATTCAAAACGCCTCCAAAGGGGTCTTGAAGCTGCTCAACCCTTCAAGTAAAGACCACCATCCATTTTCGAGGTATTTCTATTTTGCCTCCCTGGTATAGTCAAGTTGCTAAATGGGAGATCGTTGCCATGTTTTCAAAACTAAATGGTGATCGAATAGAGAAGGTCTTGCTATAAATCAAAGTGATTTGTTAAATATTTTGAAGAATTTTGTTACGGTGGGAGGCTAGTGGAGTGTTCATTAGTTTCAACGGGCCTAAATCTACCCTCAGGACAGTGATAAAACATAGCCTCTGTCAGCAATATGTAGTGGAGAAAACAGTGTTAAAGAGGGTTGAATTTTTGGTTTAAAAATCCGAGATTAGTGTGGCTATGATTTCCCAAGATTGACATAATGAAAGTGGAGTGTTTATGTTGATGTCAAAAGGCCTAAAAACTGCCCTCAAAACAGTGCCAAAACATAACACCACCTACAAGTCCAAATAAGCACAGTAGAATGGTGAAGCAGTGTTTGTAAGGAAAGCATAGTGATTATTTGAATAAGTGAAACAGTGAAACAATTGCTGCCTCATTTGTCCCATAAAACAAGTTGTGGTGAAAAATCTTTTAAAATCAGTCTGAAGGTGTTTTATCTACCTCTGTATGTGAAACAGTGAAATACAAAGAGGAGTGTTTTTTATTGGGAGGGGTGTTTTGTTTTCTACAAAGCTGTCTTGCCCACACCAAAACAAAAAGAGCTTTGTGACCTTACCCAAACACAGAAATCACTTGACTGTGTGTACCTTTTTATTTGACTGTGTGCTTGTTATTATTACTTGTTGATTGGCATACAAAGGAAGACACACAATTTTTTGTAAGGAACAGGAAGTTTTGTGTTAAAGAATCATTTCACACAGCATTTGAGGCATTTCCATTGGTCAAACAGTGACTAACAAAGAGGAAAGAGTTGTGTGCTTGAGAAGAAATTTCCACAGGCTATTTGAGGCAGCTCGGTGTTGCAGAGAGCATTAAAAACAAGATGCCTCCCAGGCAGGATAGTAGGAGTGGCTTGCATAAGAGATTTGAGCGTGTTTCCACTGAAGAAGTGAATGCCCACCCATCAGTTTTGTTCAATTTCTATGAGTTTGGGTGTTTATATTTTTGTCAAAGAGTGCAAGAGGTGAAGATCTTTTCTCCTTTGACACATCTTTGCGTTTGAGGTTTCAAGACAAGCATTTCCAGTTGGCAAGACTAGACTTCAAATTCTCTCCAAGGTCCATCTCCAAGGCCACTAAAATCCCTTATATTGGGGAGAAGTGGTTTAAACAAAGCCACCTGGACTCAGAAGATTACAAGCCCTTTCTAAAGCCTGAGCACAGAGATTCATGTCCTGCCATTTTCCCCTTCTCATATCTTTAGACTAGCTACGCCCCCCTCATGAAGATCATCATGAAATACTTCACTTGTGAGGGAAGATTCTCTGGAGTCTATGCCTATCACATTCGACTGCTCATGCATTTCACTAGGGCCAAACTGCTAAATATTCTTTTCTTCTTACACGGGAGCATTGAGAAAATGGCCTCCACTGTTCAGAAGAAGCCTCCTTCACAGCAAACAGCCTGTCTCTTCCATCACTCTCTCATCAAAGTCATCAGATTTAAAAGAGGGAGGTCTCTTGGGATACTTTCATCACCCATCAGGATTTCTCCACTGTCCCACCAGTTCATACATCCCCTACACCTCTTACTCACCATCCTTCGCCTTCTTCTAGCAGTCCTATTCCCAAAAATCTCAAGTTTACCACAGAACAAACAAAGGAGCCTGAAGAAGGAGAAGATCATGACCATGATGAGGAAGAAGGACATGAGCCGGAAGAGGAAAGTGATGATGAGCAGTAGTAAGGGGATGAAGAAGAAAGTGCTGATGAGCAGCATCACAGTGAGACATAACAGCAAGGGCATGAAGGTGATGAACAGGAGTAGCATGAAGGTAAGGAACAGGAGCAGCATGAAGGTGATGAACAGGGGCAGCCAAAAGGTGATGAACAGGGGCAGCCAAAAGATGTTGAACAGGGGCAGCCACAACATGATACATAGCAGCCACAGCATGTTACACAGCAGCTACATGATGAGGGACAGCAGCCTCATAAAGAGGAACAGCAACCTCAAGAAGAAGAGGGGCAGCATGATAAACATATGCAAAACATTGAGGAGGACAGCCCTCAAAGAGAGATGTAAAAAGACATCCTAGGAATCCATGAAGAGATCCAAGACATTGGAAAAAATGAAGGGCAAAGTGACAAGGGTAAAGAGCCCATGGAGCATGTGTTAGTTGCCTCTCCTAGGCAAGGGGCCATGCTCTCTTCTCCGAAAGTCGCCAAGCCCCAGATAGCAAAGAAAAGGGTGCCTAGAGTTGTAACTCCAAATGTGACTAGGGCCTTCCGAAGCAAGGGAAAAATTCCCAAGAAACCCATGGTCGAATTGCCCAAGAGGAAGAGTACTAGAAGAGCCACCCAAAGCAAAGGGAAGGGCAAAGAAGAAAGCAGTCATGAACAGGAAAGGGAATTTGACATCATCCAAATCCAAAGTGATGATAGTGATAATGAAGCTCGGATCCTAGAAAATCTCTTGATCCATAGAGAAATCCAAATTGATGCCTTGAGGGCTGATCTTCATAGAGCTAGGAACTTCAATCACTTTTTGCAAGTCCAAAACAAACAAATGAGTGTCCATATGGCTGTTTATGAGACCCGGGCAATCAAATACAAGAAGGAGGCCTCCAAAGCACAATTGAGGTTGGAAGAACTCATGGGTGATTTTGATAAAAGTGAAGGTGAAGATCAGCCTAGGCGAAAGAGGCCAAGAACCATGGGGTTAAAAAAGGCCCTTGAGAAACAAAAATAAGAAGAAGATGCCCTTCTCCAATCTACCCCTCTCACTACATTGTTTGAACAAGAGATAGAGAAAAATCGGGAAGCATGGCTTGAGAGGGTTAATGATCACTTGGAGAAGAAATTGGAGAAGGAAAACAGGGACTTGGACCTTCAACAGAGGATGACTGGGCATTATAAAAAGCTCAATCAGTTTGCCCGGCGGAAGTTGAAGGCTGCTCAAGACAAACTCAAGGAGGCTAAAGGGAAGTGCCCGGCACCAAAATTGAGGAAAGACACCTCAAGGCTCCAAATTTTGGCCTCTTCTTCACAACATGTTGCTAAAAACCCTTGAGGGTCATGCTCGCCAAGTTTGGGCGAATTTCGACATATTTTGGTTTTTTGTCATTTTTAGGTTTTTGGCCAAAACTCATGGGCATCGCCATTTCAGTTTGGGACATCATCAAAGGATGAGAATGATATCATTGGATGCCATATTTTCAAGGGCACATACTCAGCAATTTTCAGAACAATTGAAGATCTTTTTCTCCCCCAAAATGGCGAAAAACACTCGCTTTTTCTACACTCTGCCCCATTTATCAGCAAGGCTTTTTTTTGGGTTTTTACACACAGGCCTGTTTTTGGAGGACTTTCAGTGGTAATTTGGGAGAAAAATAAATATTTTCGGAAATTAGACACTCAGAGCTTTCCAGCGAGCTATCATGAGCCTCATTTCGACATCGGGAAGGCTTCCAAAAGTTGCTGGCAAGTCAGGGGACCTTTTGCTAATGTATTTTTTAAGTATTTTTGTAAAAATTGAAACTTTCAAAATTACTTTTTCCTCATGTGCGTTTAGCTATTTTTGTACATGAGAAGTTATGAAAATTCAATTTATTTCCCTCTTTTAGAATTTTTTAGATATTTTATGAGATATTTTGTGCCTTGGGCTTTGCAAAGCCTCAAGGAAAAAATAAGATATTTTGGATAGGCCAATGAGATTGCAAGTTGAACTAAGAGGTTTTCCTCACTTTGGCCTATATATTCCAAAGGATTTCATTGTAAACAAGGTTGAACTTGATGAATAGAAGCAATATATGGTCATATAAGCTTTGGAAGAAACACTTGTCTCATGCTTTTGGATAGTCTCTTGGATGTTCTTGGATGATGAAAGAGGATTGTTGTTGGATTCCATGACTTGGTAGAATGGTATAGTGTCTCTCTCTCTGTTTTGTTTCCTAGTTTTCATTCATAAATCCATGTTCTTGCTTGTTATAGGACAGTAGAGAACAAATTTGAGACATGCCCTTGCAGGCACCTCAAATTTCCTGTTTCTTCATAGCTTCTATGTTTTCTTCATTCTTAGTCACATTAAATAATTCTTGATTTCTCTTTAATAAATTAAGAATATTGTTTGCTTGTTTCATTCATGGTTTTATGTAAGTATGATTTACAGTATGCCCTGCTTACTCATGGCTAGCCATAGCTCCATCTATGAAACTTCTCTTTGACTGATTAGATTGACATTTGTTGAACCAAGGAGGTCTTCTTCTGATCTTGCCCTTTGCCTAAGACTATGCCATCTTGTTTTCAAAGTGCCTAATAGCTTGAATTACTGTGTTTAGGCATTCCGACATAGTGATTTTAGTTGTTTGTCTATCTTAAATGTATTTCCCCAAATTCTGATAGCCATTTCCTAAAGTTAGAGAGTTATATATCTCTATGCATGGCTTGAATGTTTATTTCTCTGCATTGATTAGCTTAAAGTTACATTTCTCATGATTAATGGTTTTCCCTACCATGTTTATGTCAGCTATTAAACTATTTGTGCTCGAAATCCTTTGTTATTCACAAACTTGATGTCCATCTTACCCCATTTTGCCCAAAGATCCATTTTACCTCGAATCAAATCGGCCCTTCAACAACCTTGTATCACCATCTGAAAGCTTTCTTGACCTCTTCGACCCCATAGCCCAGTTGATCTGACATATTTTTACCTATCTTATGTCTTTGATCAGTTCATCCCTCACAACCTAAAAACCAAAACCAAAAACCTACTTCATAACTAGCCTAAAATCAGAACACAATAAGCAAGCACACAGATATCCCTTACACAAATAGAGAGAGCCCTCTCTGAGTCCAGGAAGGCTAAGTCCTTGGGCTCCAAATATTGGTTTGATGTTACACTGTCATTTGGCTTGCCATTCAGCCAAATCACGGGACCCTAACAATGATGATGTAAGCTTGATTTTAATTATTGGTTATCTGATTAACATATTATTTTGCTACCTATAAAGGATGTTACAGAAACACATGATGAAAGTTGAGAAAATTTCAAATGTATGGATGAAGAGTATTGAGGCAAGCTCAATATTTGGTACCTGGAAACTATGAAGTAAAGATATGTTCATATTCGAAGTTAGAAATGCGAGAAGATAACTCAAAGGTAAAAGGAGATCACTTTCATGAGGAAGCTATGATAATTTTGAAGTCTGGGAAGGCTCAATATAATGCCTTCATCTATGGTAAAATGATGAAAGTGATAAGAAAGAGAGGTGATGTGGATCTTGTCACAAGATCGAAGAGTGGAGTTGGCTCCATGATACCTCGAAAAGAAGCAAGCTTGATACAATGGGATGCGAAGAAAGAGGAGCCGTGTAGCTATGAAGAAAAAGTAACTAATACTCTAATGAAGAAAATTTGTAAAGCTTGTGGTGTTGGATTCCATTATTGAAATGAAGTCAGGAATCCCCTCAAGTTTAAGAGGGAGAAAAGGAGTCTCCTCAAATAGGAGCAAGGATTGATTCTCCAATCAAATGGGAGAATGTGGATATCCTCTCGATTTGAGAGGGAGTGCTTTTGTAAATCACATGTGCATTCTCCTCTTCACATGATGAATAAAAAATAACAGCAGATTCAATAAGCATATGTGGTTTCCTTGAGGATATAACATCCAATAAAGACAAGGTATTGACACTCTTTGAGAATGGGATAGACATTAGAGAAGAATTGTCGAAGAGGATCGATATTCATTGAGGACTAAAGTATGGAGATCTAAGATCAGAATAGTCCTAAAAGGACATACCTTGTGGACATTCGGATGCATTATGTTATTTGTATAGGTAGTGGAGTATCACACATAAATCCTCACAGCATAATGTTCTTGATTAAAATAAGAGCTTGTCTAGTTAGGCCTCAGAGATAGTGTTGTTCATAATGATGATGTTCAGTATGGCTTATCAATTTGAATCTTCTTATGGGAAATATTCAATGTGAGAATGAAGTTGTACAATTATGAATACCTCCCTAGTTAAGAGGGAGTGTTTAAAATGTAACTAGTTTTGCTCTTCAAAATTGTTGTTATACTCATTTCAATATGTATCCTATGTAACAAGCAAGAGAAAAAAAGAAGAAAATTTTACTGAAGAGTTTGCTGGATTATCCACAGTCTTACGAAACAGTTGACAAGTGTTTCGTAAGACTGTGGATAATCCGACAAACTCTTCAGTAAAGAAGAAAATTTTATTATTAAATCATGTATTTCATGCTCTTTTTTGATGGTCTTCTAGGTAAAAGCATGCTTCTAGGGTTTATTAGTTCATACTTGGTCTAGGATTTGGGTCTTTGTATCTCAATTGAAGTAGATTCTATACGAAGAGAATAGATTTTTTGTGTTTTCCCCTTGGAAGGATTTTGAGGGCCTAATTTTTTGTCCTTTATTGTTTTTGTTTCATTCTTGATATTTTTTTGATGAAAATATATAACTAAATAACATAATAATATTAACTAATTTCACAAGAAAATATTAAGGTCAAGGAAAATAAGAATTGATAAGATGCCACATTGAAATTTTCCAACATTCCCTCTTCATCGAGTGAGGAAAGTGGAGAGAGTCAGATGCAGACAAAGTATGTTTAAACATAATCGAATTTGATGATGTAGATGAAAAATTTATGGATTTCCAACATCCCCATGTTTTTTCTTCGAAATACTTCAAATTTTCTTAGGAAGCACAAAATTAGGGGAGGAGTCCTAAGTGATAGAAAAAGAGGAACACATGTAAAGAAGTGTTGAAAAAATGTAGACAGGGGGGGGCACCCTTTGCTATTGATGTCAAAGGAAATGAGAATGTATACTGGGAGAGAAACTAATTAGAAGTATGAGAGAGAATATAGATAGGGGTAGTAGTTATCAGAAGAAGCAGATATCAAAGTATTTTCATCAAAAACAAAAGGGGGGTTTGTTGACAATGGTTGTAATTAATGTCAAAAGTTGCCCAAATAAAACATAAGGATGCATAGTCATATATCATATTGTGATACCTTTCCAATAATATATGGAATTCCTTATAACTCCTCATGGTTGAGGAGAAATTATTTTTTGAATATTCATTATACATTTTTCTAGTTGCACAAGTTAGTCCAACCAGTGGACAAGTTGGCCCAACTATTTGACAAGTCAGACTTACCCTAGAACCACACAACTTAATATAAATATTCCACTTGCATGGATAATTTAAGGCAACAAAATTTATGGATGAATAATAAGGTATGTGAAATACCACAAGACAAAATTGAAGGAAAATCGAGGTTGAGCTAAGGAAATAGAGCCAAGATCAAGGAGAACATATCCAAGCTAAGTAAATTAGGGTCGAGTTGATACAGGTCCAAGCTGAGGAAGAATTACAAGGTAAATTATATGTTTATTATTTTTTATTATTATGTTTTTTCACCCCTGGTAATATTGTAGGATGCCCATCCATATCTATTTAGACCACAAGCATGTAGGGCACCTTAAAATGAAGTGACAAAAGATTTTTAATGGTTAACTAAGTGCTAAAACAACTACGAAAAAGGTAGTGTCTGGGTACAAGATTCTAGGAGTGTATCTCTTCTTTTTAATAGACAATAAGCCTATTTTTTAGAGTGACTAACAAAGTACTAAGTTGGGTTGAGTTGCATAGTATCTGTTTTGAGTTGACAAAATAGTCAATGCAACTAACTAGGGATTTTTCGATTGTGATAAGTTGTTGTGTACAAGTGAAAAAAAAAAAGGGGGATAGAGGAATTTGAAATTTTCTCACGAATATTTCTATTCCTTGTGATAATTTTGTCGGTACCATAAATATTTTAAGGTTGGGTATTTGTTTTTGATGTCATGAGACAATAGGAACTGGTTGTGTTAAGCCTAGTTAGAGCTAAGAAAAAGTTGAAGAGACAAGCCAAGTTGGAGAACTAATCCAAGTTGAAGAGTTAAGCCAAGTTAAAGAGTAGAGAAAGAGTATAGGAAGGAAAAGTGGTTCTGAACAGGGTTGAAGGTGAAAACCTAAGAGTGGCATGGTTGGGTAACAACTCCTAATGAAGAAAGGAAGTTTACGTGAACCAAGAGAAGTTGTGAAGTATATTGAAGCAGTAGGTTGCTTCGTAAAAATTTCTAAGTTGGTGCTCAGATAAGGGAATTATATTCTCTTGTAGTTTGGTGCCTAAAAATTTGATGATTTGGTGCTCATTTAGGGGACTGAAATCTTTTGTAGGTTGGTGCCTACAAAAGTTGTAAGTTGGTGCTTATAGTGTATGAGGAAGTTTACAAAATATTTACAGAGATAAATTGTATAAGTGTTTCTTTGATATGGATTTATGTGAGAATGAAATGAAATACATATATAAATAGAAACATAAAGCTACAGTGAAAACAAAACTTTAATTCATTAATAACAAAGTACTGAAAACTTTTACATGCAGAATGGAAATAAACTAGTTCAAGCGATGGAAGCTTATCTCTGAGAAGAAATGTGGCGGCTACATGCCTTTTGAAATGTGTTACAATGAGGCTCAAAGGCCTACTTATTATTGAGAAACAATGGAAAACCATAAACATATAAAAACCTAACCCTAGGAGATAAAGCGTTAAAAGTTTGTGGGACCTGTTGGGGTAAATTTATACATCAGCTTCCTAGGGTCGTAATTTTGGCATATGATCTTTGTTTGACGAGTACGATACCTCGTTAGAAATATCTATCTGAGGACTACAAATTTCGTCTTAAAATCCTTATTATAAATTTTGGGTTTACTTGTTTTCCAAAAAAAACCTTCGTTTAGGACCTCAAAACAGCATTGGAAGTTCATGACCCGAAAAAAAGCCAAAAATAGAAAATTGTGCTACAATTAATGAAACTAAAAGAAATAGTGGTGGGGGTCCAATTGGAATAGGTGGGTGGCCACCAATATCCACATGGATCATTCTTATATAAATATTTGTGTTTCATGATTTATGTGCATCAAATGTTTTAAAAGTTAAAAAATTGTTAACAATGAGGAAATATCATTTCACCCCCCCCCCCCCCCAGTATTTTCAACAAGACCACTTTGGGGAAGCCATACAAATAGTGATAGGTTATTTTCTCTATATGTAAAATTGTAGCTTTGCTAGCTATATATTAAACCTTGAAGCTACACAAAAAACGAAAAACAAAAAAAATTGCATAAACATCATGGTATGAACCCATGAAACGTTGTCTTCAAGAATAGTTAGGAAGGCACACCATTAAAAAAAAAATGACTCTCATCCAATTGTTTGGCCTGATTTTCAAGTAGATAAATTATTCAATTCAAGACCAAGTTGAATTTAGAAGCACGTATATATCCTTGGGATTTAACCTAGGACATATAATGCCTATATCAGTGGATAACCTTGTCTAACAAATAAATAAATAAATCACTCATTTATGTATTCTTATTTTAAAGGAAAGGAATTTCAATGCAACTATGAAATAAATTTCAACACAATTGGTGAATTCGGTCCCAAACCGCATGGTTCTAAGCATTACAAAGATGAACTAATTCCACCTTATTGTATACTTTCAAAGCCATTTTTTATAAACAAGGTGTTAAGGCCACAAGATTGAGCGCATTCCATGCCCTCCTATAATGCAATAACATTATCTCAAATATATCTCCTCTTGATGATTTTTTTTTTCTCAAGGAAGATGATCTTGGGAAGAATATGCTTTATGCACCAGGAAAGCACCTTGGAAAATTTTTGTAATATGTATTAAGTAAAGTAATGGGTCTCCAACCAATAATCAACTTTGAGTTCATTACCTTTAGTATATTAACTTGATCAAAACTCCAATTGATCCCCACTCCTAGATATTTATTTCATGTGGAATATTTTTAAATTTTCAAAAACTTTGACCCCAACAAAGTCCCATGTGTCTATGTTAAACTCGTAGGGGAACCCATTGAGGCATGTGATCAAGTCCAAGCACTTATGTGTGGTGGAGTGCCTTTCCTTAGGAAGGCCTCAAATTTGGAGAATAATTTTGCAATGATCCATAAACCATTTCTCATTCTCATCTTCCTCAATGGTTCTATGAAAAATAGTATTCAAAATTAATATACTCTCATTGCTCTCCTTGGTGGAAAATTTGCTTGGAATTATGATTTGGTGGGTTTATCATTGATTTTGACCCAATGGTGTTGTGCTCTAAATTGAAAATCTCAAGCCAAAACAAATGGCACATTTAGCTACATGGGGGGTGAGAAGTGGGGTGGGGTTTCCATTAAAACCCT
>JAXQQM020085622.1:0-28780 GCA_034641835.2 Pinus albicaulis | reverse complement strand
CTTCACAAGAAAAGGGCCGAATACAAGAGTTAGATAGAGAAGCAATCTGTCCCATAGGCTATTTTTAGCCTCGTGGACATTAAAAATTCTTTCTTTCTTTTCTTTCTATGAGACAAAAGCTGCCTCTCTCTCTGTGCTTGGTTTGAAAATCCCAAGGCTTGATGGGTGCTTTTCTATTGAGTACAATCACGAGATTCTCAAGTAGGTTTGAATAATTAAAGTATTCAAAGGGATATCGACTGGACAAAAAGCGGAATGATTGACTCGCACGTCCATGTCCGTTGATAAACTGCAGGCCAGTGTTTTCTATATTGTTCTCCAAGTTTTCTCTTGCTAAACAGTTTCTGCACTACCTAACCTGTTCTATATATACATTGTTTTCTATGAGGCGTTGCATATGATTTGAGTGGGTAAAGTGCTGCTCTGCCTCTGAAGTTTTCTGAGCACAGCTGCTGCAGCACCTAAAAGGTATTTCACCTTCTGAGATTTCGTTATTCTGGACTATAGATATCAGTGTTGGTTTCGTGAGTTTGTGATTCAACTTTCAATAAATATTTGTATTGGATACAGGGAACCCAAACAATTGTTTGAGATGGAATCACAAGAATCTGGTCAACCAAAGGCCTTGGATAATGAGAGAGATCCAGTAGAGCCCAAACGCCAGAGGACAGTAATGGGTTGTGCTGAGGATGACTTCGAGCAATTTGTGGCTTTGTTGGATAGGATTCAATATATGAAAACCCAGCACATGGACTTGGGAAATTCGAGCTCTATATCAATGACAGCTGAAGACTTGGATGCTAAAGTTATCAAAACCAAATCGCCATGGATGCCCTCCTTTGAGTGGGAAGACTTCTGTGTACCTGCAGCAAATAATACAATATCTGCACAAACAGATATAGGCAGTTCTCAGAGAAAGGAGAGTTCGAGCAGTTCAGAGGAAAAGGGAAAGCCAAGCATTCAACTTGCTAAACAGCTCAAAATGAGTTGTTTTTCAAGGGCTGCTTATGTTAATTGTCCTGCTGAAAGATTTGATCTCAACGTAGAGGCCCCTTCAGAACATTAAGCGATTTTATCCGCAGGCAAGCCTGAAATTTCAAATTTAGTCTGAGTTGTCAAATAGAAATTTGAGATGGTCGTTTGTTTTTATGTGTGCTTGTTTTTTCAATGGTTTATACAGATGGAAATTCAAATTTATCTGACCTGTCAAGTGGAAATTTGATGATAGTAGTTTGTTTTATTTGTGTTTGTTTTTTTTATAGATTTGAGAACATGAAGTAGGTTTGCAGGTAATTATATTTTGGAAAGGAATCTTTTAAGTACAGTAGCCGATTAGTTTAATTCTATAACATCAAAAATTTGTTTATGAAATGTATGCCAACTATATTTAAACTAGAAAACAACACTATTCCTTTTTTTTGGTTATAAGAATTTCATTTATTTTTTTAATGTTTATAAGAGTCTTATTTTCAAGATTTTTTTTTATTTAATGATAGTGATTTATTTTATTTATATTTGTGTTTTTTATTTTTTATTTTATTTGTATTTGTTTCTTTTCCAAATAAAATATTTCTAAGTACAATAGCTCACTCGTTTAATTCTAAACATCAAAAAATTGTTTATCACATATATATGCCAACACTATATTTCACTAGAAATGATAATATTTCTATATATATATATATATATATATATATATATATATATATATTTATTTATTTATTTATTTATTGTTTGTGTGTTTATAAGAATCTCATTTACAGTATTTTTTTTGGCTGATAAGAATCTCATTTCCAGGATTTTTTGTTTATAAAAATTTCATTTCCAATTGATGCACCAAAGAATAGTGACAGATGCTGTAACTAAGTAGATTGTTTAAGTTAATCTCTAAATGACTTACTAAAAATTAAATCACTCGAATGAATGAGTAAGTCGAATTTTCAGTTTCAATTTTTTTTTTTTACCGCTCGCTCACTTTTTCACAATTTTTCGTCTACTACGTTTAAACTGGAAAGATACGTTCTGCAGAACCTCAATTTCCAGGGTTGTCTGCAGGGTTTTAAGCATTACTTGCAGTCCTTCAGTGTGAATCTGTACAGCTGCACCGCTACTAAGGATTTTGTATACGTACAACATCTCCATTGCAGGCTTCAACCATTACCATTGTTTGATATAACTAGGACTTGAAAAAAATCAATGTCTGGCCCATATATTATAACTGCGCTGCATGTCTGCAGGCTTAAGGTGTTGACTACAGAAATTTAGCCTTGAATGAACTTTTTAGATGGAAAGGGGACATCCGAGGACTTCCATTATATTTTATAAGATTTGTGCTTCGGAGAGGGTTAATGCATATTCGGTTTTAAGTGATGCATATTCGGTTCGGTATTCTGGTTCATCTTTTATAATGTGACTAGCTCCCCATGGGTGTGTACAATATTCATGGCCTCAGAACACAAAGCTCAGTTGATATGAATATTCAGAGTTGATGTGTACACTGTATTGTCTTTAAAAGTAGTTTTTGGCAGATCTCACTCATTATACATGAATTACTGAGAAACATGTAGTCATTACCTTTCAAAGTAATGCCTGCTAAAAAATGTACTGATCGAGTGCGGCAAAAATTCCTACTAAAAAATGTACGGATCAAGTGTGGCAAAATCATAAAATCAGGCAGTCGCATCTTTTCTTAAAAGTAGTAACAGGTTTCTTTTGATGTATTTTTTTAAATAAGAGAAAACTTGTCTTATATTTGGAGAGGTTCAAGAATTATGATAAAATATTATATTAAATTAAAGCAATGGTATTATATAACTTGGTATTATATAACAAGTGTGGTAGGTATTTTAGTTTCTCACAATCATCCAAATTAATTTCAATTGATGTTTCAATTAAATGAAATTAAAATAATTATTTAGATATACATAGATGTAATGTCAAAAAAATCGTAATATTAATTTTTAACTAAAAATTAATATATTAAAATATATTTATTATTTAATTATGATAATTTTAATATAAATATCATTACTTAAAGAAAAAATAAATATTGCATCTTTTTGTACATACATAAATGGTAGATATGTTGATGTATTAACTTTGTGGAATTTTGACATGATCACAGAAGCACGAGCTAGGGTTTTCTCCTTCTGCTACAACGCTGCACTCGCCGACATCTCTACGCTGTGGCGCCATCAGCTAGGGGATCGAACGTCCTGCTGCATCTGAGCACAGGCGATGGCTCCCACGACAGGGGGAAGCGCTCAGCTTCCCCCTTCCAAAGATGCCCAAAACAAGAACAATGCGGAACAGGGTGGGCTCAACCCTGTAACGGAGGAAACGCTCCGGGCAAACGATCTGACTCACATGCAAGTCTCTGAATCCTCTCGGATTCCAAATACAGCTACATCGGTCACTTGCAAACCCATTGTAGCGGAAAGACCGAAGATTGACCTTCCAAGTGACCGAATAAATGCCTAGGTTCAATATACGAAAGATCATGCTCTCATTGGGAAGTTCATCGGCTTCTGGCCTACAAAAAAAGCTTTGCAAGGATGGATTGCCGCAAAATGGAAACCTAAAGGCCATGTCACGCTGCAGCTCGGGCCAAAAGGCTTCTTCAATGCGGTTTTCAACTGTATCGAAGACCGAAATAGGGTTCTAGATGGGGGTCCCTATTTCTTTAACTCAGCTGGTTTTTTTCTCAGTGATTGGGTTGAACGTTTCAACCCAGATAAGGAAAAATTCAATTGGGCGCCAGTCTGGATCAGGCTGTATTCGCTCCCCCTCGAATATTGGGATGAGGATTCTCTCACAGCTATAGGTCGAGGGCTTGGGGAATTCATTAAAATTGTTGAGGAAACCAAGCTTTGACGGTACACCTCTTATGCGCGGATCTGTGTGTACATGCAACTGGACAGGGCGCTTCCGGATGCGGTAAGTTTATTCCATGATGACTTTGAATGGATTCAACCTCTTGACTATGAACATGTTCCCTTCAGGTGTCGAAGATGCCATGCCCATGGCATTTGTTCAGGGACTGCCCACTGAACTCCACCGCTAAAAGCTCTGAAGATGCTGACAAGTCGGAAGCAGATGGGTTCACTAAGGTTTCTAGTCGGAAGAAACATCATAAAAAACCCCCTCCCAGCTACAAAGCCTCCAACCCTCAGGCCAATACCCCTTCGACTAGCAATAGTTTTGAATCCCTTGCCCAATCGGACCCTTCTGGCGCCACCAACCAAGCCTCCCTTGCAGTTCCCCCTAACCTCCCCTCTCAGGCTAACCCCCCGAATCCCTCTTTTTCCTCACCCAACCCTGCTGGATCGGAAAAAGGAGAGTCCTTAAGCCACAAGCAACCCCTTGATTCTCTTCTTGCAGATGCGAAATCAAAAGTTATGGAAGTTGACGCTACCCAGGAAGTCCCTTCCCTCCCTTCTCTTGATAACCCTGAAAGCAGTCAGCTCAGCATCATGGATGAAGATTCAGAAGTTGTTGAGCTGGGAGATCTTGATCTACCAAGTTTAGAGGAAGCATGCATACGTCAAGACTTTGACAATATCAATCCCAACCAGATTGATACCCTGGAAGATGTCCTGTCCAAGGCTCAGCAGCATAAAAAATTAGGAATCCACCCAGGGAGTTGTTGGGATGGCCTAAAAATAATTAAAGAATCAAAGAAGAGAGGTAGGAAACCGGATTGTCAACGCACCATCATGATTGGGGAAATGTTGGTGGAGTCAGGATGTTACCCCAAGCTCACGAGGTTCTACAAGCCCCTTCCTAATGTTTCCTCATGAAGCTCATATCTTGGAATGTCAGAGGGCTGAACAGCCCCAGGAAGTACAAAATGATCAAGAACATGATACAGCAAGAAAGACCGCAGCTCATCTTTCTTCAAGAAACCAAATGCACTTCTGAGGTACTGGATAAAATTCTTTCCAAAGCCTGGCCCAATTGCCATTATGTTGCTATTGATGCCTCTGGATTTTTTGGAGGTCTTGCCATAATTTGGGACACGCAAGCTATTGAGCTTGGGGATTTCCATGTAGCCCATAACCTCATCCAGGCCTCTTTTCATCTGATTGGTACCAATATTCACGGTCACCTATCAAATGTTTACTTTCCTCAAGACCTAGCTAGCAAAGTGGCGCTTCTACTTATGATGGAGGTTCTGAATGCCAACAGAACTCATCCTCTATGGATTTTGGGAGGAGATTTCAACATGATAACAAAGCTGGAAGAAAAATCTGGAGGGCGTCCGAGATTGGACCAAGACAGTGCTCATTTCAGAGATTTCATTAGCAGAAGTTGGCTGATCGATCTTCCTTTCAACAATGGGACGCATACATGGAACAATAAGCGATCTGGTAGTCATCACATTGTGTCCAAACTTGACAGATTCCTGATCTCAGACAATGCTATCCACATGGAAGGGGACATCATAGCTTCCATCTTACCCATTACAGGGTCGGACCATTGGCCCATTGCCCTACAATGGCAGAGGCCTAATCAACATCTAAAGCGACCCTTCCGCTTTGAGGCTTTTTGGCTCGATCATCCCTCCTTCAAGGACATGGTACATAATTCATGGAAAAACTTTTCACCTCCTAAAGGATCTAAGATGTTTCAGTTCCAGCAAAAACTCCGGTTCCTAAAATCTCAAATCAAAAGCTAGAATCACTTAGTCTTTGGGAACATTTTTCAGGAAAAAAAAATCCTTGAAAGCAAGATGGCTAAGATCCAACAAGAAATTATCGAGAATGGGAGAACAGACCACCTCGACTACCGGGAACAAAATATACAAAGGCAGTTGAACGATAGGTACAGGCAAGAAGAAATCTTCTGGAGGAAAAAATCTCGCGTTCGATGGCTTAAGGAAGGAGAGCGCAATACAAAATTCTTCCATAGATCCACTATACAAAGGAGAATGTGCAATTACATCAGCCACATCACAAATCAGCAAGGAGAAAGGCTGGAAAATCATGAAGACATGGAGCGCGAACTGTTAGACCATTTCAGCAATGTGCACCATGAACCTCAGCTGAATAGGCATTCTGCTATTGATCAAATCTCCCATCTGATCCCCAAGATAATCACGGAGGAACATAATCAGATGCTTCTAAGCTCTGTCTCCCTACAGGAAGTCGAAGCAGCCTTAGCTCAAACCAAAATCGGCAAGGCTCCGGGCCTGGACGGCTTCACTTCCAACTTCTTTCATCATTTTTGGGATCTCATCAAGATTGAAGTTTGGAATTTGGTTTAAGAATCAAGAACTATGCATTGGTTATTGCCCTCCATCAACGCCACCTTCATCGCTCTTGTCCCGAAGGAAGATCAACTGAGCACTCTTGACAAGTTTCGGCCTATTGCTCTCTGGAATGTGATCTACAAACTTATCTCAAAATTCATTGCCAACCGTCTCAAGCCTCTCCTCCCCATGCTCATTTCTCCATAACAGACTAGCTATGTGGAAGGGCGGAAAAGCCTTGATGGGATCATTCTCACTCATGAAGTCATCCACTCCTTAAAGATCAGCAAGAAAGCAGGTATGCTATTTAAAATTGATTTGTCTAAGGCTTTTGATAAATTAAGTTGGACCTACATTCAAAGGATCCTGGAAGCTTTCGGTTTCAATCATTTGTGGATAAGGTGGGTCATGAACCTCATCTCATCCACTTTCTTTTCTATCTTGATCAATGGGATCCCTTCTAAGCCTTTCTCTCCTTCCAAAGGCATTAGACAAGGAGACCCCCTATCTCCTTTTCTCTTTGTGCTCATGGCTGAAGGCCTAGGTCGTCTCATCCGCAATGCTGCTCGTGTCAATCTCCTGAAAGGTATTTCCCTTCATGACCTTCCCCCTACCACCCATCAACAATTTGTAGATGACAATATGCTTTTTGGCCATCCCTCTGTGCCAGAAGCCCGTGCCTTCAAATCTATCCTGAATGTCTTTTCTGATGCTTCTGGTACCTCTGTCAATGCAACCAAGTCTCAAATATTTTTCTTTAACACTCCTGCTACTACTCAGGCCAATATTGCTCGTATCTTAGGCTTTCCCATACCAACCCTTCCAGCCAAATACTTGGGAGCCCCCCTCATTGATTTAGCCATCAAACACTCCTCCTAGAACGTCCTTTTGGAGAAGCTTGAAGCCCTTCTTTCCTCCTGGACCTTCAGAACCCTTAATATGGCCAGTAGGCTTGTTCTTATTAAGTCTGTTCTTCAGTCCATGCCCCTTTATCTTTTTTCGGTCCTGGCAGCTCCGAAATGGGTTCTCAAGAAAATCAAGATGCTTCAACACAGGTTCTTGTGGGGATCTTCGGGGCAAAACAGGAAATGGGCTCTTGTTCAATGGAATACAGTCTGTACTCCCAAAGAGGCAGGCAGGCTTGGCCTCAGGGACCCAACTCAAAGCAACAAAGTGATGGGAGCTAGATTATGGTGGAAATGGACTTCAAATCCGCACACGCCTTGGGCTAAAATCTGGGTAGCGAAATATGCTAATAATCGGCCCCCTGAAGAACTCATCAGGCTCACCCCTGATGCCCCAGGTTCACTTATCTGGAATGCCGCCAAGTAGCACATCGACCTAATTCAACAACATAGCTTCTGGGAGATTAGAAATGGACGCACCGCAAAATTCTGGACGGATGCCTAGCAGCAGCAACCAAAAATCGTGGACACCCTCAATCAATTCCACAGGAACAATTTCAGGCCTCAACAAGAGGACAAAGTTTACCAATATTGGAGGGAGGAGAACGATAATGGATACAGACAGTGGAAGCCAACCACTCTCCTTATCCCCAATGCTCAGGAAGACATCACTGCGGCCATATTTGCTGAGCTTCTATAAAGACGGATTAGGTGGTCTGAGGACTCAGACGTTCTGCGATGGGGTCACTCCTCTAAAGGGGTTTTTTCCACTAAGGAGGCCTACTCACTCTCCCTCGCTTCCTCCAACCCTCGCGATCCCATTTGGCAACGTGTCTGGGCTCCCGGAACATGGCCCAAAGTTTCGACTTTCCTTTGGCTTCTCAGTCACAAGAGAACTCTCACATGGGACAATCTAACCAGAAGGGGATACATTGGACCATCACGATGCCCCAACTGTAATCAAAGCACTGAAACCGCCTAGCATTTAATGATCTCCTGCAATTTGGAAAATATACTTTGGGAGAAAGTCAACTTTCGGTGTCAAAGAAGTAAGCCCTCTGAAGAGTTGCTCCACCTCATTCAATCCTGGCCCTTGGCTCCCTTCTCCTGTGCTATTCTCAACTCCCTCTGGCTTCTCATCCCTGGCCTTCTATTTTGGACCATCTGGAAAGAGAGAAACATAAGAGTTTTTAAAGACCGATCCACTCCTACTGATGTTCTCTGGCACTCTTTTTACTGCAACCTCCAAGAGACTCTCTCCCTTATGTCGTGGAAAGAAGAGGACTTTCCTTCCAAGCCTAAGGAACGAGCTATCTGGGATAATTGGCAACTCATGATCAGTCCATCCTCTTCTTCTCCTGACCGTCTTATCCCTCAGATTCCTGTTTGCTGGTCCCCCCCCCCCCTCTGGAGCTGTAAAACTAAACTTTGATGGAGCCTCCAAAGGCAACCCAGGCTGGGCTAGTTATGGTGGTATTTTCAGAGATTCCATTGGGACCCCTCTCTCCATTTTCTTCGGCCATCACGGATGGGATACCAACAACTCTGCTGAGCTCAAAGGTCTTTGGCAAGGTCTCTGCCTTTCTTAACTCCACAACTTCTTTCCTCTCATAGTTGAAGGAGACTCCCAAGTACTCATCAATATGGCTCAACACCTTCTCGCAGGTTCCTCCGCTGTCAATATTTCCACCAGCTGGAGATTAAATGCCAGACTTGAGCTTATGGAACGCTGGCTCAAAAGTTATAATGCTATCTCCTTCTCCCATATCAAACGTGATGGCAATAAAGTTGCTGACTTTCTTGCCAATATGGGTGTGGAGAGCTCTATTACCTTAATCCATGGTTCACTTAATATCCTCAATGATGAAAACAAACATAAGGACTGTAACGCTCTGGTGCAACAAGACTCTTCAGCTCCGGATGCGGTTGCTTCCAGTAGATGATGGGACGTATGTCCCCCAACGCCTCCCGAGGCTGTCCGTTGGGACTGGCCACATGGCCTCCCACACTCGACTTAATGGCGATATTCATTTCGCCACCCCTGGCAGCATTAACAGCTCTCTCTCGAAACATCTCCGCAACAAGTTTACATTTTGGTTTTCTTCGGCTCTCGCAATGGCTCAAGCCTCTCCTCACAGTGTTTGCCCTGTCTGCTCTGGAACGTTGCTTCTCGGAGCCTCCTGCCTTGCCGAATGCACCAAGCCTAGTGCCAGAACGCAGATAGGCCGGAGGTGCAAGCTCTTATGCTACCTGGAAACAACACCGGACTTTCACCACTCGCATAACCTGCTCTGTTGCTCAACCTCTCAGCGCAATTCTCCTGGCCATCTGTTACCTCTTCTTCTCTACCCACTTCATCCACCTCTCTTCCCCGCCATGCCTCGACTGCGCCATCGTATGCGAAGCTGGCGAGGTTCTTATCGTGGTCGGGCCTCCCGGTCTTAAGCTTCTCCCTCCGCCGCCTCGTCTTCTGAAGAGCTCTCCTTTGATAATGTTCAGGAATTCAGGTACAGTAGGGGCGTGCCTCGCTACCCTGGCTCCACCCCCCGCTCTGCATGTCACCCGCCTCCCTATGCTTCTTCCCCTATGCCTCATCCCCTTACCTCTGAATTTCCCTCTGCTGCCCTGCCGCATCTCCTTCCCTTCCTTCACCAGTCTTCCTAGCATGCAGAATTCACTTTTGAGTGAAAATTCGACAAACCGGTTCTCCGCGCCCATGTCACTGTCACGGTTAGTGAGGAAGCGGCCAGTTCAGAATTCCCTCCACCTGTGCCTCACAGACCTTATACTGCTCCTCATGGGCCCGCTAGGCCTAGCACTGCCACAGCTGGTTCTGTCAGGGAAGCCTCGACCCAGATATTCTCTGCCCCCAGTATCTCTTTTCAGGTCCAGCGCGCGGAGGATCTGAGCAAAGGAAAAGAGTCAACTTTGGAGGCGGAAGACAAAGATGGCGATGAATTCGGGTGCAGAATCACTGAAGAACCACCATCTCCAACCAATGAATAATAGTCAGAGGTAGCCCTTGAGGTTTTTATCCTACAAGTACATCATCTCTAAGTTATACTTAGCTCTCTTGTTTTTTCATCCTACGCTTGTTGCAAGCCATGCTATAGGCTTTTGTTATTTTGATGAACAATTTGAATGTACAGCTAGTTTCCCCATTGTGGGCGGCAGTTTAAACTCTCAATCTGAAATGGACTGGTTTCCCCATGGTGGGCAGTCCAAATTATGGTTTTCTTGGCAGTCAGGCCCTGTGCTCAGGCTTCCTTAGCTGAGATAGAGGCAGTTTTGTACCATTATTTTATAAATTAATAGATTTAGTGTTACTGAGAAAAAAAAAAAACTTTGTGGAATTTTGATAAATCTTAAAATTAGTAAATATTTGGTATTTGTAAATAATTTAGCTTTTATTAGATGATTTATTTATTTATTTTGTTGGGATGTGTTACTATAACATATAATTAACCAGTGTATATCCATGTTAATTCTGGATCTATCAAGCTTCGAGAGAGATCAAATCTCTAGAGGTGCAAACCTATTTTTCCAGTACAAAACTTGAGGAAAGGTTTGCACCTCGAAAGATTTAATCTATCAAGCTTCGAGAGAGATCAAATCTCTAGAGGTGCAAACCTATTTTTCAAGTACAAAACTTGAGGAAAGGTTTGCACCTCGAAAGATTTGATCCCTCTCGGGGCTTGATAGATCCATAGTTAAGATGGATCTAGGCTCGTGTGACATCCGTACAAAAAAAAAAAAAAAAGTTTACAATATTTTTTAATTAGCTTGGGCTAGAATTGTTCATTGTTTCACTGTGTGGTAAAATAACACCACGAGGTAAGTTTTCCTTAAAGACAATAAACTATACGACAACATACTTGTCTAAACAATTATATCACCATTCAACAACACGTATCAATATGCACAACATACCAAATAGTAATTTTTTAAGTGCTATGACATTAGACTTACCATATGATTAAAGGCTATTGTTCATAATATATTTGGGGAATTACCATATGATTAAAGGCTATTGTTCATAATATATTTGCGGCTTGTCTAATCTGACAGTTATGATCTGTCAATCCACAACCATAAATTCATTTTTCACATTCAGAAATTATTAATCTAAATCTATTATTATTTGTTTTCCGTGGTTCATGATTATTTATGTGATTAAATTAAAACGTACAAAGGTTATCTCCATTCCGATTATCTGTGCCACTATGCATTTATTTGGTTGACACTTGCCATCTTTAGCACCGTTAGATCTATTGGCAGAGATCGATGATGGAGAAAGAACTAGCCTGGGGTTAGGGTAATCGACCTCCCCTAAACCCTAACCGCTTTTCTCATTTGCATTGTGTGAAGTTTCCCTCGAGCTCTGCCGCTTTGTGGCTTTGTCACTACCAATGTTCTACATTACGCTGGTCCAAGGGTTCTTCGTGTTTAAACTAATTTTCCACACCATGGCACTACAAGAGGTAACAATTCAAGGGTATATCTTCTTTATTTTCATTTATTGAAGTCACTATTTATGGTTCTTCTTTTTACTCTGTAAGATTTTCTATTAAAATTATTTGGGGATTTACCTATGCGTAGAGAACCCCAGCTTCTACCTGCTTGCATTGTTGCACAACTGAGCTTCGTTATTATTTTCCTTTGCTTGGCTCATGAACTTGGGCTTCATTAATGTGCAGATTCATGGTGAAGGTGTTAACCCTCTTATTGTTGGATATTAAAGCTTATAATTATGGCACGGTCACACAGGTGAACCTTCTATTGTTATCTTTTTTTTGTTTCATTTACAAGTTTAATAATCTCTCAGGTGAGGGTTTAAACCATTCTTGTTTTCCTCTTGTTGTTTCAGGTCATGGCATCGATTTTCCCTAGCTCCTTTACCAAGGTAAACCCTCGAAAATCATATGGTATAGAGGTTACTCTTTTCTTTTGGTTGTTACTTAGGGTTTGGAACTATAACCCTACCATTCCACTATTGGGTGAAAATGTGAAGTTGGGTAACACATTTTGCCCTTTTTTGAGAAAAAAATTTCATTTTTTTTGTTCTTCAACTTTTTGCAAGCCAAAAAAAAAATTCTGTTTAGAATTTCATTTTGCGATAAAAAGTTGTCAGAAATTTTATTAGCTTTCTATTACTTATTTTTTGGAACTTTTTTATACACATTTGATATGTCAACTTAGTGTTTCTTTGAGTGTGTGTTTTTTAACAATCAAGGGATTCATAAGAAGTCATGTTAATATGCACTGGTGTATTCTTTGAAACTTCGTGTTTTTGAGAAACAAAATGTGTTACAACAATCTAGATAGAGTCTACCTCGGTTTCGTTATATTTACAAAACCAACTGATGCATATTATAATTACTAGAATTTTTTGAACTGATCCAATATGAAAAAAATTCATATATTGAATATGTTTCATGACGCATGAAATTTATCAACATATAAGTTATAAACTAAAAATCTAAAAACTACCCATTATAGATGACAGACCAATGTAATGCAACATATTTTTTTCAATTTTTTTTACAATGTATTTTGGAAGATACAAAATATTGATTTCACTAAATCACAATGACCTTTAGAAATTGTTTGCGCCCATTTTATTACAAAATTAATTAAAATTACTAAATATTTATGAAATTCCATAAAAGTTGTATTTCCTGAAAGTAGACTGAATTCTGAAAATGCTTGTCTTGGTTTCGAATGTTAATTCAGAATGTTTCGTGGAGTTTAATCAGGCCAAAGTTGCAGATATGTATTCAGAGCTTGGCTCTGCGTAATTGAAGACATGTTAGTTTGCCCGAACTTGTTAAAAAGTTCGACCGAATTAATTTTTTGCACCGACGACCCGTCAAGTCTGACGACACAAAAATTCGGCCGAACATTTACTTGACTTTCTGTCGAACGGAAAATACAACAAAGCCCCTCCAAAAAATCATTTCGCGGTAATATAAATTGACATAAAAGCATTCATTATTTTTCGCATAATTTCACACATTTCTTCATTTGGTCTGATTTTGCAAATGATTGTTTTGTGTTTAAGGACTTTTCTTGGAGGTACATTCAAAGAACATTTTTGCAAAAGATTGTTTTGCATTTAAGGAATTTTCTTGGAGGTACATTCAAAGGAAATTTTTGCAAAGGATTGTTTTGGTTTAAGGATTTTTCTTGGAGCTACATTCAAAGGACATTTCTTGGAGGTATGTGATACGTTTTTTGGATGTCTTTTCGGCTTCATTTTTTTTTTAAGGTATTTTGTTTTTAGAGGTTTTGGGCTTAATTTTCATTTTTTTTTTTTTAAGGTATTTTGTTTTTAGAAGTTTTAGGCTTAATTTTCATTGGTTTTTTTTTCAAGTATTTTGTTTTTAGAAGTTTTGGGCTTCATTTCCAAAGGACATTTTTTTGGATGTATTTTGTTTTTAGACGTTTTCGGGCTTAATTTCCAAAAGACATTTTTTGGTTTTAAGGTATTTTGTGTTTAGAAGTTTTGGGCTTAATTTTCATTGTTTTTTGAGGTTTTGGGCTTAATTTTCAAAGGACATTTTTTTGGATGTATTTTGTTTTGAGAGGTTTTTGGGCTTAATTTCCAAAAGACATTTTTTTGACTTAGTTTCGAAAGGACTCTTTTTGAGCTTAATATTCAAAGGACATTTTTTGGAAGTATTTTTTAAAGTGATATTTTTTTGGAGGTTTTTTTGAAGTATTTTTTAAAGTGGCATTTTTTTAAGAAGTTGGAATTAATTTTCAATGGACATTTTTTGGAGGTATTTTTTGAAGTGACATTTTTTTAGAGTACGTGTTTTGGGTTGAAGTAAATCATTTATAATGATTTTTTAAAATGAGTTTTTGTCTAACTTTTTAAATGATTTTTTTTTTTTGCAGGACTTGGAAGGAAATATTTTGGGCTTCGGTTCATTTTTATAAGACATTTTTTTCTCGGATTTCTTAAAGTAAGTGTTTTGGATTGAAGTATGTATTTTTTTCAAAATTTTTAAAATGAGTTTTTTTTTAAATTAAATATTTTGTGATGTTTTTTTAATTGAGTTTTTGTCTAAATTTTCAAGGAATTTTTTCGAACTTCATATTCTATTATCATGGGAAATCGAAGGAATTGCGCGAGAGAATATGATTGAACAAGAGACCCTGAGGAACGTAGAGAACAGGGAAGAGAATCTCGCAAAATAAAGAGAGAAGCACTCTCAAATATTGAAAGGGAAAATCAACTTCAAATAGAAGTTGAAGAAGATATGTAAATGTAAATATTATGAATTTGATATTTAAAATTTTCCTAGTGTAAAATGTGTTCAAGCTTAATTTTTATTTTTTGAACTAATTTGAAAAATATTTTGCAATGTAAACAGAGAGAGATATTCCTCAAAGCATTGATGATGAGATACAAATTTTGAAACAGAAAGTGAAAGAGATATTGAACCAATGATTGAAGATGGTGAAAATGTTGAAAGAAATACAAGTGAAGAAATTGAATCACAAAGTATGTATATGTGTGTGTGTGTTGAACACATGCATGTATTATTGAAATTATACATATTTATTAATTTAGTTATTTATTGAATATGTAAACTTATTATGTACTATTCATTCGAATATGTACAGATGAAATCAATGTCGATGATGATATGTTAGAAAATATTGACACTCACACATATAGAGATAAAAGAGTTGATCATGTTATACGATATCGTGTTAAATGAATTTTTGATACGTAATTCATGAAGGAAAATGTGATAGTTCAAGCCCAAATGTTGAAAGGTCTCCTATCATTAAGGAAATTAAAATAAGCTATGAATTTATTGGGTATTCAAAAATCAACAAAAGATAAAAAAAGAAGAAGGAAAATGCGATAATTAATATAAATAGTGCTATAAATTCAATTAGAAGATCTAGACAGAAAAATGTTTCATTTATATGTAGATCGATACATATGGAAATGGTTTCATCAAGTACTAAAGAGAATCACTTGGTAAAATCTATGGCACAAGCATTAGGAACCTCACGAAAGACTTTGCACAAACATCGGAAATTTCAGTTGCAAATAGATGTAAATGATGAACTCACTTGTTGGAGAGATATTTGTAGGCAACCATACAAAGATAGACTTGGATAAAATGTTAAAAAATAATATATGAATATTGGAAGAAAAATTCATGTGTTTTGCCAAATGCAAGGGATGTGATGCGAAGAAGAATAGCATGAAATCAATATGAAGAACATGAAAAACATTTCTTGGACACCACTCAGATAGAGTTGTTAAACATGTTCAAAGAAGAGAATTGTGAAATTCATGTCTCAATCACTGCTTTTGTTCAACAAAATTCATGGTATGTAAAACCTATCACCATACGTGACACTTGTTGTTTTCATTAGCATGTGGAATTTTAGTTATATTATGGCACATTCCTTAATTTTGGTAGAAAATTTTGAAAGATTGACCTCCTCCTTCCACTATCTGTGATTTCATATCTCAAATTCTAGAGAAAGCGATGAATTATTTTACGAAAAGAAATGTGTTGGTGGTAAAAAATGCGATGATTGTGGAAATTTGACTAAATTTCAAAACAAATATCATATTGATATAAATGATCAATCATTGTCCAACATGAAAGTGAAATGGAAGAGATATGAATATATTCATACATCAATTCAAGGTGAAAATAGTGTTAAAAGAATTGAATTACGAGAAGAATAAATTTTTGTGATAGACTTTTTTAGAAAGTTTGAGGTAGAAATTTACAAATACACCAAGCATTCCCATAGAGCTCGATGGCAAGACTTGCAATTCAAAAAATCTCGTGAATTTTTTCCACCAGGGACCATTTTGTCAGTGATTGATTTTGCAAAAAACTACACATTTGTTCCACAAAAAGAAATTCAGAGTGAATACTATCATTCTGACCAAGTCTCCATGCTCGTCCATATTCTATATAGACATGCTGAACAAAACATCGATCATATAGAAAGCACGAGTGAAAATCGACATATCATTAAAGAATATCACTTTTATATCAGTGACGATCGTACACATGATACATATTTTGTACAACATTGTTTTGGAAAAATTTATGATTCCTTGAAAAATCATGGAATAACATTCAATGAACATTGGATATGGTCAAATGGATGCGCAGGTCAATTCAAATCTGCACGATCATTCTTTTGGTTGTGTTGTCTTCATAAGAAAACCTGCATTAAACATTGTTGGAATTTCTTTGAGACTGGCCATGGAAAAGGAGAACATGATGGTGCAGGGGCATGCATAAAACAAGCACTTCGAAGATATCAAATGAACCCCTCTGCAAACCGACTTGTGGACGCTAAAGAAGTTGTTCAATGGTGCATCGCTGCTCTAAGCCATGAGACTAACTGATCAAGGGAAGTGCGAAGGTACATTCAATTTAATTTTTATTGGATATCCAATTTTAAATAGTGTACATTTATCACAATGATTATCTTTGATGGTATTTTGATATCATATTTACATTCTTCTTTGAATTTTCCATATATAGGTTTTTTTGGCATATTGGGATCGAAGATGTAGATAGATCAATTGGAAATGATGTTGAAACAATAAAAGGGACTCGAAAATTTCATTCAATTAAAACAAAGTTGTCCACAAATGTGTTTGCATTGGATAAAAGAAAATATTCTTGTTTTTTTCATGTTTGCATAGACAACACAGAATCCAATGATGTTTGTGAAAACAAAATGTATGTAAAATATTGGAAACATACAGAGCTAAATACAAAGGGGAAAATGTCCATTGCAATGTTTGAAGAAATGCAATCAGAGGAGACTACAATATCATCTGATGGTGATCGAGTTTCTGATCTTGTTAGAGAATATAACATTTGTATTGCTTTCAAATGATAGAGATCTAGAAATAGATACTAAAATTATTTTAAAGTTAAATTTTCATGTTAACTATGATGTAAATTTAAATACATAAGTTTGTTAAGTTTGTTTTATTGTGCAGGAGATGTTTTTGTTGTAATTGCACCTACTGAAAAGTATGAAAATGTGAAGTATTATTTGATGCGTTGCACTGAATGAAAGATGAAATTATTAGAAAACTATAATGATCACGGGTTTCCATATGACAGAGGATCTATTATACTGAAAGATTATTTTTGATTTTGTTTACTTTGAAGACTATGAAGCTAATGTCATAAGTTGTCAATATAGTCACTTGGTGTGTGCATCACACATAAAGTTGATAGAGGTTCAATCAAAGAAAAAAACTAAAATTAAAAAATGGAAAATGTCAAAATCCGATCATGAACGGATCATTGAAGATGGCATTCCATTGGAATTTTTTTTATTGAACTGCCCATCAATTTATTCTCTTTGGATTCATGTTTTAGAACTTCTAGAACTCAACTAAAAATTGAGCTTCCTTGTTATGTTATCTGTGTAAGTGTTTGCACATGTACATTGTTTTGGTACATGCACACTAGTATCAAATGAAATACATGCATTGATGAAAAATGTTACATGTATTAGATATATGTATGTTCTAGAAGTATATATATATATATATATATATATATATATATATATATATGTTCCTGGGAATTCAATCTCATGAAAGTAGTTTTACTATGTGCATTGATGAAAAATGTTTCATGTACTGAATATATATGTTCTAGAATGCAATTAACTAAAAGTAGCTAAATTATATTGGCATTGATGAAAAATGTTGAAATACTATATATATATGTTCTAGAATGCAATTAACTGAAAGTAGTTTTTCTTCGTGCATTGATGAAAAATGTTGCACGTACTGGATATATATGTTCTAGAATGGAATTAACTGAAAGTAGCTTTTCTATACATGCATTGATGAAAATTGTTGCATGTACTGGATATATATACATTATAGAATGCATTTTTAAAATTTTATGATTGTTTGACACATCTAACAAGACCTAGAATCTTATGATTGTTTATATATATATATATATATATATATATATATATTGTACTTCAATTGTTTAACATATATAATCAAACATGAGTAAAATCATTTCTACATTTTTTTTGTTTGAAAAACGACAACTTAAATTAAAAAAAAAAAACATAATATCATAATCACATGCCAAATGTAGTTCAACCATCCAAAACTTGAGTTTTAAAAAAAAAACATTATATCACATCATTACTTCACATGCCATGCCAATTGTAGTTCAACTATCCAATAAAAACAAAACATTATATCACATGCCAAATGTAGATCAACCATCCAAAACTTAAGTTTTAATTTAACAAAACATTATAGATCACAACATTACTTCACATGCCAAATGTAGTTCAACCATCCAAAACTTAAGTTTTAAAAACAAAACAAATTATAACACAACATTACTTCACATGCCAAATGTAGTTCAACCATCCAAAACTTGAGTTTTAAAAACAAAAACATTATATCACAACATTACTTCACATGCCAATTGTAGTTCAACTATCCAATAAAAGAAAAACATTATATCACATGCCAAATGTATTTCAACCACCCAAAACTTAAGTTTTAAAAACAAAACATTAATATAGATCACAACATTACTTCACATGCCAAATGTAGTTCAACCATCCAAAACTTAAGTTTTAAAAACAAAACAAATTATAACACAACATTACTTCACATGCCAAATGTAGTTCAACCATAACACTTTAAAAACAAAACAAATTATTTAACACAACATTACTTCACATCACATGCCAAATGTAGTTCAACCATCCAAAAATTGAGTTTTAAAAACAAAACAAATTATATATAACACTGTAACATTACTTCACATGCCAAATGTAGTTCAACCATCCAAAACTTAAGTTTTAAAAACATTATATATCACATTCACATGTACCAAATGTAGTTCACATAAAATATGTCCAAAATTTGTAGATCTCATGAGTATCAAGTTATATATGAGTGCATCTAGATAAGACTATATATAAAAAAAATTAAATTTAAGACTAAATCTATTGAAAATATAATGTTGCACATGTGCATGTGCATCATCCATCAAATACAAATGGATGTAGTGCCTTTCCCAGCAAAGTCTCAATCCGCGAGCTATCTTGTGAAGCATGGGGAACCTGTACACAATGTGTAAAAACATTAAAATTTGATGTTTTAAAATTGAGTGAGAATATATAGAACTTCATGTAAAAAACAAAATATAAAAAAAAATCATGCAATACCTCATGAGGTTCCCTCTCCATTTGTTGCTCATCTGCTACAACTTCCCCAATGGGAACATCTCCAACAGTAAACTGTACAATATACATGTACAGTTATATATATATATATATATATTTATTAAAAATTTTTAAATGAAATTGCATATATATAAACTTATTTTCAATAATATTAAAAAAAAGTTAGACAACTTGTTCAAATGGTTGAAATGGTGTGGATGTTCCTATCTCCATTGCTAGAGTCCATGGAGAAAAGAAATACTCTATAGAAACCTAAAATTCAAAAAATTTAGAAGTATAAAATAAATCAAAATCTCTAGAATTCAATTTATAATAAAACTTTTAAGCTTCAATTTATAACTTTTAACTTAAAAATATATATATATATATATTTAAGTGAAAAATTGAATACTTGTGCTGTAGGATTTGGCACATCTCCTAAGAGTGGTTCAGAAAGAAAATCTTCGAAAACCTAAAATTCAAAAAAATTAAAATAACTCAAGATATAGATATATCTCATTTTTTAATGGAACTTTTTGAGGTGGAATATATAACTTAAAAACATAAATTTTAAAAGTGAAAAATTGTCCATACTTCTTGTTGTGGATTTGGCACATCTCCTAAGGAAGTAGAAGGTTCATCTCCCAAGGAAGAAGAAGGTACCGCCATCCCAAAAATATTGGATGGAATCAGAATTTGTTAAAACATTTTATTATATATATGTACATGTACATGTGTGCACAATTATTTATTTTAAAAATATCACTTTGAAAACACTAACATTTGCCAAAAAATCTTGATGGTGAGACCCATCTTGATTGTTTGAACCAGAGGCTCTGAACGTGATATTAACATTTTCTTCATTCATCAAGCATGACAACTGCAAATGGTGTTAACATATAATGATACATTTTTGTTAGATTAATGTATACAAATAAATGTATGTATATATGTATTTATTACAAATTGTACATGTGTTAAAATAATTGAACCGTAAACATTAACACATACTGTTCCCATGACCTCTTCTTCATGAATAATTAGGTCCTGCCAACCATTACGACAATTATTTGCATATGTTTTGAGATATTCAACACTCATGTTTTCAATCTCTTTATCTGTATAATACACAAAATTAGCGTGTGCATTCTCACGTGCTTTTTGTCGATTCAGACAAACATCGACTCCACCCAATCCACTGTGAACGTTGTCAATGATGGCATCTCTTGCTTCTCGACAAGTTTGAGAAGTGGCTTCTATCTCTGACCGCAAAGTTTCAACACAAAAAGGTATAATAACCAATGGTGGCTCAGGGAGAGGCAACTCAACATCACGCCTAGCACCCCTATGGTCACACAATTGACCTTTCCCAGGACCAACAAATTCATAGGGAAGGTCATTGTAATTGGGTTTCATTTTCGAAAATAATTTTGCATAAAATAATTTTTCAAAATAAAGTGGTACCTCGTCGTTCCATGGGAGTCTTCCATAGGCCGCAAGGTGTCTATCATGCAAATAGTGAGATATATGAGGGTGCTTGAAATATTGCACCTTCAACATATTTCTTTTCAGCCCTTATTTGAAATTAAACATAGACTTGGCCATTTATGTTGTAACTCTTTGCTTAACAACCTCCCATTTATCTGGACCAATCTCTGTTTCCTTTCTTTTTCTCATGACTTCAAGAAAAGTATCAGTGGCTGGCCCAAGCTTTTGGTACACATCTACTAGTTCACCTAAAGAGTGTGTAACTATTTCTAATCTTTGTCAACTCTCTGCAGGTAGAGTCAAAGCCATGAGATCTCTCTTCAATTTTTCATGAAGATGTTGAAACCTTTCTAAGGTGCATTGCTGTATGTTTATTTCCCAATGTATATTGGAAATGTCGAATGGATAAGTCGTGGTTGGTGGACAACCTTCTTATTGAATGACATGTTCTGCCCTACGCCTTTTTTTAGAAACATTTAGAGCAGCATTTTCAGCCTCTGCATCAATATATACAATTTTTTATATTAAAAAAACACATGTAAACAAATTTGTAAAAATTGAATGAAAATAATATTCAAATTGATGGCCACCTCGATGTGGTTTTCTAGCATCTTGCCCACCTTGAGACTATTGAGAACTAGAATGACCCTGCTAAGAACCAACACGACGACTGATTGGTTGAGAACCAACACGACCATCCGTTGATTGGCCTCTCAGAGAATACATATCACCACCTTTACGCAATCTGCCAACACTTATTGATGGCCTTCTAAGGAAATCTGAACCACCACAAACCTCACGAGACGAGAGAGAAGCTTCATAAAAAAGTATAAATTTATAATCAATTCAAAAATACATTCAGACATATAAATACATGTACATATTCATTGATTAAATCACGTGAACCATACCATGATTGCGTGAACCATGGGAATTCTCTATTGATGGAATAGACACCCTTCTCCTCTTAGATCCTAAGAAATAAAAAATGAAACTTATTAACAACTAATTTAACACACAAAATTGATCAAAAATCAATTCCATATGTACACACATGTATGTATATGTATGGAGATTTAAGATTATATTTAAATACCATGAACATCCCTCGATCCCTGATCCCCCTCTCTCATAGAGATATGGGATTATGTTAATCTTCGTTGTTCATCCTCCATGATATATATATCTACAATGGACATTTACAATTATTTTTTAAATTACTATTTAAAATAAATTCAAAATAAATTTTAGAAAATTAATGTAATTTAGTGTACAAAAATTATGTAAAACACAACTTTCAAAGCACTAATTGATGTGTGAAACTCAATTTAAGAATTTTTTTTATAAAAATGTTAAGTTCACCAAATTGTGCTTTACATGGTGGGAGCACACTTGGTATAAAATTGAAAAAAACACATGGTCATTATAAAAGAAGCGTGAAACTCCATTTAAACAAAAATTTGTTGAAGTCCTTGCATTTTAATTTTATAAAAATGTGAAGTTCACAACTTGCTGCAAATGTGAAGTTCACCAAGTTTCTCTTTACATGGTGTGGTGGGAGAAAAATTGGTATATAATTTTAAAAAACACATGGTCATTAAGAAAGACGCATTTATAAGTACAAGACACACACATATCCAAGATATGTTACAATGTACATCAATAAATTTTGAAGGAGAGTGTCTCAACGCTAATTCATCTTTGAGAGATGAATCTTGAATTTTTGAAGAAGAGCGTCTCAAAGCTAATTCATCTTTGAGAGATGAATCTTGAATTTTTGAAGAAGAGTATCTCAAAACTAATTCATCTTTGAGAGATGAATCTTGAATTTTTGAATAAGAGCGTCTCAAAACTAATTCATCTTTGATAGATGAACCTTACATTGGAATTGCCCCGTATAATTCTCTTTGATAGATGAATCCTGAATTGGAATTGCCCCATGCAATAGATTAGCAGACATTTTATTCACATTTGTACAATGTCTTATACTAAAAAATTAAAATTGGCTAACAATATTGTTTGCTATTCCATGCAGTTCTTTTGGCCTCTCCTTCTTAACTTGGTACACGTCTTTCATTTGGTTGCACACAAGTTTAGAATTGGTGAAAACTACAATTCCATTTGATCCATACTCCATATATGTTCCCAAGCCTTCTATTAATGCAATATAATATGCCTCATTGTTTGTTGTTCTTCCCAGTATATTCATTTTCCTTTGGACGACTTTTCTAGTCGCAATATTGGAAAGCACATATGTAATCAATGATTTCCCTCGATTGGGATAGAATGAAACGTCTATGCATAATGTCCATTTTTCAACCATATTTAGTGGGTTTTTTCATCCTTAAAGAAAAAAAAATTCAATAAAAATGTATTAAATTGACATTTATTGCAAATGCATGGGAGAAATGACACATGTGCATGAAATAAATGACATGTGCATGGTTTATGTTAAAGTTTGACTTAAATTTTATGGTAGAATTCATATCTATAAATGAGATCCATTAAATATTTCATTGCCTAGAGTTTAAGGGAGATTTTTGACACATATACATGGTTCATGCATGGTTTGCATGAAAGTTTGCCTTAAAATTTATGGAAGAAATCACATCTAGAAATGACATGCCTTAAGAAAGGATGAGATCCAGAGGCTACCTAGCCCTTTACATGCCTTAAGAAAGGATGAGATCCAGAGGCTACATAGCCCTTTACAGACTGCTTTCGAACTTTGAAGTTAATACTCAAGCAACAAACTAAAATCCTATAGAAGTTCAGCCACTTTAGGTTCAGTTTTTAGGCCTTAAAGTTTTCCTTGAATTAATGGGGGAAAGCCTTGAGTTTGGGGGATACTATCCTACGAGAGTTCAAAAATTTTATGTTTAGTTTTTAGGCATTAAAATTTGCCTTGAATTAATGGGAGAAAGCCTTTAGTTTGTGGGAGAAATGACATTTACATGGTTTGCAAAATTATTTTATGCACTTATTGAAACAACTAGTTGTGGTGGTTGATGAAGTTATGTCAAAATTCACACCTTTATGTGTTTGTGGGAGAAATGATATAGAAATGACACATGCTTTAAAGTATTCCTAAAATTTTATGGGAGAAGGGAGAAATGACACATGTACAAGGTTTGCCTTAGAGTGGTAGTGGTTTATGGATATTAAAATGAAGAACTTCTATTTCTATTCTAGAGATTGACTGTAGGGGCATTTACTAGATATGTCACCTTTGAGAAAACATGAGATCCAAAGGCTACCTGGCCCTTTACAGACTCTGAATTTAGAACTTGTAGAAGTTAACACTCAACAGACAGAGTAAAATCCTATGGAAGTTCAAAATCCTATGATATTTCAGCCACTTTAGGTTCAATTTTTAGGCCTTAAAGTTTTCCTTGAATTAATGCGAGAGAGCCTTTATTTTGTGGGAGAAATGAAATTTACGTGGTTTGAAAAATAGTTTTATGCACTTACTAAAAACATGCTTAAAGTTAATGGGAAAAAGCCAACATGACACATGCTTTAAAAACTTTTCCTAAGAATTTATGGGAGAAATGACACATGTATGGGAGAAATGACACATGTACATAGTTTGCCTTAAAGTGGTTGTGGTTTATGGATAATAAAATGAAGAAATTGTATTTAGATTTGTTCCAGAGATTGACTATAGGGACATTTACTGGATATGTCACCTTTTAGAAAACATGAGATCCAGAAGCTACCTGGCCCTTTACAGACTATGCCTCTAGAACTTATAGAAGTTAACACTACCTGGCCCTTTACAGACTCTGCCTATATAACCTTGTAGAAGTTAACATTCAACAGATAGACTAAATCCTATGGAAGTTCAACCACTTCAGGTTCAGTTTTTAGGCTTTAGATTTTTCCTTTAATTAATGGGAGAAAGCCTTTAGTTGTAGAGTAACCTTATAAAATGCTTTAATGTGAATATAGTACTTTACCTAGAAAACAATGGAATTGAAGACTGTGCTTATATATCAGAGTTCTGTTATGAAAAATTAGTTATTTCCTTAATAAGAAGTATGATTTAGTACTTATCAAATTGTTTAATAATCTATAATAATTTCGTTTTTGGCTTGTTACTGTATCATTCATCTTTGATATGTACAAGAATTTTACAACTTCAACATCAACCTACACTATCATCATATCATTGTAGCCATGTCAATCTAGATTATTTATATCCTTTACATCATACAACACTCCACTTTTAACATTTTAAAATAATAAAGCAACATGGAAGGTGTTAATTTAGGTACATTAATACACTCCACTTTTAACATTTTACAAGAATAAAGCAACAGGGAGGGTGTAAGTTTAGGTACATTAATAAAATACAACCATGTCAATCTAGATTATTAAGACCCATTATATCATATTTAGCACAATCTAGATTATTTATATCCATTACATCCTAAAACACTCCACTTTTAACATTTTACAAGCATAAAGCAACATGCAAGGTGTAAATTTAGGTACACATAAAATACAACCATGTCAATCTCGATTATTAAGATCTATTACATCATAAAACACTCCACTTTTAACATTTTACATTTTACTCACCTTGAGTTTGGGGGATCCTATCCTATGGAAGTTCAATAGAGCCATGTCAATCTATATTATTAAGATCCATTACATCATAAAACACTCCACTTTTAACATTTTACATTTTACTCCATTTGAGTTTGGGGGATCCTATCCTATTGAAGTTCAGCTACTTTCAATTTTTAGGCCTCAAAGTTTGCCTTGAAACAATGTGAGAAAGCCTTGAGAAATGACACATGCTTTAAAGTTTGCCTTAAGAGATTATGGGAGAAATGACACATGTACATGCTTTTCCTTAAAGTGGTTGTGGTTTATGGATATTGAAATGAAGAACTTCTATTTAGATCTATTCCAAAGATTGACTGTAGGGAATTTACTGGATATGTCACCTTTCATAAAAGATGAGATCGAGACGCTACCTGACCCTTTACAGACTCTTCCTATAGAACTTGTATAAGTTAACACTACCTGTCCCTTTACAGACTCTTCCTAGAGAACCTTGTAGAAGTTAACACTCAATAGACAGACTAAAATCCTATGGAAGTTCAGCCACTTTAGGTTCAATTTTTAGGCCTTAAAGTTTTCCTTTAATTAATGCAAGAAAGCCTTTTGTTTTAGAGTAACCTTATAAATTTCTTTAATGTGAAGATAGTACTTTACCTACAAAACAATGGAATTGAAGACTGTGCTTATATATAAGAGTTCTTTTATGACATCTTTATCTTCCCTACCTGAAATGATATTATCTTCCTTTCCCTGTATGTTTCAAGGTATTGAAAGAATGAATTTTCTAAATGGCATAGTTTTCAAGATGTGGAGTTGTTTGTTGGTTTTACTTGGTATTCTCGAAGGGATAGACATTTCGACTCATTTCTGAAAGTTTTTTTATTTGAAGTCAATCATGTAATTTTGAAACAGATAAAACTTAAGCGAGGAACGCCGAAAATGAAAATAGTTTGAGGCAGTCCATTAGTGAGACTTAGTATGGCCGCATGACACATATAACATTAGGCCATTGAGTTATGGATTCACTTATAGCTATTGAGTCCTACTCATTTGACCTATGGGTGTTTATCATTTTTTTGTTGATCACACAAGCTAGGTTTGTTTGGAGGTTGTGCAGTCAAGGTTTTTTTATTCAATTAGTTGTCTGTTGATTTAAGCCTATAAAGAATATTTCCTATAAATTGTGGATCAAACTTCTAAGCTGATATTATCCTAATTTTATTTTATTTTGAGTTATGAAAGCATCTAAAAATCTTCTTATCGCAGATTATGAGGTATTTATTGGTTGCATATGAATTTCTTGATCATTACAATCTATCCCTTTATTAGAAATCTATCATTGGAAACCACAAGAAATAGGTACCAAAGGGTCCAATGATCCGGATTTATGCAGGAATGCAACAGAATAAACATATAACCATAAATACAGAGATGCAGCGGAAATAACACTTCATTTCATTAATATCAAAGAACTAAAATTTGCTTACAGACAAAATGGAAATAAAACTAGCTAGGGCGCCGGTAGCTATCTCTGAGCAGAGATGTGGTGGCTACAGCCCTCTGAACTGTGTTACAATGAGGCTCGAGGGCCTATTTATCATTTAGAAACAATGGGAAATCCTAAACAGCCAAAACCCTAACCCTAGGAGATGAAGCGCCAAAACTATGGGGCCCGTTTGGGTAAATTGGTGTTTCAACTTCCCAGGGGCGTAACTTTGGCATACGATCTCCGTTTGACGCGTACCATACCTCGTTAGAAAGATCTATCCGAGGTAGATACAGCTCTAGGAGCTGTGTTGGGTCAAAAAGATTTAGTTCCTTATGCCATTTATTTTACCAGTAAAAATTTGACTCCCACTGATCTGGATTTATGTAGGAACGCAACAGAATAAACATATAAACATAAATACAGAGATGCAGTGGAAATAACACTTCATTTCATTAATACCAAAGAACTGAAATTTGCTTACAGACAGAATGGAAATAAAACTAGCTAGGGCGCTGGTAGCTATCTCTGAGAAGAGATGTGGCGGCTACAGGCCTCTGAACTGAGTTACAATGAGGCTCGAGGGCCTATTTATCATTTAGAAACAATGGGAAATCCTAAACAGCCAAAACCCTAACCCTAGGAGATGAAGCGCGAAAACTATGGGCCCCGTTTGGGTAAATTGGTGTTTCAACTTCCCAGGGGCGTAACTTTGGCATACGATCTCCGTTTGACGCGTACCATACCTCGTTAGAAAGATCTATCCGAGGAATACAAATTTGGAACAAGAAACATCAGTCCATGGACCCATGTTGCTCTCCGTTTTCCCAAAAAACGTCGTTTAGGGCCTCAAAACGGCTCCGGAAGTTTAGGACCCGAAAAACTGCTAAAAATAGTAAACTGTGCCGAAACTGAAAAAATGAAATAGACAATGGTGGAGCCCCAAGTGGAATAGGCGGGTGACCACCAAATCCACCTGGATCATTCCTCCCCCCTTAGGAAGAAATGGTCCCCATTGCGTTAAGTTCCTCCATGAGATGAGGAAATTTCTGCTGAACTTGGTCCCTGGTGAACCACTTTCCTTGGTGCAGGAGTTGGCCGGCTTTGACAACCCGATATAGTTGGATCTTCTGCTGGCAAGTGTTCTTGATTTGCATGTCCATGATGCAATCTGTGGTGGCCTGTTCCATGCAGTCTGGATTTAACTCAGTTGGTGTGAGTTGTTCTGCAATGTCTGAGGTGTCCAGTAGAGGTGGGAAGTAAGGACGAAGGCGATCCACATTGAAGACTGGGTGCAGACCAAGGAATGGTGGAATACTGAGCTCGAATGCATTGTTCCCTACAGCCTTGGTGATGGTGTACGGCCCGTATCGGAGCGGGCGAAGCTTGCAGTGGGGTCCAGTGAGGCGCTCCTTCTGCAAATGTAGCCATACTTTGTTACCCACCTGGAAGTTCTGTGACACCCAGTGTTGATCATGTCGTTGCTTGTACTTGGCATTGGCTCTATCCAATATATCATGAACCTGTTGGCGTATGTGTTGAATGCGCTCGATGAAGCTACTGGCTTTGTCAACTTTAGACTGGACATGAGCTGAATTGGCCTGAGCAGCTGCAAATGGCATGGCTACGTCAATGGGACATAGTGGCTGGAATCCCAAGCCCACCTGAAAGGGGCTATGGCCGATTGAACTGTGGAGAGCCCTATTATAACTATGTTGTACATAAGGGAGGCTCTCATCCCATGTGCGTGGATGCTTTGAATTGTACATGCGCAGAATGTGTACAATCATTATGTTGACGACCTCTCTCTGGCCATCTGTTTGGGGTTGGAAAGCTGTGGACTTGCTG
>JAXQQM020077612.1:0-14465 GCA_034641835.2 Pinus albicaulis | reverse complement strand
TGTTTCATTATGGTTCACTTTATTGAAAACGTTTAACTATGATTGAATATGGTTGACTATGTTTGAATATAGTTGACTATGCATGACTATATTTAACCATAGATGACAAACTTTGACTTTGGCTGATTGTACTTATTAATGATTCACTATGACTAAACATGTTTATTATAGGTGACCATTGTTGACCATGTTGACTATGGCTGAAAAAAATTAATTTGGTTAAATATGGTAGGCCATGGTCGACTAAGAGGTTGATGAGATTAAATCAAAGTAGTTTTTCATTTCAAAAAAATGAATGTATATGTTGAACTAGCCAAATGAAGGTTAGCATCCACTTGTTCAACGTGTTAGTTATTTATTTCTATTTTAGGTTTAAACAAATTGATAATTTCTTGATAGAAAAAGAAATTAATTGGTGTAAGGGAATGAGAGAGAATAAAATTTGACTCCATTTTTGGAAATTTGGGAATACTTAAAATTTAGGATCCAAAAAATTCATCATGGTCGGGCTATGTTGAATTGCTATGTTTCGCAAGTCTTCTAATACATTGTGTTATTCCTTGAGGGTTATGTCAAATTATAACACTCCTTAAGTGTTATGTTGGACTATGATATTTTCTAACCATTTTATCAGATTATGGCATTCATCTTGCATTACTTACTTCTAATATTTTTTGGATGGGGATTGAGGAATGTTTCAATGGTTATGTTGCATTGCAATGTTCATTAAGGGTTATGTCACATTGTGACATTATTGAATAATCATACTTTATTGCAAAGCCCCTCAATGGTTATGTCTTATATTATATTTTTTTTTTTGTAAAGAAGGATTGGTGTTTAATCTTAAGAATATTTTGTGGAATGTGAAGAGTTATAGTTTAGGAGGATTTGATTAAGGTTGATGTCAATATTACGTCACATGATGGTATTCATATGGTGATTTATTGTGTGTGTGTGTGCACGTGCGTGAGAGAGAGAGAGAGAGACATAAATAGGATTTCACACAAACTTTTATGTTTCCTTTATTCATTTTGAAGAGTAATAATATAAATAGTTTTGTTTAAATTTGTAACCAATATTATGTCACATTATGATATTGAAAGGTTGAGTCCAATACTATATAACAATATGATATTAAGTAGTTGAAATTATGAATTATTTTGAATTATTTTATCATTGATATCATTTTTAAGAGATAAGGAGAAATACCATTTACAAATTTATTAAGGAGACCATAATACATCTCCTCTCTTCATTTCAAGTTTAGCTATTTATGTTTACTCAGTAAAGTCAAAATAATAAAAATGCCATGGATAAATGTTTAATGATTTTTATCTATTTTTTTTTAATCCTTTTAGCACTAAATTTATGGTGACACTAAACTAGAAGTATATAGTTGTTGTTATAATATTGAGAATATGTTGAAGGAGAACCACCATTAATCATGAAATAGTATTTTGTATTGTTAACTACATGATGTATAAGTTTTATTCTATTTTCCATAATGAGATGAATTCAATGGAATACATAGAAATATTGCCTCCATTGATTTTAAATTTTTATTATTATGAACATAAAATGTAGACTACGATTCGGACGAACGCTACATTATAAATTGTATAAGAATTTTTAAACTAAACTATACTTTATATTAAATGAATTTATGTAAATTATCTAAGGGATAGATTTGAAAATGTTGGATTTAGTACTTTTTAAAGCGGATTATGTTTGAGGGGTTGATTGTGGTTGAAAATGATGAAATACAGTTAATAATGCTTGACTACTGATGGGACCCCAAGTTAGATACAAATGCAAGACCATCTAATCTTTCCGATGCAGATTAAACCTCTCCTTCTGCACTTAATAATCTATTTTTCATATTTAATATGTTCTTATGAAGGTTAATAGATAATTTTAATATTGTGTGCCTAATATTATTTATTTTGCATAATATTATGAGAATATTGGATAGATATTTAAGGTCTACAAAATGAGAGAATTTAGGGACTTTGTCCCTACCATAGGATGGACAATTTTTTGATAGTAAATAAATAAAATATTATTAATTATTGCATATATCTAAAGATATATTGGTTGAGAAAATATAGGGATGTGTTCCATGTTACAGGATAAGCTAGAAGCCAACATATAATGAGGTTTCATATTGTTGGGGAACAGATCCACTTTTTGAGGAATTTTGGAGGGGGAATGTTTCCTCCTGTGAAGGATTTTTCTTCCCCGTTAATTTGTACAATAATTCAAACTAGCCTCTAGGGGGGAGGAATGTTTGGTGTTTTTTTAATAAGATTTCTTATTTAGTAGTTCTACTTTCATTTCTAGAATAAATGTACTTGACTTGATTCTAATAATGAATTTTGGTTTCATTTTCAACTTAAAAGGCTTGGTTTCCTTCATATAACTTTGAGTATCATTAGGCTTTGTAACATACCCCCTTACCAACCCTAGCTCCTATGAAGGAAGACAGAGGGAAGTTCCAAGGTATCATTATGGAAACGAGGTCTACTTTTTTTTCTTTCTTTTACCCTTTTGAAACTGAAATGAATGGTCACATTGTATTCATCTCGTCGAGATTATTTTGGCGATATAAATTATTTTTTCAAATTGAATTTTGGATCAAAACGATATGCCCCTCTCAAAGCTAACTTATTAGATGATGCCACAACATCTTAACGTTCCACATGGTACACACATGGCTATCCAAGTCAAGCGCCAAGTTGTTCCTTATGGAACATATTGACTCGTTCATACGAGTCTCATAATATCCCGTCAAGAATTCACATGGCCCACATTATCGCATATGCCAAAGGTGAGCAGCTGCGGGCCATTTGAAGGCCATGTCAACCAAGAGCTAATATTCTTGGAAGTTTACTTTAGCATGCTGAGTCATTTTATCAAATAATATTTCTTATTGAGATCCATTTCCACCGCAGAAAATTTCCTCTAAGAAGGTTTACCCCCAATGGCATTTTCTCGAACAAGTGCTCTCGTCGAGAATATTTTCCTCCAAGGTCATTTATTCTTGATGCCATTTGATGTGATATTTTTCCTCAAATAAGGGAAGAAGCCTCTCCTATATTTCTTCGAGAAACCTTTTGGGTAAATGTCACAATGTGAGATTTCAGTGGTAAATAACATAAAGAGAATTCATGAAGAGATGGATATAGTTTTTTGGCCTAGAGGTTCGACATGTCATGTTGTAGAAAAAAACCTAGAATATAATAGTTAATATGAACCTTTTTTCCATCTTAAAACAGAAATATCGAAGAGTTTTTCTTCGAGGAAATCAAAGGGAGGAAAAATTGAATTTTGCTAAAAAAAATCCAAGATCCTAGATTTCAATATTTATTCAACGATGGATTTGTTTCCTCTGGTATTTATCCAACGAAAGAGGATTATCCTCCTAGAAACATCCAATCAAGGAAGATTATCCTTCAAGACTATTCAAATGGCCATGATTTTTCCTACACTTACGTACTCCTCCCTCACACTTTTGAAGTTTTTCAAGACTTTTACGTGTATTTATTTATAAGGATGTATGCTTGGTCGCTGGGAACTTAGAAGATATGAAGGCATGGTCGATCAATTTAGATACCCCTCTTGAGCTTATCATGACCAATGATGCATTGTAGTTGACTTCCTATAAAACATGTTAATGTGTGTGTGTGTGTGGAACAAGACTTATCCCTCCTGAGTTTCTTGCTCTGAATGTTTCAGCCTAACTCATCTTGTGCTTTGCAAAAAACATAACTATAAGTGTGTGTGTGTTTTTTTGCATGTGTATGTGTGTTTAACATTTTACTTACATAAAAGAATAGGGCTAAACATCCCAAGATTTCAAATTTTGTAACATAAGGCCTGATCACCAATTCACAAATCTACAAGATTCTCATACAACTTTCTTTAACATATATTTATATGTATATTATAACATAGGTCATCCAAACTATTTACATGCACAAAGAGAGAACATAATATTCCAAAATCATTAGGAGGTTTACCCAGGATTTAATCCTCACACTTCCACAGGGGAAATAAAGTATCCATTAAGCATAAATCAAGTCATTTACACATACAAAAAAAACATAAATTTCTTCCCATATAAAATACATTGAAATTCTCATGAATTTAACTTACAGTTGAATGAAAAAGGATCATAAACATAACGAAAAACCATTTAAATATTTTAGTCGACAACATTCATGCAACAATATCATGTAATATTCACAAAGAAATTTCTTTAAATTCATAGATCTCAACTCAATGCATTTGATTTATGATTTATCAAAGAAAGGAAATTAAAGGTGAGACTTCAATTTTTCACCCAACCATAGATTTACTATAGCCATAATTACTTACAAAATTCATGATCTAAGGGAACTTATTTTTCAACATCCTTTAGAGAAATCCTTCTTCACGACACAGAAGATAGGAAATACATATTACAATGGGTGGTTTTTCATCTAGTCAACCACAAAACAATTCATGGTGAGGGTGGTTTATCAATTCTGTCACACACTCAATAAGTTATTTATTAGCCCACAACAAGCACCCTTGTGCATGTGTTTTATCAGTACTATCAAGCACCTTTAGTGGATTATAACTTGTGTCAAGAACTCCATGAGGGGTTTATAACTTGCGTCAAGATAAATATGTTTTCCTACTTGAAACTATTCGTGTAGCCTCTACTCATATGCATAATGTTTTTACCTATCATGGGAAGCCTTTGAATTTTTCCTGATCTTAACCGTTTCCTATTCCATTTCTTTTAGAAAATATGGCCCGATAAGTACTTTATTCACTATATAATCCTACTAGTTGATAGGGTTGTTACATTTCCTTCCACAAAGTTCCTCAAAATGGCCTACTCCCAATGACTCTTTACAACCATCATTGTATGCACATTCTAGCAATGGAAGGTAGTCTTCCAATTTTCTCGATTGATGCATCAAATATGTTTTCATCATGTCATCAAAAATTTGGTTTACCCTTTTGGTTTTACCATTATTATAAGGATGGTAAGTGGTGTTGAAATTTATCTAAGTTCCAAAACCATAAAATAATGTCTTCCAAAATTTTGAGGTAAATTTGGAATCTTTGTTTCATATTACCTTTTTCGGTGCTCCATTCAACCTCGCTACCTCTTTTATGACTATCTCATATATATCTACAACATTATGAGTATACTTGACAACTATAATGTGAGCAACCTTGGTCAACTTATACATTACCACCACGATATCATCATGGTATCTAGATGCCATGTGCAATACTGTAATGAAGTCCATTGATATACCTCCTATTTCTATTCTAGTATTGGAATTGGTTGTAGTAGTTTGGCTGGGTGCCTTGACTCTACCTTCGCTTGTTGGAATTTCAAGCATTTGGAAAGGTATTCCACAATATACTTCTTCAGTCCTGGCCACAAGTAATGTCTCCACATTTTTAGTGCATGCAGAATGGCTGCTAAGTCTAAATATTTGGTGACATAGTTCCTTTCATCCCCATTTAGCTTCCTAGATTCATAAGAGACCACATGCTCTTCCTCCATCAAGGCTCCAGCATTTCCCCACTTACAATCATTTGTGCAAACAAAACAATCCTTTTCTTAGTTAGATATTCCTAAGAAATGGGAATAGGTGATTAAACTCCTCAGGTGTACAAAATTGGTTGCACATTTAGGAGATCCTTGAATATTTACTCCTTTTATATGGAATGAAGTGATGGGATGCCACATTGTTTAGAAGTTTAAAATGAATATTCTATATTGACTAGCCAACCCTATAAATGACCTTCCCTGCATCACATTCTGGGGTTTGGGTCATACCATTATTTCTTTTATCTTCTCTAGATCCATAACCACACCCTAATTTGAGATTACATCACCCAAGTAGTGAACCTAATTTTGAAAGAACTCGCACTTGTTGAGCTTGGAACATAATTTATGTTGTATGAGTAATTGTATCACATCCCTTAGGTGTTCACCATTCTCTTTTTAATTGTTTGGGCATACTAAAATAACATACATTTATGCAAGTGTGACCTGAGCACATTATTCATAAGGAATATATAGGTTGTTGGAGCATTTGTAAGCCTAAATGGATCTACTGTGAATTAGTAGTGGTCATACCTTCTTCTAAATCAAATGTTATGAATTTCCTCCTCCTCGATTCTGACCTTGTGGTAACACAATTTTAAATCGATATTTGAAAACACCACAACCCCTATAAATTGATAAAATAGATCATTAATCATGGGAAGTGCATATTTATTCTTCACGATGGCCTTATTTTATATTAGACAAACAGACCCAATGCTCCATCATTTTTCATAATAAAAAGTGTAGTGGCTCCTATTAGTGTCCAAGTGTGAATAAATATTCAAACCCTTTCCCACATTAATTATCAATCTGAGTGCATTGCTTATTACAAGGCTAATGCGCATAGTATGTGTAGATACAATAGCACAATTCTAATATCAATCATGGATTCGATATTAAGCAAGAAAAAATAACTGTAACAATAATAAAATAATGGCAGTAATAAATTATAAAGCCTGCAATGCTTTCACAACAATAAAGATACCAGAAATTACATCTACTGTTACGGCAATTACGAAATATGAAAAACGAGAAATAGAATTAACAATGAACAAGAAATACGCAACACCTGATCGGAGAGTGGGCCCAAATCTCTGATCAGGACTGAGATATCACAGCTCACATAAGTAACAGGAAATTAACTTTAATTAACTTAATCTAATAATGTTCTATTACATAGCTCCATTCCTTGTGTAGCCAACCCTCTATGCGTTATCTCCTATGCATTCTATCATCCCCCTGTTCTCTCTGATTTGTGCCATTTTAAATATACAAACAACAAAGGGGAAATAAAATGATTATAAAATATCAATAACCAAGATGAGATCTGAAATATCTTTCCATCATGATTCAGTTGGCACAAGTCAAATCTGGTAATTACAATTGAGGCAATTTGGAAAACGGCCACAACAGAAAATCTGCAAAATCTATCCTTTGAAGAACCTTGAGTTTCTATCAATGAACACCGAATTTTGGAAAAATACTCATAGGAAAATGCATTTGGCTCGTTCTGCACAAAACCCATGTCTTAGATTTTCAATATTCTTCTTCGTTTGCCTACAACTTTCAACACAAAACTTTCTCTTGTTATCCCAACGAATTTCTGAGTTGGAATATTTAATTATCATCTGAAGAGAAAATCTGCAATCTGGAAGAGATCTTGTAGGCTAAAATAGTGAGTGATGTTATAAAGAATTCATTAATAAACCATCATTGGCAAAATCATTGCCTAATAATCATTAATTTATTAAAATAACGGGGAACAAGTATTACTTATCCAAAAGAGCATAAATAATTATGAAATGGAAATATATAATAAATTATGATAAATAATGTGATAAAGGAACGTTATAAATGGATGAAATGGATGTTAAGAAGGAATAATAATAACACAAATTAGTGGCCCAACATCTCCCCCAAACTGAACATGTTGCGTGTCCCAATGCACCCCAGTGCCTTTGTATTAACCAAGTTGTAATACAATTATAATCAATGCTCACCCCAACACATGATATTGATGGAAGAGAAGGCTTCTTCCTTAAATGATTCCTTAAAATAATTTTCATGTATACTTTCAACCGTAGTATATGAAGTTTCAAAATAGTATGATACAAGTAAATACAAACATCATTACAAACCAGATTTTGTTGAAATTTTGTAAGCAAATTTATATTGTATCAATGCTTCACCAATCCGAAAATCAAATCAATGCAATGAATGGATTTCAATATATCAGAAAAATGGTTTTAGGTAATAATGAATGATTTTTTGGAATTAAAAAATGGTTTTATCTTGAAAATTTCTGGGTTTAATGATACATCTTTGTTGTCCAAAAATCATAAGAATCTAGTTGACAGGTTTAAGGATATACAAAAATCATTTTTTGGATTTTATACCTTAAATGAGGAAGAAATGAGAAATCATTCATCATGCATAGCAACCCTTCCCCAAAACTGGAGAATTAGCATGCCCTCATGCTACACTAGAAAACAAATTGAGGTGGTTTCTACAATCATGGCTAAATTATTTGTTTGGTGTATAACAAAATGGAATAAGGGAGATTTTGAGAATGAATAATGAGATCGATGGATGATAAAGAATATTAATGGCATGTTCATGATAATGAAAGTAACACTCCCCCAAACTGAAAGATTTTGTCTCTGAAAAATGGGAAGTGGTAAAGAAGGGAAAATAATGGTTGAAAAATATGAGTGAATTATGCTCAATGGTTTTTCATGACATTCTCCTAAACTTTTAGTAAATCAAAACCTTATGCTATTTTACCTCAAGTTTTAGCTCCATAAAAAAAATTGTGGAATGACATCTATGGATTGACATTTCTTGAAGCTGATGTGGGCTGAGCTGATGTTGAAAGTGATAAAGAAGGTGGAAGTCATGCAAGCTGAAAAAAGTAATCAGAAAGTGTAGGAGGGTTTCCTTCCACCAAACTGATTAGTTTCCCTGTCATCTATATAAAAAAAAATCTCATGAGTATCCTTTACTGATTCATCACCTCAATAACCTCATTACATATAAAAGTGACATAATCATATTGTGAATGGCATGGGATAATAATGGATAAGAAGGGAAAATATGCATTCCCTATACCCATAAGCTTTGGTTGTTATGAGCACATAAATTATGAGAATTACTTTTCTCAGTGGTTGCTTCTCAAGGTCTGTCCAATTACCTGGGATTCAAAATCAGAATTAGGCCTCTTTATTCCACCTCAAAACAGTAGTGGTGTTGTTAAGAAATATGAATAAATGGTCACTGATTGGGAAAAGCAACTATCTTTGGTTAAAGATATGATACTTGAATAATAAATAAATGATGGACTAGATGATACAAAGTGTCAAATATCAAACATCCTAAAAGTTTCATCCTTGACATGTAAAGTAAATATTTATAACTCAATAATAGATATAAACCATAACCACCATCATCTAAGAATTGATTAAATATTACCCCATGAACCATGAGTTCTAGAAAACCTTGTATATGCAACAATTAGCTTTATCAAAAATTAACTTTGAGAAAACAAGGTAACCAAGTAGATTATAGTATTAAATTAACTTCTATACCATAGGTATGATGACTCTTGCCAGCAGGCATCCATAGCCTCGACAGGGATGCCTTTTTAACCCATTGAGATGCTAGTGTCCCATCTATTAGAAATAAGTACGTAGTTAAAAAATCCTTTCAATTTACTTAGATGTCAACTGAAGATCATTGTTCTGGCATGGTAACTAGTTAATAACAATTTCATTCATGGGAGCTAATAAAGGTGAAAAAGTCGGCCCATGATGTGACCTCTTGTCCTTCAGTTTTATGACTGAAGGCCATTACCATGGCTTGGTGACCACCAGTGGTAATGTCACTTTATTAGGACCTATGATCATGGTAGGTCTGCTTGTGATGAAACCTCTTATCCTCTAATTGAAAATTTGTTTTTAATATTCAATTATGATTATTGTTAATCGATAAATATTACTTAATAGATGGGGTGGAAGGTCAGCTCCTTAAGAGGTAGGGATGGTGTAAAAAGTTGTGTAGTAACTATTTTCAACTTTGATAGTTTTTATTCTAAAAAACTAATAACCTTCAAATGACTGCTGATAAATTTATTTTTCATTGCTAATATTGGGGTTGAGGAACAATCCATTAGATAATGGCGAAAATATTTAAATACAATTCTGTGGCCATCATCATAAATTTTACAACATTAGGGACTTAGCCAATTAGGAAAGTTGAAAGCTTGCATGATGAAATCATCTTTGCATAATTATTCCTTAAAAATAAGATTATGTTTATAGATAAAAAAAAGATAAATTTACTACCCAATCATTATGTCAAAGAGAACCTAGACCATTAAAAGTATTTCTCGTTCACCAAAGAGAAAAACAAATAAAAAAGACCTACACATGTTGAATCGAACGTGAAAATTGGTCAACAACAATAGTTGTGACTAAGGTAACAACAACCATGACTTAGGTAATAACAAGGAAAAGGGGAAAAATAATGATGTTTGTAAGGTGACATGATGGAGGCTTAGTCACTTTACAAAATAATGAGGAATTAAGAGTGAATCATTCCTGAGAAGACTTACCATAATAGTCATCCTTATTACAAAATACGAGACCTCCCCCCAAGTAAAGTATGTCTATCATCAGTCATAGTTGGTCGTGTCATAAGTAAAATACCAATTAAATCTACGGAGTCAGTTGGGGACGTACTTGGTGACTTAAGTTGGCGGAGTAACAACACTAGAGGAGTAACAGCACCAGGTACTTAGAAAAATATGACCATGGAGTAACATCACCGGAGGAGTAACAACATCAAAATTGTAACAACATCAGAGGATTAACAACAGTGGACACTTAGAAAAATTCCTAGAGTAACAACATCGAAGGAGTAACAACATTGGATACTTAGAAAAATTTTCTCGAGTAACAACAGTGGCAGATTCACAGCACCGACGGAGTAAGAACACTAATGAATTCACAACACCGAAGGAGTAACAACAGTGATAGATTCACAACACTGAGGGAGTAACAATAGTGATGGATTCACAACACCAACGGAGTAACAAAGGTGATGGATTCATAGCACTGACAGAGTAAAAATAGTGATGGATTCATGGCACTGCCGGAGTAACAACAGTGACAGATTCGTAGCATTACGAAGTAGAATCATCCGAGTAATAGCATCATGAGTAGCAGCATCCGGAGTAATAGCATCATGGAGAAGCAACATCCAAGGAGTAAAAGAATCAAGGAGTAGCAGCATCGTGGAGTAACATCATTGCAGAGTAGCAGCATCTGAGGAGTAACAACATCCTGAGTAGCAGCATCTGGAGTAACAACATTCGAGGAGTAACAACAACCAAGGAGTAATAGCATTACGAAGTAGTAGCATCCAAGGAGTAATTGGATCATGAGTAGCAGCATCCAAACTAACATCATCACAGAGTAGCAGCATCCAAGGAGTAACAACATCACAAGTAGCAGCATCCGAAGTACAGCATCATGAAACTTAAGAACTCGCTCCTTTTATTTTGAGAACCAAAAAAAAAAATGTGACTTTGAATTAAACAATAACTGAAGCATAAAAACATAAGAGAAATTAGAAAATAAATGATTTTTTAATGAAAACCAATAAATAAATAAATAACTTAAGTTATAATGGTTATTATTTTTGTTGCAGCAATGTTGTTTGTGAATGGTGAATGAATGGAAAAATGCTTTTTCGTAAATGACTTGGATCTTCAAATAGAAATAAATTCCCCATTTCTCATGTTATAAATCCATTAATTGATGAAACATATTCATGTTTTTTTCTCTGTGTGAGGAAATTCCTTTGAAAATGTTTTTATTTCATTATCATTGCCTTCAAGAATCACTTATTCATAAATTTACCTCATTTATTCTGCTCGGGCCTACAAAAAAATGAGTGTGTACTTGAAATAAAACATGAAATCATGGAAGAAGAGACGTGATCAGGCTCTCCTAATCCAAGAAATATGAAAAAAAAAACTATTAGTTACTCTATAAATCAAATCCATGGGAAAAAGATAACAAAGTAAAATTAATTTATTACCTGCGGGAGAGTGGTGACCAACCATACTAACCAGTAGTGTTTCAATGGTAACTTCTTTGTTTTAGGTTTGATTTGAGTGATTATAAAGAAAAATGAAATTGAATTTAGAGAGATGTCTCCAATAGAGAAAGTTTTTAAAAATTCCATGTAATGGAATGTTAAATTTTCTTAGAACAACCTGCATAGTAGAGTCATTTTCGATTTTCCAGCTCAGACCAATAGTTGATATTTCAAACATAAATTTTTCATTTGATGACAGATTGAACCGATTAAAATTGGAGATTAAAACAAATTCATTTATATATCTCCAATAGAAACATTTTTTTAAGGAAACAATAATTGGTGGGTCAAATTCGACACTGAACAACCGGGAAAACAAAGTTTCGAGAGTGTAGATTTACGATAAAAATTCAATATTTTGGTCATAACTTCCTCCCACGATATCAAAATAAAGTGATTCAAATTGCGTTGTAAACTATATTCGTAGGGGAATATACCATAGAAAAATGTTTCCAAAATATACTCATTTAGGCCTTCAATAACGGACTGTCCCAACTCTATTCCTGAGCTGCCTACTAGACATCTTGTGAATGTTTTGGTTATAAATTTTTCATTTCAAATCCAAATCAAGTGATTCAAATTGTGTGAGAAAGTATACATAAAGGGATATGTAGGATAAAAACAGGTCTTGAAAATATGCCCATTTTCTCCCACAAAACATGGTTGTCCCGACTATTTTTCCAGAATTTTCATCAAGCCCGCAAGCCATAAGATATGATAATCAAGGTTTTTTTCCGAAAAGGTGATCAAAATGAATATGAGTGTTTTTAGAAATTTAATTTTCAATATAATACATCTACATACATAAATAAATTTGAGTATTGATCACTGATGTTAATTTTCACAGCCTGTTGCAACAAAAACAACTATTTTTACATCTAAGTAAATTTATTTATTTATGTCTTTATTCATTCTATATTCTACGCTACACTACTCTACTTTGAAAAATAAAATATACTTACATATAAGAGTACTTCTAGTGAAACTGTTTTCGAAATAATGCCTCAAGTATGCACATACTCATATTTGAAAAATGTATGTTAATAAATACAAGGGTATGAGAGAACAACTTCCCTGTTAAGGATGGTGCCAAGAGTTTTTGAAGTGTAGATTGATGTTGCAAGTAAACAACTAAGTGAAAACAACCTTCAATACAGTCTTGATTTCCCATATTTGTCACATTGTGAAGTACCTTGACTGAGTTCCAGATTGTGTTGATGCTTTCTTCCTTGACCTCATCCTCTGAGTTTTGGGGGTCTTCCTCTAACTTTTTGTTTATATCTTTGTTCATAGAACCAGAGGAAGGAAAAAATTAAAAAAATTATTAAAGCTCAAGATGTGGAGTAGGGTGAAACTTCCCTCCCCAGGATGAGAGATTAGGCACTAATAAATCAGCAGAAAGAAAATCAAAGAAAAAGAAAGCAACTAATGCTCAAGGCGTAGAGCAGGGTAGTATTTCTCTCCCTAGGATGAGAGATTGGTTACTAGGAAATCAATCAATAAGAAAAACATAATAACTACACTCAAGACCTAGAGCAGAGTAGAATTTCCATCCCTAGGATGAGAGATCGGTTCCTAAGAAATCAATTGAAAAGGAAAATAGAACAACTATGCTCAAGACCTAGCAGAGTAGAATTTCCCTCACTAGGAAGAGAGATTAGTTCCTAAGAAATCAATTGAAAAGGAAAACAGAACAACTACGCTCAAGACCTAGAGCGGGGTAGAATTTTCCTCCCTAGGACGAGAGATTGGTTCCTAAGAAATCAATCAAAAATGAAAATAGGACAACTACGCTCAAGACCTAGAGTGGGGTTGCATTTCCCTCCTTAGGACGAGAGATTGATTTTTAGATCAATATGAATCATTTTCTTGCATGTTTTTTAGCCTCCCGAGCAACGGTGCCAAAATGTTGGTGTCCAAGTGTGAATGAATATCCAAACCCTTTCCCACATTAATTATCAATCTGGGTGCTTTTTTTTATTGCAAGGCTAAGACGCATAGTACTTTCATAACCCTAGTATGTGCAAATACCACTACAAGAAAAAACCGCATTGGAGTGGCTTGTTTGTGACGGACCTTTAAGGTCCGTCACTAATGTCACATATGGTGACGGTCCTTAAAAAACCGTCACTGTAAGTGTATATAGTGATGGTCCTTTATGGTCCATCACCAAAGACATTTTCAATGACACTTTTGGTGAGGGTCGTTAAAGGCCCATCACTAATTCTCTCTTTGGTGACACTTATAGTGACGAACTTTTAATGACCCTCACCAATGCTCTTTTTGTTACTTTTAGTGACGGTCAAAAAATGTCCATCATCATTGATCATTAAAAAACCGTCACTATAAGTGTATATAGTGATGGTCCTTTATGGTCCGTCACCAAAGACATTTTCAATGACACTTTTGGTGAGGGTCGTTAAAGGCCCATCACTAATTCTCTCTTTGGTGACACTTCTAGTGACGAACTTTTAATGACCATCACCAATACTCTTTTTGTTACTTTTGGTGATGGTCAAAAAATGTCCGTCATCATTGATCATTCCAATGAGTTTTTGATGACGCTATGTGCCTATTAATATATTTTTTGTCAAAAGATAACAATTTAATACCATTATTGTGGAGTATTTTTTATAATATGTCCAAGGCCATAGTGGTTAGGGTCAGTCAATTTTTTAAGAAGTAATTA